>WOXC01003200.1:0-360492 GCA_011680675.1 Gymnobelideus leadbeateri | reverse complement strand
AATGCCTTAAAAAGCTGAATTTGCCAGATGGAAAAAGAATCTCAAAGGCTCACTAAGGAGAATCTTTACTTCAAATTCAGAATGCACCAAAGGGAAGCTAGTGCTGTTAAACAGATCCAAACAAATGAAAGAATATAACTCAATATGAAATATCTCATGGGAAAAACCACTGACCTGGAAAATAGATCCAGGAGAGATAATTTAAAAATTATTGGACTACCTGAAAACCAAGAACAAATAAAGAACCTAGAAAACATCCTTCAAGAAATTCTCCAGGAAAATTTCCCTGAAATTTTAGAACCAGAGGGTAAAATAGAGGTTGAAAGAATTCACCAATCACCTCCTGAAAAAGATCCCTCAAAAAAACTCCTAGGAATATTATAACCAGATTCCAGAATTCCCATATCAAGGAGAGAATATTACAAGCATCCAGGAAGAAACAATTTTAATACTGTGGAAATGCAATCAGGATAGCACAGGACCTGGCAGCTTCTACACTGAGGGATCAAAGGGCATGTAATATGATATTCCAGAGGGCAAAAGAGCTGGGACTGAACCCAAGGGTCACCTATCCAGCAAAACTGAGTATTTTGTTTCAGGGGAAAATATTGTCATTAAGTGGAATAGAGGACTTTCAAGCATTCTTGAGGAAAAAACCAGAATTGACTAGAAAATTTGACATTCAGATTCAAGAAGCAAGAGATGCTTGAGAAGGTAAACAGGGGGAAAAAATCATCATGAACTTATCAAAGTTGAACTGTTTACATTCCTACATTGAAAACAATAACTGTAACTGATAAAATTTTTCTCAGTATGAAAATAATGGAAGAAGGGTATATGGGCATATGAATATATATGTGAATGTGTGTATATATGTTTACAGGTATATAAATATAGAGGACACGGGTTGAGTGTAATAGGAAGGGATGATACTTAAAAGGTGAAATTAAGAGGTGAGAGAGGAATAAAATGAGAGGAGATGTGGAGAGACAGAATGTGGTAAACTATTTCATATAGAAGAGGCAAGGGAAAATGGTTACAAGGGAGGGGAAGTACAGGAAGGCAAAAAGGCAAAACCTTATTCTCATTGAATTTGGATCAGGGAAAGAATGACATGTATACTAAATAGGATATCTCACCCTACAGGAGAGTAGGGGGAAAGGGGATGAGAGGGGGGATGATGGAAGGGAGGGTGGTAGGGAAGGGGGGATGGAAGTTGAAAGCACCCACTTATGAAAAAGGACAGTATCAAAATACGGAATAGACCAAGTGGGAGGTGGGATAGGAGGGAGGGAAATATAGTCAGTCTTTTACAATATATCTACTATGGTAATGTTTTGCATAGCTACACATGCACAACATATACTGAACTGCTTATCTTCCCAGTAAGGGTGGGTGACAAGAGAAGAAGGGAATGAATCTGGAATTCAAAGTTTTAAAATCAAATGTGTAAAAATGTATAAATACTATTATTAATACTATTTTGCATATAATTGGGAAATAAGTTGTACAGGCATTGGGGCACCTTGCCCTACTGGGAGAGTCGAGGGGGGTATGGGAGAAGATTTGGGAGAGAGCAGATTCAATGAGGGGATATCCTGTGGGACTGCTATTCTGGGGTGGGGTTAGGGAAAAAAATAGGGAAAAAAAGTTGTAATTCAATATCTGGCAGAAATGGATGATGTAAACCACAATTTAATAAAGCATTTGGGAATGAAAAAAAAATCTTCCTTAGTGCAGAGGAAAAGAGGCCTAGGTTTAGAACCAGGGAACCTGAGATGAAATCTCTCACCTCTCTTACTTTATTATCTATGGGGCCTCAGGCAAGTGACCTCAGATTCCTTATTTGGAAAATAAAGGAGTTGGGCTTTTTGATATCTGTTAGTCTTATTACATTTTCTGCACCTTTTTCTCAAAAAGGATTTCATCCCATTGTTCTGTTCCCTTTTTGTTTATTCTAGACTTTTCTTTGCCTCAGTCCTTTCTTATTTGTTGCTTCTTTACTCTCTACATTCCCTCATAATCTATCATATTTTTCTTTAAAGATAATCTTTAAAAGAATATCTTTAAAGATATTTATCTTGCTACTATAATAAAATGAACCTAATTAGAGGGAAATCCCTCTAATTAATCAAATCCCAGTTTTACCTATGTACAAACATTCACCCCAACACTTGCAGTGCTAAATCTTTCCTAGATTATTCAATTATCTCTGTGTTTTTAAAGTGTTTACACCTTCCCTTCCCTCCACACTTTCTTTATAAATAAACATAAACAGTTATCCCAACACACATCCACAGTACTAGATTGAGTCATTTAACTGGATGATTTATTTTTCTTTGTACTCCTCACTCTTTTCCATCTTTTCCCCTTCCCCCCTGCATTTTCCTATATGGGACTGTTTCTCTGTTGAGGTCACCCATCCCTCCAACAACCTTTTTTCTTAAATATTTACATAGCTCACAATTCATGGATTCTTCTCTTTAATTAAACTTCCCTCCCTTTTGTGGTTGCTATTATAATTATGTTTATTTTTAAATATTTATTAGATCTCTTTCCCTCCCTCCTAAAGTCCATTTGTGACTTTTAGTTGACAGTCAAAATGTCCTCCCCACTGGGCCTTTTTAAGTAAAATCCTTTGTTTTCTTGGCATTTTCCTAAAATTGTGTAATGGTAATATAATTTGAAATTGAAGATCCATGTGTGTTGGCAAAGGTAGCAGGTACTTAGCACTTAGAAATTTGTCAAGCCTCTGTTGGGGAAAGAAGGTATGAACTCCTGTCTCCTGTTGCTGACATAACAGGAAGGGGTTGGCTGAAAAAGGAAAATAATACTGTGTATATATAAAGAAAAGCCCCAGAGAGGCACAGTCAGAGTTTCTTGGGACCAGCATCTGGTGGCAGAGCAGCTACAGAAGAGAGAATGGAGAACTGAGCCAGAATTTCCTGAGAACGTGTGGTAGTGGAGCTTCTTCTGAACAGGAGCCCAGGAAGCCAGGAGCCCAGGAACCCAAGGAGGAAGCATGACTGGGATGCTCAGACTTTGTCTGTTTGTGGCTTGGTTAAGCTTTGAATTCCCAGGAGCAGAAATTGTGAAGGATTTGAGATGGACTGGACCCTGTGAAATTCAGTGTAGAGCAGGACCTATCCAGAGAGCTGGACAAGGAATTGTCTGCCATTGAACCCAGGTGACAGTCTGGTGAATCCAGGTAGAATCTGGGACCATGGAAGGGGATCCAGGGAATCTGAGAATCTGCCCCAAGTCAAGATGAAAAGACCTCTCCATGGGTACTGAGTAATGATGAAATTGTAGTTTACTAATGACCTAGGGGTGAAGGGTTTATGTATGATTCTTAGTAACTGATTGCTGAATAAGTGACTGATTGAGTTAATCTAGCATGCCCCATGAGTGGAAGACTTTGACTACTGTATTTTGAGATGATTGTTCTTTGTTCTAAATATTGTGACCACTTTGGTGAAAACTATGCGGCCATTTTAATGATAAGCTGTTGTGAATACTATGTTGTGATTTTCTGTGATAAGTTGTAATATCGTGAATGCTGTACCTTGATTTTCTGTGAATGTTTTGCTTTGATTTGTTACGGAATAAATAGAGTGTTCACTATACTGTGTAATCAGGACCTCAAAAGCTGTTCACAGTAGCATTCTTCTGGAAAGCTGCTCATGCATGGCATTACAAATTGGACAATTGGTGAACTGTACCAATGCTTATATTACTCTGATGCCTATCCCAGACAGATTCCCTCAACCTTTGAAATCAAGTTAAGATTTCCCCACTCCACTGCCATTTTACTTATCTAGAAAACATTAATGTGGGATCCCCATCCCAAATCTGTTTACCCCTTCTCCTGATCACTAGAGGCGAAAACAGATGATAACAACCTCCTTTTTTGTTCAATTTAAGTAATATTCACAATAAATCTCCAGCCCTTTTTCTCTATCCTTTGTGAAAATTTTATGTGATAATATACTCACTATCGTTTTTTGTTGTTGTTGTTGTTTTTTAAAGCAATTGGGGTTAAGTAACTTGCTCAAGGTTACACGGCTAGTCATTATTTATGTGTGGGTGCTCATTTTCTGAGGCCGGATTCGATCTTGGGTCATCCCAACTCCGAGGCCGGCGCTCTTACTCACTGTGCCACCTAGCCACCCCTTCACTGTTGTTTTGCTAACTCTGTATAACATTTATATAGAATCCTCTTCTACTGATTCAGGAATTCAGAATTTTGAAGGTCATATTACCTGATGCGTGCAATTGTTTTGCACATCAGGTATCTCCACCTGAAGATTGAATCTCTTTCTAATTTGAATAATGGATTTCATCCCAATGTAGTTATTTTTCCTGTGAATACGTTTTTTAAAATATGGTAATCAAGATTAGAATTTTTTATCTTTGAATATTATTTGGTAGGGTGGAAGATTCTATGGCAAAGTCTGACTTACCTTGACTTTTTTTTTACCTTGGCTTTCTTTAAATCACATTCTAATTTTTCTGTCCTTCCTGACAGATAAATAATATCATGCAGTTTTAATTAGAAACTATTATTATTTTTCTTTTTAATCATTTGTAAAGTCATCTTTCTCAAAACTATAGTTGGGTGATAATATTACATTTTGAATTGAATCTCATAAATTTCTCTAAGATTATCCAGTAAATTCTACTGATGTATAATCTATTTCTTGATTTTATATTTCTGAAATTTTTCTTGAGTATTTTTTCTGGGAAAAATATATTTCTATTGTATTCACATTTTTTAAGTAATGGAGTGATGCTTAGACAATTGTCCTGAGCACTGTCTTCTATCTAATTATATAATCTGTGTATGTGGTTTTCAAATCCTTTTTTTCCAAGTGTCCCTTTAACCTTGTTTTGCTACATTTTCTGCAGCTTCTGCTGATTTTCTTTACAAACTGAGAATTTTATACCTCATTGATTCCATCAAAGTTCTCCCTCCTCATCATCCTTCAAAGCTCAACTCAAATACCTCGTCTCTGTAGCCTTCCTTGATCACCCCCAGCCAAGTATCCTCTCTCCATTATACTGTCTTAGAAGTTTTTCCTTAAACCTAGTCAATATCTGTCTTGGATAGTTTTTAGTTATGTGTTCTATCTCCAAGTAAGATAATAACCAATCCCTCTTTTAATTTCTGATCACTCTTTTACATGACAATCCTTCTGGGAGCCCTACTTTAAATATATCTTGCATACCCTCTCCAAGTCTATTTATCCCCTCCAACTTTAACCCTAACCCTAAATGTGTGTGCCTCCAACTCCACATCTAAATCATCTCCATGTCCTTCAGTCCTCCACCACGCAACACAATCTCTGGTTTCCTAAGAATCTTATTCATCTTTTTCAAGAAACACTCTATTTTTTCAATGTCTTCTCTAAACTTTCTTTCACCTGGACCTCAATGTTGGACTCCAGACTATCACCTCCCTCTTTCTAGGAGTTAAGACCTTTTCTTTTTTTTTTTTTTTTTGCTTTTTGGAGGGCAATTGGGGTTAAGTAACTTGCCCAAGGTCACACAGCTAGGTTTTTGTTTGTGTGTGCATTAAGTGTCTGAGGCTGGATCTGAACTCAGGTCCTTCTGACTCCAGGGCCGACACTCTACTTACTGTGCCACCTAGCTGTCCCAGTTAGGACATTCTTAATGAAGCTCAGCATCTGTTTGGGGTTTTGTTCTTTGTTGTTGTTGTTGCTGTTGCTGTTGCATGCCATACTTTGGATTCCTGTTAACTTGCAGTCCACTAGAATACCCAGGTCTTTTTCACACAAACAGTTGTCAAGTCATACATCACCCATCCTATACTTTCAAAGCTGATATTTTAAAATTTAAAAATATGGAACTTAATATTTATCTGTATTAAATTTAATTCTATGAGGCTGGCTTATTACTCTGACCTGTCAAAATCTGTTTGGTCTCATGCTCTATTATTCAACATGTGAATTGGTATTCTCAGCTTCATGTCATCTGCAAATTTTTACAAGCATGTCATTTTTTAATTTGTCCAAGTCATTGACTGAAAATGCTAAACAGCCCAGGGCTAAGAATCCCCAGAACTCTCCACTAGAAACCTCTGTCCAAGATGACATTATATTGAGTCACTAATGACTACTCTTAGGGTCAGGTCATTCAACCAGTCCCAAATCTACCTTGCTATCAGGCCATCTGGCCCATACTTCATCTTGTCCACAAGAATATCATAAGAAGCACTGCCAAGTGCCCAGTTGAAATCTAGGCATACAATGTCTATAATGTTCCTCAGATCTATCAGTTTATTTACCCTATCAAAAAAGGAAATAAAATTAGTCAGCCATCATCCTTCTTCTTGAAGATATTCTGTCTTTTAGTAACCATTGCTCCTCTTTCTAGATGATCATAATGTATTCTAGAATTTTTCCAGGTCTTGAAGTCAAGCTCCTTGGCCTATATTTTCTAGGCTGTATTTTTGTTATTGAAAATTCTAACATTTGTCCTCCATTTCTGTAGGACAACTTCTATTCACTAGTCCTTTAAAGCAGAGGTATCAAGCCACCTCCCTTGGTCACCAGCCCACAACAACACTCCTTACTCAGCTGAACATGATTAAAATTTAATTGGCAAATATTTAACAAAATAAATAAAAATACAATAAGATATAGATAACATCACATTTTAAAACTAAGTCAATATGGGATTGCATGTTGACTTTTGGTTTGCAAAGTATTACAAATATTATCCCTTATGTACAGATTAATGGCCCCCATTTCTATCTGAGTTTGACACCACTTCTTTAAAGAACATTTACATTGGCTCACCAATAGTATCTTCCAGTTCTTGTAATATTCTCAGATATAACTTGTCTGCACCAAGAGACTAGAGATTTATAAATAAGTGGACTCTTTCCAATCAACTACTTATCTTTGATTTCAACTCCCTGTTAATTATTTTTGCTCCATTCTCAGAACAAAGATCATTCTCGGTCCTAAGGCCATGTTTTTGAGATATTTTGAGAACATTTTTTAACGTTTGCCCCTTCCCTTGGGCAAATAAAATTCAAGGATATCCAAAGCTGATTGGAGTTTGTTTGGATTTCTGGTTTTGTTATGGTTGGGAGTTCTTTCCTCTGATTTCTACTGCTGCCTTCATGGCAGCCCTGCTGAGTCACATCTATGTTTTAAATAAAAACTACTTCAATATAACTTAAGAAATTTCATGTCAGTTGAAACAGATCAGTCATTAATTTTAGAATTCTATTAATAATAATAGCTAATATTTATATAGTGCTTACAATGTGCAAGGCTTTACAATTATTATGTCATTTGATCCTCACACTAGTCCTGGAAAGTAGGTGCTATTATTATCCCCATTTTACAGATAAGGAAACTGAGGTAAATAGTGATTAAGTAACTTGCCCAACAATGCTTATTCTTCTACCAACATTCTCCTCTGATGCCTCACTATGGTATGGAAAGGACTTAGGATTCTTAAAGGCTACACTGAGGAGCTTCTTCTCACCTGGTATGCCTTTCTAATCTGACTCCAGGTTATTTTGTAGATAATACAGAGGAAAGAGTACTGAATTGGAATCCAAGGGCTTTGTGACCCTCAGCAAATCATATAATACTAAGAATAACAACAACAGCTAGCATTAATGTAGTGTTTCAAAGTTTGCAAAGTACTTTATAAATATTATCCCTTTTATACTCACAACAATCCTGGGAGGTAGATGCTATTATCATCCCAACTTTACAGATGAGGGGATTAAATTTTTTTAATTATTTTTAATATTTTTAAATATTTAAGATATTAATTTAAAATATTTTTAAAAGATAAAAATTAAATGACTTGCCCAGGATCATGAAGTCTGAGGCTGGGTTTGAAATCAGGTCTTCTTGACTCCAGGTCCCACTCTATCAATTGCACCTCCTACCCACTTCTACTTAGCTGAACATAAGTTTCCTCATCTATAAAATGAGGGGACTGGTAAGAAGGCCTACCAAAATGAATTAGTTTTAAATATAAGAAAATTAATGGATTAGGATTCAGCCAACAAAGATATTAGGTCAGCGCAAAGAGTCTTTACCAGAAAAAAAAATGGCTTTAAGGAGATGATTAATTTAACCATGACAACTCATTGGTTCATCTACTAAGGCAAGAAGAGGTTACAGTCTGGATTGACGTGCTACATCACAGGGTTGTAGTGAAGAAAGCACTTTGGAAAACTGAACTTTCGGACAAGGTTTGACAGATTCTGAGTCTTGCACTCATAGCTCTTTAAATCTATGTACCAAGTTGTAGAGGAATTGAGGTCTTCATTTGGTAAAAAAGAATATCCACAACATTGAAATCATAGTTCTTTGTAGTACAAGCATTTACCACTATTATTAAAAAGTATAGTTCAAGAACTTAGAAGAGGGTACAACGTGCAAAAAATTTATATTTTTACAGTACACTGAGGTTTACAAAATAGAGCCTTTACTTAACTATGCACATGTACATGTACATCCAGTAGAATTTAAGTTTGTTGAGCGAACAAAGTGATTTTCTTTTGTCTTTATATCCCCAATGCTTAACCCAATACCTTGTGCATAATAAAGGGTCTTACTAAATATTTCTTCAATTTACCAATAATTTAACAATTCTGTATGTTAGTGAGTTTTAAATTATCCCTAGACTTGGCAGATCACCCAGACAGTATCAATCATAAGACTTAAATTCAGGGTGGCAGAAGGGGGTGAGGGAGGGGGAGAGAGGAGGGGGGGAGGTGCTCCTGGCTAAGTGGCACAGTAAATAGAAAACCAGCCCTAGAGTCAGGAGGAGTTCAAATCCAGCCTCTCACACTTAATACTTACTACCTATGTGATCTTGGGCAGGTCACTTTACCCCAATTGCCCTGCCTTCCCCCTTCAAAAAGAAAAAAAAAGACTTGAACTCTGGTCTTCTCACTCCAAGACTAGTTCTAAGCCATGCTTCAGGCCAAAGTAGACCAATTTATCTGGAGGAATATTATTAGAAGATTGAGTATTATAGGGGACAGTCTTATGTGCAGACCCCATCAGCTTGCTTCTGGGAAAATGATAATGCATAAAGAAAGTATCTTTGAGAGATAAAAAGAGATAAAGAGATTATGTTTAAAGACACTATAGGCAGAGTCAGGATGGGGGAGTAAAAGCAGGAACTTACTTAAGCTCATCCCCAGTTACCTCAAATACCTGTAAAAAATGACTCTAAACAAACTTTGGAGCTACAGAACCCACAAAATGACAGAGAAAAATACATTTCCAGCTGAGAACAGCCTGGCAAGCCAACAGGAAGGGTCTATCGAAACTGGCTGGGAGTGGAGCACAGTCCCGTGAGGGTCACAGTGGCACAGCCTGGCAGTTGTGGTTTCCAGACTTCTCAACCCATAAACACCAAAGAGAAAGTAAAAGGTCAGTGGGGAAACTGTTGGAAGTGAGAGAAGACCTCAGGCCCATGCCCCCAGGGTAAGCGGCAACAGCAGCAGTGGTAACAGGGGCAGCAGCAGCTGCCTCCAGGGCTCCAGGTCCACAGATAGTGGGGGGATCAAGTGAACTGACCAGAGGGCAATTGCAGGAATCTCTTTGCTGGCACTGAGGCAGGATTCTCTTGCTTTGCCCTGCTTGGATCTGGGTCAAAGTCTTGGGTGGCAGTCCTGGAGTGAGGAGAGCTGGAGTGGCAGAGTCAGCTGTGTAGAGAAAGTCATCCTCACAGTTCTGAGGCAGGTGCCTATAAGAAGCTCTGACAACAGCTGCACAGAATCCCAGAAATTTGGGACACAGCACTCTCCATTCTAGAAGCAGAGTTCTACCATGGCAAACAGCTCAAAATTCAAGTACTTAGCTGGCAAGATGAGCAAACAGAGGAAGCCAATCAGACTATAGAATCCTTCTTTGGTGACAAAGCGGATCAAAACATAGAACCAGAAGAAGACAACAAAGTCAAAACTCCTGCATCAAAAGCCTCGAAAAAAAAAATATGAATTGGTCTCAGGTCATGGAAGAGCTCAAAAAGGATTCTAAAAATCAAGCAAGAGAAGTAGAGGAAAAAATTTGGAAGAGAAATGAGTGTTACAAGAAAATCATGAAAAACAAGTCAATAGCTTGGTAATAGACATCCAAAAAATGCTGAAGAAAATAACACCTTAAAAAGTGACTAACTCAAATGACAAAAGAGGTCTAAAAAGCCAATGAGGAGAAGAATGCCTTAAAAAGCCAAACTGGTCAGATGGAAAAAGAACTTCGAAAACTCTCTGAAGAAATTAATTCCTTCAAAATTTAATTGGAGCAAATAGAAGCTAATGGCTTTATAAGAAATCAAGACATTATAAAACAGATACAAAAGAATGAAAAAATAGAAGGTAAGGTGAAATATCTCATTGGAAAAACCACTGACCTGAAAAATAGATCCAGGAGAGATAATTTAAAAATTATTGGACTACCTGAAAGCCATGGTAAAAAAAAAAAAAAGAACCTAGAAATCATCTTTCAAGAAATTACCAACTACCCTGATATTCTAGAACCAGATGGGTAAAATAAAAATTAAAAGGATTTGCCAATTACCTCTTGAAAAAGATTTCAAAAAGAAAACTCCTAGGAATATTATAGTCAAATTCCAGAGTTTCCAAGTCAAGGAAACAATATTACAATATTACAAGGAAGAAACAATTTGAGTATTGTGGAAACACAATCAGGATAACACAATATCTAGCAGCTTCTACATTAAGGGATCAGAGGGCTTGGAATATAACACTGTAGAGGTCAAAGGAGCTAGGATTAAAACTAAGAATCACCTACCCAGCAAAACTGAATATAATACTTCAGGAGAAAATATAGACATTCAATGAAATAGAGGACTTTCAAACATTCTTGATGAAAAAAATCAGAGCTGAACAGAAAATTTAACTTTCAAATACAAGAAGCAAGAGAAGCATGAGCAGGTAAACAGGAAAAAGAAATCATAAGGAATTTATTAAGGTTGAACTATTTATATTCCTACATGGAAAGACAATATTTGTAATCATGAGACCTTTCTCAATATGAGGATAATTGAAGGAAATATATATAGGTATGTATATATATACATATATACATATGTATAGGAGGGTGTATGTGTGGTTGGACATAAATGTGAGTGTGTATATATGTGTGTACATGTATACATAGAAAGGGGCACAGGAATATGAAGGGATGATACCTAAAAAATAAAATTAAGAGATAAGAGAGGAATATAGTGGGAGAAGGAGAAAGGGAGAGATAAAATATGGTAAATTATCTCACATAAAAAAGGCAAGAGAAAGCTGTTATGATGTAGGGGAAGAGCAGGAAGGTGAAAGGGAATGGGTCAACCTTACTATCATTGAATTTGGATGAAGGAAGGAATAACATATACACTCAATTCTGTATCTTACCTACAGGAAAGTAGGGCTGAAGGAGATAATAGGGGAGATGATAGAAAGAAAGGTAGATTGGGGAAGAGAGGAGTTGGAAGAAAACACTTTTGAAAAGGGACAGGTTCAAAGGAGAAAATAGAATAAATGGTGGGGGGAGGGATAGGATAGAGGTAAATATAGTTAGTCTTTCACAATATAACTACTATGGAAATGTTTTGCATAACTACACATCACATGTACAATCTATATTGAATTGCTTGTTTTCACAGTAGGGGTGGGTGAGGAGGGAAGAAGGGAAAGAATCTGGAAATCAAAGTTTTAAAACAACAAATATTTTTAATTGGTTTTTACATGCAACTGAGAACTAAGATGTACAGGCAGTGGGGTATAGAAATCCATCTTACTCTACTAGAAAGTTAAGGGGGGATGGGAAAGGATATAAGAGAGAACAGATTAAGGGAAGGGGTATTCAGTAGGCTCACTATCTTGGGGTATCGGTAGGGGAAAGATGGGGAAAATTTTGCAGCTCAAAATCTTGTGGAAATGAATGTTGAAAACTAAAAATAGATAAATAAATTTAAAAAAACAAAATTTTGTGGATATAGCTAAAGCAACTCTAAAGGAAACGAGTGTGTTTGTGTGCACTCATGCACCTGCCACCCATGTGCATTCACAATTTTATAAATGAAAAGAAAAAATAAATCAATGAATTGAGCATTCAATTTTTAAAAATTGGAATAACAACAAATCAAAAATTTCTCAATAAATTACAGCCCATGATTCTGAGAACTAGTAGACTGTTTATGTCCATGGATCCTGGGAACTAGTATCTTAAAAAGAAAATAAATCCACTTTACATACAGATGGATACTTACAAAAATACAAAATACCCAGATTAAGAGAAGAAGAAATCGATTATCTGAATAACCTCATATCAGAAAAAGAAATCAAGCCATAAATGATCTCAAGAGGAAAAAAGTCTCCAGGATTAGTGAATTCTAGCAAGCATCCAAAAAAATGATTAATTCCAATATTACGTAAACTGCAATAAAATGAAAAGTAGGTAGCCTTCCAATCATTTTTATGACACAAAATACGGCCTTGATTGTTGTTGTTTGTCAATTCCTGAAGAGGACCAATAATATCAGGAGGGTGATGCCTTGTCTTGCAAGGGAATTGGATTTAAGTTGAGGCAGAGCTGTTCAGTCATCAGCCTTACTCCCTCCTCCAGAGTCATCAGACTCCTGTGGAAAGATATAGGTCAAGATAACTGGAGATGGCCCTGGATACAGTGGGGGGACCTTGGACTTTTTAAGCTAAAATCTTTCTTAGTTCTCACCCATTCAGCAATTAAAGGCTAGGTAAGAATTGAGGCAAAAGATGGCCTAGTTTGCCTTCACAAAAGAATCAATCTGGGAGGGAAAGACCCTCAGTTTCTGGCCAGAAGAGAAACAATTGCTATTTACAGTCACCCTGAGTCATCAAAATCTAAACAATGAGCAAGTGAGGCTTGGACTGGGACCTATTATTGGCCAACCAGTTAGAGCCAGAGTGATTTGGGTTTAAAGGCATAGTCATGTAGTTCCAGTGGACTTTATCAAAGCCTGGCTTACCAGAGCTACATTTCAAGAAATCAGAAATGAAAACTATATGAGACAAAAGAGTTAATTGTCTTTAGTTTTTAAAACTGATAGAATAAATAAATAGGTAAGAAAATAGCTCCCAAATCCCAAGTTATCTTGCAAAATATAAACATCCAAAATTTATATTTCTTTGGGCAGAGCACCCACATGTAACGGGATGTGGACACAATAAGAAGAACTGGTGGGGGGGGGGAGGAGAAGGGAGGAGATAGCAGCTTTGCCCAACTGTAAATGATCAGTTGGGTCCCTGGGGACCAGCTACTATGACTCACAGATTATTATTCATCCTTAGTTCTCAAAAAGGATACTTAAACCAGGAAAACACAAAGTACAGGAAAAAACAACAGATCAATATACCTAATAAACACTAATGTGAAATCTCTAAATAAAATATTAACAAGTACACCACAAACACATATTAGAAAAATTACATACAGTGATCAACTTGGGTTTTTACCAGAAATATAAGGAAGACAAAAGATATAATAAACAATATTATTATAATAATAAAAACAATATGGTTACCTTAATAGATGCTGAAAAGAATTTTCAGAAAATCCAACAATCATTCCTAATTTTTAAAATTAGGGAATAAATGGATAATTATTTAAAATAGTAAATAGAATTTACTTAAATCAAAGAGAATAGAGGAAAAAGCACAGGCCTTTTTAAGCAGAGGAAGTTAACTGGGGTTAAGTGATTTGCCCAGGTCATACAGCCAGTAAGTGTCTGAGGCCAGATTTGAACTCAGGTTCTTCTCTTCCGGGGACTGGTACTCTATCCACTTCACCACAGAGCTGCCCCTGATCCTCCTAGTAAGATTAGGGATGAAGCAAGAATGCTCATTTTCATTACTACTATTTAACACGTTGCTAGAAATGCAAGTATAGAAATAAAACAAGTAAAAGGAATTGAGTGAATAAGCTTAGACAAAGAAGGAACAAAATGATCACCTTTTGGGGATGATATAGTAGGGTACTTAGAGTGAGTCAACTAAAAATTAACTCAAGTAATCTCTTCAGAAAAAAATGCAGGATATAAAATAAATCCACATCAATCATCAGCATTTCTAACAAAACCAAGAAAAAAAAACTAGAAAAATAAAGTCTTTTCAAAAGAACTACAGAAACTATAAAATATTTGGGAATATTTCTACCAAGATGCAGCCAAGAGCTGTATGAATCTAACTAAAAGGCACTTTATTTTCAAAATGTATTTATTTTTAATTTTCAACATTCATTTCCACAAGATTTTGAGTTCCAAATTATGTCCCCTACTACTCCTCTACCCCACACCCCAAGATGGCAAGCCTACTGATTACCCCTTCCCCAAGTCTGTCCTCTCATATCCCCACCCCCATCTTCCCTTTATCCCCTTCCCCCTTACTTTCTTGTAGGGAAAGATGGATTTCTATACCCCATTGCCTGCATAATTTCTTTCCTGGTTGCATGTAACAATTTTTTTTAACATTTGTTTTTAAAACATTGGGCTCCAGATTCTCTCCCTTCTTCCCTCCTCACCCACCCCACTGGGAAGACAAGCAATTCAATATAGATTATACATGTGTAGTTATGCAAAACATTTTCATAGTAGTCATATTGTGAAAGACTATCTGTATTTCCCTCCATCCTATCCCACCCCCCCATTTGTTCTATTTTCTGCTTTGACCCTGTCCTTTTCAAAAGTGTTTGCTTCTAACTACTCCTTCCCCCAATCTGTCCTCTCTTCTATTATCCCCCCATCTTGTCCTCTTCCCCCCTACTTTTCTGTAGGGTAAGATACCCAACTGAGTGTGTATGTTATTCCCTCCTTAAGCCAAATCCAATGAGAGTAAGGTTGATTCATTCCCTTTCACCTTCCTGCTGTTCCCCTCCATTGTAACAGCTTTCTCTTGTCTTTTTCATGTAAGATAATTTACCCTATTCTATCTCTCCCTTTCTCCTTCTCCCAATATATTCCTCTCTCACCTCTATATCCCTTCCTAATCAACTCACCCTGTGCCCCCTATGTATACACACACACACACACACACACACACACACACACACATATATATACACACACACACACACACACACTCACCTATACCATACATATATGTATATATACACATATATACATATATATTCCTTTCAACTATCCTCATACTGAGAAAAGTTTCATGAGTTACAAATATCGTCTTTCCACGTAGAAATGTAAACAGTTCAATTTTAATATGTTCTAAAATGCACTTCTTGCAGAAATAAACACAGACCTAAATAACTGGAGAAACATAACTTGCTAATGGGTAGGTTGAGACAATATAACAAAAATGACAATAATTTGCTTTGCTTATTTAGTCTTGTACCAATCCTACTCACATATGAATATTTTATAGAGCTACAAAAAATAATAATCAAAATAATATGCAATGGGGGTGGCTAGGTGGTGCAGTGAGTAGAGTGCCAGCCCTGGAGTCAGAAGGATCTGAGTTTGGATCTGGCCTCAGACACTTAACACACACAAACAAAAAACCTAGCCGTGTGACCTTGGGCAAGTTAATTTAACCCCAATTGCCCTCTAAAAAAATAAAAGAGCAAAATAATATGTAATGAGAAACATCAAGAATCTCAAGAATAAAAAATTTTAAAGGAGGCATATAAGGAAAGAGGATCTATCAATACCAGATCTCAAGTTGTACTCCAAAGCAGTAATCATTAAAACAATTCAGTGAGAGAGGCAAGAGAGAGAGAGAGAGAGAGAGAGAGAGAGAGAGAGAGAGAGAGAGAGAGAGAGAGAGAGAGAGAGATCAGTGGAATTTATTAGATATATGACATCTAGCAGAAAGCAAATGCAGAAGAAAAGTGCTTGACAAACCCTAACTACAGGGGGAAGGACTCACTATTTGGAGAAAAGAAGAAAATAAAACACTGGGAAAACTGGATAGTAGTCTATAAGAAATTAGGTTTAGATCAACACTTCACTCAACATACCAAGATAGAGTCACAGCATAAACAAATTAGAGAAACAAGTAAGAAATTATCTTTCAAATGTATGGATGAAGAAAAAGTCATGACTAAACAAGTGATAGAATCACAAGATAAAATTTTAAATCTTGTTTATAATAAAATTTATGGGGAAGCTAGGTGGTGCAGTGAATAGAGCACCGGTCCTGGAGTCAGGAGCACCTGAGTTCAAATACAGCCTGAGATACAACACAAAAACTAGTTGTGTGACCTTGAACAAGTCACTTAACCCCAATTGCTCTACCTTCCCCCCTCCAAAAAAAATTATATATTTTGTACAAGTGAATCCAATGTAGTAAAAATTCAAAGAGAAACAGGTTACTAGGAAGAAAAATCTTTGCAACCTATTTCTCTAATAAAGGTCTCATCCCCAAGATACAAGGATATATACAAAACTGGTTAAAATTTAAAAGACTAAAAGCCATTCCCAGCTAAATGTATTTTTAAAAAAAACAAACAAACAGGTTTCTGCTTTAAAAAAAAAAACAGGTTTCAAAGGAAGAAAATCAATCTATTACCAATCACATGAAAAAAATGCCCTAAATCTCTAGTAATTAGATAAACACAAATTAAAGCAACTATAAGATTCTACCTCATAACTGTAAGACTGGCAAAGATGACAAAAGAGGAAAATGACAAATATTAGGGGCTATGGTAAAACTGGTACAGTAGTGCACTCTAAGAAATGTGAATTAATCTAGCCATTCTGCAAAGTAATTTGGAATCATTCCCAGAAAGTTACTAAACTGCACATACCCTTTGACCCAGCTATATACCACTACTAGGCCTATGCCCCAAAGAAATCAAAGAAAGAGGGAAATGATCTAAACATATAAAAATATTTATACAGTCTCTTTTGATGGTAGCTAAAAATTGGAAACTAAGGAGGTAGTCTATTGGGTAATAGCTAAACAAATTGTGGTAAATGAATGGGATGGGATATTATCATACCATAAAAAATGACAATTTCAGAGGAAATTGGGAAGAACTTTATGAACTGATACAAAGTGACGTAAATAGGACTAGATCTCTGATGAACACAATGATAAGCCATGGATCCAAAAGAATGAAGATGGAACATGCTACTTACCTCCTAACAGAAAAAGAAAGTGAACTTAAAATGTAGAGAGAAGCATACATTTTTTGATATGATGTATATGGGAATTTGTTTTGACAGATTATGTAGCTAGTTATGTATTGAAGGATTTTATTTTATTTGCTTGGGGAGAGGCTGGGATAGTGGAAGGGACAGATTAATTTTAAGAAATATTTCTTACTTAAAAAAATAAAAATACACTTTAAATAAAAGCATTGTGCTTAGTGGGGAGCAGCAAGGATAGGATACCCATTAAGGAATACCAGAGATCCAACATTCATTGGTGAGTTGACCCAGAAGACAGAATCAATGAATGAAGACCATCTCCACAAGATCATCATCTTTAAAACATCAGAGGCATCAGGCTCCTCCATTATACCTTAGCTCCATGTGTTCACTAAATTTATGCCCTTCCACACAGGTGCCTCACCACAGGTATTCCCCATATATGTGTGCTCCATACATGATCTCTATTCATGTGCACTTTTCCTACTGAGGGTGTATGTATTTGTGGGAGAGTGAATTCAAGGGCTATTGAAGAACATTCTGTTGTTTTTATCACTGTTATTTCATTAAATGTCTTTGTTTTGAACTAAGTGTACTCTCTAGCTGACTAATAAAAGTAAACAAATCATCATTGGGGGCTCATGAGTTATGGCTTAAAGATACTTCTGACACACAAAGTACTTAGAATTTCACTTCTGCAACATCTCTCAAATATGCCCTCCTCTCTCCTCGAACACTTCATCACCTCATTCCTTGGTTACTGTAATAACCTGCTGGTGGGTTTCCCTGACCCAAGGCTCTCCCCACTCAAATTATCATCCATTTGGCCATTGGTTTTCCTAAAACACAAATCTGATCATGTCTCCTTCTCCCCTACTCAATAAACTCCAGGGGTTTCCTATTGCTTCTAGGAGCAAATACAAAATGCTTTGTTTGGAACTCAAAGTCCTTCATAATCTGGCCCCCTCCTATTTTACCAGCCTTTTTATACCTCATTCCCTACTATATAACTCTTTGATCCAGTGACACTGGCCTCCTAGCTATTCCACAAAGAAGACACTCCATTTATTGGCTCCCAGCATTCTCTGATTATCTGCCATAGCTGGAATACTCTTCTCTTCTCCCCTCTCAGTTACTGACCTCCCTGGCTTCCTTTAAGACCCAACTAAAATCCTACCTTCTACAGGAAGCCTTCCCCTAGTGCTCTTAACTCAAATGCTTTCCCTCTTTTAATTATTTCCCATTTATCCTACATATAGCTTGTTTTGCATGTTTTTGTTTGCATGTTGCCTCTCCCATAGGCAAAGTATTTCCAGTGCTTAGCACAATGTCAGGAACATAATAGGAGCTTAATAAATGTTTATGGATTAATTGATAAGTGCTTAATAAGTATTATCAAAAGTTAATTTAATCAATTAATCCATAAATTGATAAGTGTTTAATAAGTATTGTCAAACGTTAATTTAATCCAGTGACCCTAATGTCCTATTTAGAAGCTTTTCATAGTTTGGGTGCAAAGACAACAAAGTGAAATCAGAAAATGCCAAATACAAACTACTATATTTTTAAATTAACATCTGTAATTGAAAACCACAAACAAAATCCACTTTTTTAAAATACTTAGCACTTGACTTTTCCAACAAGGCACCCATTTATACTTTAGTTCTTCATGTTAAATTAATTTCACAAAGGTTCAAGTGACCCAAAGAGCAATAAAGATACACAAAAAGAGAACAAGTAGTATGAAACCTATTTCAAAATGGTGATCTCTAAGCAAGAAATGGAGTAAAGGATGTTATGGAGCAAATATATGGCTGGAAAAGGAGATGGGTCAGTCACTTATCAAAGGCAAGGGATAACACTTGGACAGTCTAACCAATTCATTTGTACCCACAAAATACTAGAAGTCATAGGAGGACTACAGCCCATTGGAAAGTTCCTCCATAGTGCAACTATGAAAGAACATGAACAAGAATTTGACAAGATTTTCAAAAAGCATGGCTGGAATGAAGATCTGGACTGATGGAAAGGATAGCCTATCCATTACAAGAGAGATCCATTTGATGTATTGAAATATTAATTATTTAAGACCCCACCTGTGTCTCTTTTAAATACTAATTTCTGACTAGAGAGGGGATATTTTGGTTTTAGAAAGTTACTCAAATGATGAGAGAGGTCACTGGAGAATAGACTGACACATTTTTCCAGGAAAAAAAATTACAAGAGTTGATTTATGTTTCCCAACCTGGTGGATGATAACATGATGGGAAGCACCAATGAGCAATCATGGGAGGCAGGGATGGAAGGCATTTCCCAACATGAAAGTGTTAAGTCCTCCAGCGCTATATTTCCAGACTGAATAGGATGATAACTGGGGAGGTAACTAGAGAGGAGAGAAGTTAAAATTTATAAATAGATGAAGAGGGAGGTTAAACTGTTCAAAAGCTTATTTCTCAGCTTTCCCCCCCCACTAAAACTAGCTACTAAGTGATTATAGTATTGCTAATTTGCTGGATTAGCCTCATCCTTTTGGAATAAAGTTACTAGTTGAGTCTATAGATCTTATTGTTTCCATTAGAAGTATTCTTTCCTCTCCCCCTCTTCTCAATAGTCTACTTCATCAGTTATAATTTGTAACTAAATTAAGTTGAAACTTGGTCCTCCGTGAGCTTTTCTGAGCACAGCAAAATTTCTTTGTCCCATTTTCCAAATCTTAGCTAATCAATTTTCAGACAGAAAGGGGTGAAAAATTATTTCCACCTCAAAAAGAAGAAAAGCAAGGTACACAGACTAGGCAGATTTATTTGTTTAATTAATTAGTTGTAATATGATGTTACTGAATTAGACTGTTTAAAGTTTAAATATTTGTCAACCAATATCCCACCAGGTTTTGTAGGCATTAATTTTTACTCCAGCTGTATATGTCCCTTTGCCAATAGGAATTTAGCTGGGAAAGGAAGGAGTGAACAGTTCAAGGCCAGGCTGTTGTGAGTCAGATGAAGGAGGAATTAAAACCCCATGGCTCCCAATGAACTAGCTAAAGTCTGTGAAAGTATTGAGTTCATCCTAATGAAGACTGTGGGAGTTTTGGCTGCTTAATAGGATTGTGATTAGGCCCTTCAAACTCTGTCCTTTAAAAGACACCATGGCACCAGCAAGACACCAAAAAAAAAAAAAAGTCTAATTGCTGACTTTCTATGAAACTTTTCTGAGCTATATGGACATCCTCAAAAACAACTACAAAATTAAATGCTTCGGAGTAATAATAGAATTAAATACTGTAGAATAATAGCAATTACAAAATTAAATACTTAAAAATTAAATACTAAATAAAATTTACATTTCTATAGCTTTTTTTGGTTTTCAAAACAGATTTCCACAACATTATGAAGAGAAGTTACTTTCTCGAAGCCATGGGCTTGAAAAGTAAAAGATAACAAAAATGATTTTTTAAAAGCCCTCATACTTCCGTATTCTTTAGAGTTTGCAAAGCATTTTCCTCACAAGAGATATTTCAGAAGGAAGTTACTCATACAAGAAGTTGCTAACAATAATAACAACTCATTTCTGTAGCACTTAAAAAGTTTTATCAAGTGCTTTCCTTACAAGAACTTTGGCAGGAAAAAATATTCCAAGGGGAAAGGTTGTGTTCTCAGCAAAGTGTGTATAGGGGGTAAGACTGGGAGAGGGAAGATCTTTAGTTTATGTTGGACAAAGGAAAATATGAGTGTTCCCTTCGGTAAGAGTAAAAACACGCGCACAAGGAGAGAGGGTCATAGCTGGAGTCACAGGGCAACTGGAGTGCTGCAGGGGCCCCCAAGATCAGCCTAAAGCAAGTGAGGCAGCCTCCCGGAAGACCGAAGCAGCCTCCCGGAGCCGCAGTTTCTACCTCAGCTACTAAGGCGGCCCATTGTGAGTCAGTCACCGGCAGCGACCCGACTCGGCAGCATCAGTATTCGGGAGGCGCTAGCAGCCAGTCTGGCGCGGGCCCTTCAAGGCCGCTGTCCTCAAATGACCTCAGGGCCCTGGCTGCCCTTTCAGGTCGAGAGCGCTCACACAGCCTAGGGCGACTGCGAGGGAGTGAAATGGCAAACCCGGGGTTCCCTGAGCCTTCCTCCCGGGGGGACGTCACCACCCACCCACTTCTCCACGTCTCCCTCCCACCTTCCACACCTTCCCCTAGGCACTGTAGAGAGCGCTTGGCCCCAGTAGTTTAGGGGACTGCAGGCAAAAGGCGGCACGAAAATTGCGCCGCAGAGGCAAAGGTAAGAGAGATGGTCCAACCCGGCGGGGGGCAAAATGGGAGGAAGCAGGCCTGGGTCTGTGTTTGGGGAGAAGAGAAGGAGGAAGGAGGAGGGAGGACTCGGGGTGTGGGCGCAGAGCGTGGGAAGGCTTCGAGCCTGCTGTGGGGGTGGGAGGAGAGCTGCAGCTCTACACTCTCTCCCTCCCCCCTCCCATTCTGCTCTCCTCTCTCTCTACTCCCTCCCGCGCCCGCCCGGGAGCTGATCTTGCTCCCTCCTCCCTCTGCTCTGCTCTCCAGGTGAGGTTGGGGAAAGGAGGGGAGGAAAGTGGTCGCACGCTCCGCTCGAGCAGTCCCCGCGCCTCCCATCTGGTTTCCAGTTTTGGAACTATTTCCTAACGACTTTGCAATCGTTCCTCCGGTTTACTACGTGCAGCCAAAGCTGGTTAAGGAAAATAAGGGAAGAATGATATGAGTAAGGGAGCCCAGAATTTGTGAAAAGCCAAGTCCCTTCCCTCCCCACCTTTCATTGCACCCAGTACCTAAGTTAGGCACTTACTCCTAACCTCACTGCCCTCAGCACTCCTCTCCAGAACCAGATCCTTCCAGAGAGGGAGTGAGCAAAGCTGAGCAGGAACTAATGAAGTGGGAATCACCCAACCCTGGGAAGTCTGTTCACCTACTAGTTACAAAGGAAGCGGGCCCTCCGGGCCTATGTCTAGACCTAAGACCGGGGAAATAAAGGGGGACACAGGGTTCTTGTTCCACTCGGCTTTCTGCCCTTTTCAGTTTTAAGCTCCCTGAAGCTAGAGGCTGGATTCCCACCTAGCTGGACCCAGAAGCTCTTAATGTTTATTGTTAGAGTGGATGAAGGGAGACTTGTTGGACTAAGTCGGGACTTGGGTTCGAATTCATCGTCCGAAAATTACTACCTGTGCGTCTATGGGCAAATCACTTAACACCTTCAACCTGTATTCTTCCACTGTCATACCTCAATATTTATGGATTTGTGGTCCTTGAATTGACAAAGATCTCAGCTCTCAGGCATCTACACCAACTCTTTCTGGGCAGCTCTTGTCACTGTCCATCCATAAATCCTCCATTAACCAATTACTCCACACTTTGGGTTGGAGGCCTTCCTTTAAATTTTCCATTATGACTCCTTGTAGGAGAGGCTGCTTGGTGTAGAGAATAGAGAACTGGCCTCAGTGTTAAGGAAGACTTAAGTTTATACACCTCCAATGCATGCAAACTATGTGACTTTGGACTGGTGAGTTAATCTTTCTGCTCCCTCGGGCAACTCTCTTAGACTCTAAATTGCAAATAAAGTGATGATCTGATTTGGTTGGTGGAGGCTCTATAAAATCACAGATAGGGTCCCCCCAAAATTACATTAGTAAAAAAGAGGATAATAATCTTGCACTACCTACCTCAGGGAGCTATTATTAGGAAAGTTTACTGTAAAGCAATCCAGTGTTGTGAGACTTCTCTCTATTCTATCCTACTACTTGCTGGGTGACCCTAGGGAAGTCACCACATTCCTCTCGAGCTTCAGTTTCACTATGTGAAAAAACAGAGATAATCATTGTACTACATCGGTATGGAAAGGAGGAGCTTTTAAAACCTTTAAGCCCAGTCAAAATGTTTAATTATGAGCCTAGGTGGTGCAAAAGGGGGAGCAAAATCTACCAGGAGAATTGAGTAGACTTTAGCCCTACTAACATAGCCATCTCTGATACAAGTTATGTCTTCTTTGAGCTAAGCATCTCCAATCCTTCAACAGATAACTCATTCCTCTTCTTCGTCTGCCTCCTATATTCCTTTACAACGATATATCTCCTCCTCACCCTTTTTCTCTTACTTTTACTCAGCTCTTCTTTTTCCTCCTCTCTTATTTCCCTTTTTCCTCCATCTTCTCTCTTGGGTTATGTTCTGGATTCCATTCTTCAGAAAGAACTTGAAAAAGCTGGAGGGTGTATAGAGAAGGATAAGTAGGATGGTAAAGAAAGGTAGGTGAGTTCATACCCCGTAAAAGCTGGTTGAATGAAACTGAGGTGCTTAACTTTAGAAGACTGTAAGGCAAGGCATGATAGCTGTCTTCAAGTATTTGAAAAAGCATCAAAAACAGGCATTAGAAGCAGAATTAGGAAAAGTGGATAGAAGTTGCAGAGGAAGACAGGAGCTTGATGTAGGGGAAAACTTCCTAACGATTTGGGCAATCCAAAAATGTGTTCCCTCTGACTAGAATTCTTTAAGCAAAGGCTGAATGATCAAGTGTTAGGTATATTTCTATCCTGAGCCCTTAGCATAGTATCTGGAGCATAGTAAGTGTTTAGTAAATGGTTGTTGATTCACTGATGCTATAGAGAAGACTCTTGTTCTGGTAGACATTAGGCTAGATGGTCCTTCGGACTCTGAGCTGTTATGATTCTGAGTTTCTTGCCCTTATTCCTCTTCTCTCCCTCCATTTTCTCTTCTTTTTTAATCAGACTGGCTCCATTGTTTTCTTTTCTCCTTGTCTTATCATCTTTTCTTCTTCTAATTTCTCTTTATTTGTTATGCCTTTCTTACTCTTCCTCTATTCCCCTTTCTCCTCTAGTCCTTCTTCTCCTCCTCTTTCTGTATTCCTCCTCTGAATCTTCTTGCTCAGCATCATGCTTTTTCTTCCTTCTTTGCTTCTCTATTCTTTCTATCCCTTTTAGCAAAAAGGGATGAATGAGGACCATTGACCACTTGTAGCTAAGTATGTGATCCTCTTCCTGACAATAGAGCTGGACCCTGTGAGGAGAAAATAGCCAAGGAATGATGATGTGGATCCATAGGTTGAGAGATTTTATATCCAGGAAAAGTTTGAAAAGGAAGAGACCACTAGTAGTGATTGGTGATTCCCTGCTCAGGGGGATTATTGAGGCAACTATTTGTCAATAATATAATAATAAACTATATAATAACAAATATAAGAAAAACAAAGAAATATGCTGTCTTTTGTGGATGTAAGACATAAAGTGCCTTCCAAGATGGAGCAAAGTTGAGGACAACTAGCCTAGCCATGCCTGGTGATGCATGTGAGTACAGATGATAGGGCCAGAAAGAACACCGAATAGGGACTTTAGTTCTTGGGAAGGAATTGAAGACGTGAGTGGTGCAGGTGAACGTTTTCATCCCTTAAGCTGATGAAAGGCAAAGACAGCAGAAAAAGACAGATTTGTGAAGGGAGCAGTTGGTGAAGACAATGATATACAAGAATGGAATTTGGGATTCTGGATCATGGCTTAAAATATAGAGATGATAGGTTCATGGACAGCAATGAAATAAACCTAACAAGGGCTGGTAAAAAGTGTATTTACTGGAATTCTTTCGAATCCAATCAAAGGACCTTTAAAAGGGGGAGGGGGAGGTGAGAGATGAAAAAACCACTCAAGTGGATATCATGACAACAGCTGCCATGGAGGATGATTATCTGTAGAGGGGTGTAGAAATTCACTAAAGATGAAATCTCTGAAAGGAGGTAGAATAAAATGCATGATTTCAGATGACTTATGCCCAAATACAAAAACTATGTGTAATAAATAATGTAAACTAGAGATACTGAGGCAATAAGACAAATTCAACTTGTAGATATTGAAATGTAGGGTAGGGTCCATCATCTGAGTAGGGCCCTGAAAAGCTATATATAAATGAATGAAAACAGCAGAATAGGAAAAAGTGTCATGGAGGGAATAGAATTATGTATTAAGGAGACACTCATAAGGAAATATGGGAACCAAAGGCAAGAAGCATTGTGAAGAATATGTGAATGAAGTTCAATGAAGATAGAAACATGTGATGTCATCAGTGAATATTACAGACCAGAGATGTCAAACAGGGGCTGAATATGGTGGCAATACTCTGGAGTGCCTCCAAAGTAGATTAAAATATAACTGGAAAATATTTAACAAAATTAAAATACCATAAAAGATAGGTAGCATCATATTTTAAAACTAAAAAAAGGGAATTAAGAATTTAAGAACCAGAACCCAAACTTGGCTCAGACATATGCAATATAATTAATGGGGGACTTCAATTATCTGGACATCTGTTGGCATTTTCTGCCAAAACCAGCACAGTTAGTAAACTCTTGGCTTGCTTTAATCATATTTTTTAAAAATTATAAGGTAGAGAAATCAACAAGGAGGATTGCAATTCTGTACCTGATTCTAACCAGCAAAGAGAAACTTGTTGCTAACGTAGAATTGGTAGGAATCATTGGGGAAATTGATTATTCTATCTTAGAATTTGTGATAGAGTAGAACAAAGCCAGAGTACCCCCTTGATTTTTGAAGAGCAGATTTCAGAGGTTTCAGAGAAAACATAGGTAGGGTTCCAAGGACTAAAATTCTAAAAGGAAGTCAGTACCAGAAAGGTAGGAAACTCTCAAAAATGAAGATACAGAGAGGAAGAATTCTAAAGAGAAAGAAGTTACTTAAAGAGACCAATAAACACATATAGAATACTTATCTAACAACAAAAAATTTTAAAGGATATGATAGGGCAGATAGTGGGTAATCTAAATAAAATAACATGCCACAGTCCTGTAACAGTATCAAGAATATTAAAGCTCAGTATTAGCTAAGGCTGGTGAGGAAAGCTAACAATAGCAAAAAGAAATGAGTGGGCATTTTAGGCATATTGGAAGGGAAAAGATCAAAGAAGAGGTAGCACCACTGATTAGGCTATATTGGGATGATGACAATATAGAATGAAGGAGATATACAATTCTTGCTATACTTGTGTTATGTCTACCAAGGAAAACTATATTCATATTGGAAAGGATAGAGCAAAAAAAAGGGGGGGTTAGTAATTAATGCCCCAAAAAATTAAAGAGATAGTAAAAAAAAAAAAAGCACCAAGCTACCTATAATGATTTCACGTCAACTGGTTTAGCAGAATTACACCCTCAAGTATTGGTAGGAGTTAAGGGGAGAGTAAGGAGAGAGAATGGATTTCTGAGGCAACATCAGTAATCTTTGAAAGACTGTAGAAAATGAGAAAAGTGTCACAGGATAGAAGAAACAATGTCCTAATGAGAGAGACAGAGACAGAGAGGAAGAAACCTACAAACTATAAGCGAATGATATTGACCAACTCTTACCAAAATTCTAGAATAAATATATTTTTAAATATGTTTATAGAACATCTCAGAAATGACAAGCATGAGACTGCTGTATGTAGTTGTTTCTATATTTGATTTTTATGTCTATCCTACTTATCTACTTTTTCATAATTTTTTATCAGTACCACATAGTTTTGATAATTACTAATCTACAAAATAATTTAATGTCTGATCATAGTAAGCTTCCTTCATTTCTTTTTACTTTTTATATTTCCCTTGAAATTTTTATTTTTGTTCCTCCAAATAAACTTTATTTTCTCTGTTTCTATTAAGTAACCCTTGGCAATTTCATTAGCATAAGACTTAGTCTGAAGGTTAATTTAGGTAGTATCATTTTTATTATATTGGCAAAATCAAGCCATGAGCTACAACTGTCTCCACACTAATTTGGGTCTTGCTTTATTTCTGTAGAGAGTGTTATTTATAGACGTTCTCTGTATGTCTTGGTAGGTGAATTTCCATATATTTTATGAATTTCAGTTATTTTGAATGGAATTTCTCCTTCCTAATTCAAATAATATATGTAAAGGTTATTTTTGTTTATTTTCTACCCTACTACTGCTGTCTCAATTAATCATCTCAATTATTTTCTTTACTAATTCTCTAGATTTTCTAAGTACTGATTTTCCACAAATATGGATAATTTTGCTTCCTTTTGGGGCTTTCTTGTCTTATTGTTATAGCCAACATTTCTAATACTGTGTCAAATTATAATGGAGAAAGGAAGTGTCCTTCCTCACTTTACAATTGAACTCATTAAAAAAAAATAAACCTTTTTTTTTTCATTATAAATAATGCTAACTCTTGGATCAAAGCATTGTAGGGCTCAAACTGGAAGAGGTATTAGAAGTCATCGATTCCAGCACCCTCATTGTACAGAGGAGGAAACTGAGACCCAGAGAAATGAAGTATCTTGCCCAAGGTTACACAAATAGCAAGTGACAAAGCAAGGATTTGAAATCAGGTCCTTTTATTCTAAATCTATCGTGATTTCTATCTCACCATGCTGGTTCCATGTCTACTTTGTAAACATAAATAAGTACTATACTTAGTCAAAGGGAAAGGTGATGGGTTTGTTGTTATTGTTTACATCTATTGGTATTATCACATGTTTTGGGTTTTTTTTATTTATATGACTAATTATGCCAAATGTTTGCCTAGTGTTGAATCATCCTTTCATTCCCTTGTATAAATCCAACTCAGTCAAAAAAATTTAATATATCTTATATATGTATATATGTATATACATATATGTATTATGTATATATATATATATATATATATATATATATATATACAGGTCACATATATTACTGTAATCTGCTAGATTTTGGTCAAAATTTTTGCACTAGTATTCAGTAATATTGATCTAGAGATCACACTCTCTATTTACTTCTCCCTAATTGAGATATCAGTGTCATATTTGTCTCATAAAAGAAGTTTGCAAGGTACCAGTATTGAGAACAATTTATGTAGCAGAGAGCTCAATTGCTCTTTAAAATGTTTGATAGAACTCACTTGTAAATATATGCAGGCCAGAGGTTTATTATTCATGGCTTTTTAGAGTTGTCTTTCTAAGATTTTATTCAAATTCCTATTTTGTAATTTATCTATTTAACAATTTGCAAACACTTGTCCATTTCCTTTCTATTCTCAGGTTCATTAGTTTATAATTGGGCATCATTTCTGATATTTCCCTTTATTTCCTCTCTATTTACCATACCTTCACCTTGTTCATTTTTTTAGTTTGATGATTTGATTTTTCTCCCCAATATTGTTTATTTAGTTAGTCTTTTTAAAAGGAGCTTTTTTACTTAGTTAAATAATCTTTGTTTTCAGTAATTATTCCCTGATTTTCACAATATCTTATTTTGTGCTTTTTTTACAGGACATGTTAATATATTTTCTATTTTTTTATTGTGAACTCAATTTATTAATCTCTTGCTATTTTAAAAAATGTCTTCAAAAACATGAATTTGCTTTAAGGATTGCTATAATTGCATCCAATATATTTTGATATATTGTCACATAGCTATCATTCCCTTTAAAAGAATAAATCTTTAAAATAATCTTTAGAATAATTGTTCCTAGGATTTGTTCTTATTTATACTTATTATTTAGGATATCAATCCGGTTTCATTTTCTCCATATCTTTTGGAGCATTTTTAAATTGATTATTACTTTTGTTGCATAAAAGGTTTTTGATTATCCGTATTCATTTATGATGTCTTCGTCCATTAACATATGATCTGTTTTTGTAAAGGTACTATGTAATACTAAAAGATATATATTCCTTAATATTATTTCTAAAATAATTATAATATTAACATACCCACTAAAATTATCAAAGTCTTTCATATCTCATTTCCCCAACAATATACTTGAATTTGTGATTTCCTTCATCTTTCTGCTGGATTTATCCATATCTGAAAAAAAGGAGTGCCAAAGTCATGAACTGTCTGTCTTTTTGTACTTCAATTATCTTTTTCTTTGGATCCTTATACATTGTGCAGTTTGGTACAAATTATTTTAAAATGATATTGTTTCATTGTCTATGGTGTCATTAAGCATAGAGTAATTTCTGTTTGTTTCTCTTGACAGAGCCAATCTTTAGTGTTGTCATATATAAAATCCTCATTGTAAGGCATGGTTTCTTTTTTAATTGCTTGAAACATAATACATTTTGTTACAGTCTTTCATTTTAGCCCTGTGTCTTTATGTCTGAAATGTATCTCTTTTATGTAGCAAATTGCTGGATATTGTTTTCTTACCCCTCCTGACATTTTCTTCTGTTTTACTGACAAATTTAGTAATTTCACATAACCAAAGTTATAATTGATAATTTCATGCTTTTCTCCATTAAAACTTGTAATATATGTGTATGTATAAATATATATGCATATATACACATATGTGTGTGAATAAAATCATATAACTTAATATAGAATGTGTATATGTAACAATATATTTTAAGTGTGTGTCTTTGTGTGTGTGTGTGTGTGTGTGTGTGTGTGTAAAACCAACATGATGTACTTATTGGGGGGAGGGGTGTTTGTTTGTTTTTCTTCATACTAATCTGATCTCCGACTCTTTCCACAATCCTTCACTCAGCTTTCCTGTTATATATGCCAAACCTAAATTCCTTGAATGTAATTTTATTTTACTTCCCTCCCTTCCTCTTCCCATTCTGTCTCTCTTCCTCTCTCCTTCATCTGAATTGAATTTGTCTATCTTACCTCTTTCCAAGATATAGTATTTTAACTCCCTCCCCCTCCACTTTCTTATTCCTTGCCCCTCCCAGCACATTCTCAAATCCTACTTAGGAGGTTTTATACATAAATGCTTTACTTATTCTCTCTATGATCTTAATACTGTTTGATATTTTTGGAAGACAGAACCATCCAACTCTGATTCCCTCACTGCTTCCTTGCCCATGTCTTTGTACAAAGAACAATTTTTTTCCTATGGAGACCTATTTCCAGAAATACTAATTCATGAAGGAATCAGTGAGAAACAGTAGAAGGAGCTTTATATCCAGAGCATGAAGACCCAAACCAAAACCAGACCCTTAAAGTTACCACCTGTACATACTTCTGAGAGTCATATCTTAAAAAGCCCCAGGAATCCATAGCTATCCTTTCCTGGGGTGGGACATGGACTGGAAAGAGTCGATTGAAATATGCAATTTTCCTGGATGGCATCTTCTGTAAGGCTTGGAAGCACCACCTCAATTCCACAAGATTGTGTTGGGAAAGCCCTAGATTAACACTTTTCTATTGGTGGAACTTGATTCATGTTCCCTGACACAAGGATCCTAACTCCAAATGTTATTTTCTAAATATTCCCAGTTAAGTTTCAGGGAAGGATGAGCTATCACAAAGGAAACAGCCCCCATTCCTCTCTGACCCAAGTCAAGTAGTGGGGATCTCTGGCTCTTCCTAGTCTCTCTACTGCCATATTCCTGTTTGAAAAATCTTCATCTGTGGAATTAAATTTACTTACATTCCACTCCCAGAAGTGTTAACTGCACAATCAGGGATCTGGATTCTACTAAAAGACTAGAACTAATCATTCTTCACTCTTTTTGAAATTTGTTCAGAAATATTCTTTCAGAGGTCCTGAAACAAGGAGAGAAATTTGTAAAAAATATATTTGGCTATCCCTAGAAGCATGTAAACACTTTTATTAATTAAATCTTTATTTTCTGTTATACCTCCTGCTTTACGTTTCTTAAGGTTCTTTTGTTTGATGATTTTGCCTGCGAAATGCCCTGGTCACTTCTGACTTCTTCAGAGCTTCCTTTTTGCCAAGAAATTTAAGCTCAGCTTTTCAGGATACATTATTTTGAGGATGCAAACAAATTTCTTTTGATTTTAGAAATAGCATATTGCAGTTTTCTTGTAAATGAAAATAGTCTTGTGCATTTCATCCTCTTAGATGCTTGCAAGATTTGATGGTCAACATTGAGGTTCTGAAGTTTGATAACATTTATACATAAATCAAATTTAAGGTTTTTCTTTGTCAAATTTCTATGGACTAGCTGCTTGCAAAGTTTAGTGTTAAACAGAAGTTTTAAAGTTTGGTTAACTTTTATAAGCAAGTCATATTGTGGGTTTCTCTTTGCCAAATTTCTATGGTCTCCATTTATCTATACTTTGTCCACTATTTTCAGTACTTTTGAAATTTTTTCTTGGATAGTTCCCTGATAAATAATATTTAGGTTTCTAATTCCATCATTTTTTTGTTAAAGACCTGTTACTCTCAAATTATTTTAAACCATTCTGTCCTCAAAGTCAAGTGCCTTGGCTTGTAAAGATCTAAGATATTTTCCCAACCTATTGGGGTGTGTGTGTGCAGTTGTTGTTGTTCCTTGTTTTTATATTTCCTAGATTTCTCCATCTCTCTCCTTCCTTACTCCAAGAGAGTCATCCCTTATAACATGACAGGATCTTATTTTCTCTTGATCTAGCTCTAACAATCTTTCTTCCATTTTTGCATTTTTGAATTCCAAAGTTGCTATACCCTTTTGCAGAGAATCTATTATTTTGGAGATACTGTCCATTATTTGTTTTGTTATTTTATTTATTTTTTAGAACTTTAATTTCTGTCCAAATTCCCTCCTTTATTTCTTCCTTTAATTCTTGTTTTGCTCTACATTCTGGGGTTTCTTAGAGTTATTGAATTAATCATATCTGGAAATCTCAATTTGTTCAACTAAATTCCATTCAATTTAGTTAGCATTTATTGAGTGCTTACTATGTGACAGTCACTGGAAATACAAAGACCAAAAATAGTCCCTGTCCAAAGGAACTTCAATTCTACAGGGGTAAAACAATTTATATAACAGAAAAGTATGTACCAATTACATACAGAATAAAAACAAATGTGTGGGCAAAAACAATAATAACTGGGGAGATAAGGAAAGATCTGCAATAAAAGGTGGTACCAAATCTGTGCTGCAGCATTTTTAGCCTCATTGGAGTTGTCAAGTAATTTTCTTGAACTCCATGATATTTATTCAATATATTAGAGCCTCTGGTTGAATTCCTACATTTTTCTTTTCTTATCAGTTTCTCTGCTGACTTTTCTGTGAAGTGGATCTTTGAATAAGTTCTTTCTTATCTTCTCTTTGGTTTTTGTTGTTGTTATCTTTTACTCTATTAGATCATTTATTATTATTTTGAGATGCTGGGGAAAGGTTGGGTTTAGGAGAATTTCATCAGTCATCTACATAGAAGTCCTGTTTATTTAGGGTATGGGGGTGGGGGGGTTTAGGGAAGACAGGATTAAGTGACTTACCCAAGATCACATAGCTAGTAAATGTGTGAGGTAAAATTTAAACTCAGGTCCTCCTGACTCTGGGGTTGATGCTCTATCCATTATACCACCTAGCTACCTTAGATTTTTTAAAAATAAGTTTTTACTGATACCTTCTGTTTCTTACATCATCATAGTTATCCCAAATATCATTCCCCCTCCCAGAGAAGTATCCCATATAACAAATAACATTTTTAGAGAGAAAAAAAAATTAGCACAACTTGTTAATACATTGAAAAAGTCTGAAAATATATGCAATGTGTAACACCTATAGATTTCCCACCTCCACAAAGGAGTAGGTAGGAAATGTCTTCTTATATATCCTTATTTGAATCCTGCTTGGTCTTTATATGTATTTTTTTTACAATTATTTTTTATTTTCTGGTGTGTACTTCTTTCCATTTACACTGTAGTTTATGTGCATATTGTTTTCTTGGCTCCTATTTCACTCTGCATCAGTTCATATATATCTTTCCATGCTTCCTCATATTCATCACACATGTCATTTATTACAGTATAGGAATATATCATTACATTCAGGTACTACAATTTGTTTAGTCATTCATCAATTGTTTGTAAGTCTAAACTATTACAAAAAGTACTGAATAGAGACTTTCTTCTTATAGATGGCTTCCTTAGGGTATAAGCCCAGGAATGGTGTCTCAGGTTCCAAGAATGTGGACATTGTAGTCACTTTCTTCACATAATTCAAAATTGCTTTCCAAAATGATTGTACCATTTCACAGCTTCAACAACAATTTTTTAGCGGGCTTATCCCTCCACAACCTTTCAACACTAACTGTTGCCATTTTTGGTCATTTTTGCCAGTTTGCAGGTTATGACATGAAACCTCAGTGCTATCTTGATTTGCATTTCTCTTACTAATAGTTTTTTTGGAGCATTCTTTCATGTGGTTGTGATTGTTTTGCAATTCTTTTGAGAACTGTTTGCTTCTATCTTTTGACCACTTATCTATTAGAGAATGGCTATTAGTCATAAATCTCCCATAAAATTCTCATTGACAAGATGAGAGTTGGGGACCAAACAACAGTTGGGTGGATTGGGAATTGATTGAATAGCTGACCCCAAAAAAACAGTCAGAATGACTCAATGCCTAGTTGAAATGTGATCTCTAGTGGAATGCTCCAAGATACATACTTAGTCCTGTGCTGTTTAGCCTTTGGGGGACTGAATAAAAAAGCAGAACTCACAAAATTATCAAATTTGCAGATAATCCAAAACTAGGAGAGAGAAATAGTACTTGGGTTGCCTCATCAGAATCAGAAGTAGAAATCTGTCTAGATTACTTTCTAGTGATAATACAAAATCAAATCACAGCTAAGATCATATAGTATATGATCTTTGGGCTTTTCAAAACTATTTTACAAGTACAAGATGAAGGAGGTGTAGCTAGTCAACACTTTGTTTACTCAGGGAAAAAATGTAGGTGTTTTAGGGGGGTTAAATCTCAATATCAGTTAACTACTAATTTAACCACTAATTAGTTTACTGCTGTAAAAGCAAGCTTTTTTTTCCTTGCAAACTTTAAGGTTCACAAAGTGACTTAAGTGTTATCCCTTCTGATCCTTCTAACAACCCTAAGAGGAGTGGAGGGGAGGGGAGGAAACAAAAAACATTGATTAAGGGTCTGTTAGTGTCAGGCACTGTGCTAATAACTGCTTTACAAATATCTCATTTGATCCTCGAAGTGAGGTAGGTGCCCTTATTATCCTGGTCTAACTGAAGAGGAAAGTGAACCTGGGAGAGGTTAAAAGACTTACTTGAGACTTGCCTGGGGTCACACAGCTACCAATTGTCTGAGGCAGTATTTTAATTCAGATCTTCCTAAGAGTGGAAACAAACAAAAAAGTTAATGCCATCTTAGGCATTGGACAGAGTTGGAACCGACTTCTCTCAGGAGGCCACTTCATTCTATCTAGCTAGGTCTTTCAAACATAGTCTGCATCCCTTGGAATGTTGTAAAGGGCATTTGTAGTCAGATTTGGATTTTACTAAAATGGCTTCCAGGTTCCTTCCAAATCAGAGATTTTTGCGAATTCTTCTCTCTCCCCCCTCCTCTTCCTCCAGTTTCTTCCTTCTTCACTCATCCTTTCCTACTTCCACTTTCTAGCCTCATTAAGGAAAAATGACAAAGTAATTAATTTTCTAAAAGCTGTGGTTCCCACACTTCTCAGAGAGTCAGGCTAAGGGAATTGAAGGGTAGGAAGGGATGAAAAGATTCTTATTCTCTAAACTTCGAGGAGCTGCTCACTAAGCTACCCTCACCTCCTTTCCTCCTTACGTTTCTTTCCCACGCTTTTCCTTATCTAGTCTCTCGTGTTCCCTGCAACCCAAACTATGTTCGGAGGGCTGTTGATACGATTAAAGGCTGCTTAAATGTTTCTTAATGAATCTTGCCTAGTGGACAGGCTCCAGCCCACGACCTAGCCTCCCCCTCCGGTACCCTTCCTCCTGAGTACCATCCCCATACCCCTTCTCTTTATGACTTCTTCCTCTTGTTCTCCTCTAGCTCTCCTGTCTTCCCCTCCCATCTTGATCTTTCCTCTCCTTCCTTCTTCCATCCTCTTCCCACTCTTCTCCCTCTTCGTAGCCCCTCCAACCCGCGACCCCGAACCTTTGGAACTCATAAATTGCCGAACCCCTCCGCCCAGGTGGCCACCTCCAGCTAGGCCGCTCCGCTTCCCTCCCACCGAGCATGCCCTGGCTGAAGGACGAGATCGGTGCGCGGTCCGGGGGAGCTTTATGTAACACGTTGTGCTTTTGTCCCCGGCCAAGAACCAGCTGCCTTTGGTTGTTTTCTCCCCGTAAATTTTTCAATCTCCCTTGTTTTGAAAGGAGATCAGTGGCCTGATCCCCTTTCCCCAGGTCTCCCGCCTCCCTCTTTTCTTTTTTATGCCTCTCCTCCAGCCCCGAGGCATTAGGTGGCTCCGGGCTGTCTATGGGGGAAGGGAGGAAGGAAGAAGGGAGGGAGGCTGTAGCAGCATTGCTTCTCTTGTTTACATGTGAGTTCACGTACTTGGGGGTATTATTTGGGTGTTTGGGGTTATGTGTGCTGTTATGTTTTATGATTTTTCCAGATTAAAATGATATCCCCCAGTTTCCATGTGTCGTTGTTTTTAGTCACCCCCAGACTCCGGTTTCTTCCTTGCCCAGGGGGCTTGTGCCCCCATCTGTCCCTGGCCTGCACCGCCCGCGCTCTCCTCTCTCCAGGCCAGGCCTCGCATCCTCCCCATTTGTTAAACACATCATTAGGACTCGCTCTGGGCCTCCATTCCCCGGCCGGGCCCCACCCCCTGCCCTGAAATATATTTCCCAGATAAAAGGACACTGTGGGTGGTCTCCACCTCCTTCCCTTGGGGGCTGTAACTTCCCTGGGCCGCTGGGGGGTGGGGGGCGGAGGAAGGCAGGACTTCTCAGGTTGGTGACAGCCTGAGAAACTCCCGGAGAAGCTCTCTGGGAGGCCTGGAAGGCGAGAGGCGAGGAGCGGAGGCGGGGGTGGGAGGTGGGGCGGGGGGGGGTATGTTGAGGAACTAAAGGGGGGGTCGCTGCTCTTTGAAAGGAGCGACTCCCCCTTTGGAGGGGTTTTTGCCACCCTCATCACCTCCCCCCACCGAGGAGGAATAAGCAACCCTTTGAGGGGCAAGAAGTAGAATGGAAGAGGGCGGGGGCTTTCCTTTTTGGATTTCTGATTGCATACTATTGCATACTTGGTCTTTACAAAAGCTGACCTCAAAGCCCCCCTCTTGTTCGGAATCTCATTCTCAGCTTTTAGTTCGTCGCTCTCGGCCTTCCACCACTTCCAAACCTCCCAGAAGAACGCTACACTGTTTTAGCTAGAAAGGATCTGAGAGATTGTCCAGTCCAAGAGCCTCCTTTATGCAGAAGAGGAACTGAGACTGGAAGAAGGGTAGTAATGTGTCCGTGGTCGCACAGCTGCTAGAAATAAGACTGACATTTATGTAGCACTTTACGGATTAAGAAGCTCTTTACATATATTATCTTATTGGAGCCTTACACTGATTCCAAGAAAGGTAGATTAAGTATAATTTATCCGAATTTTAAAGGATACAGAGGCAAAAAGAGGAAGTGACTTCCCTAAGGTTAGAGGATCATCAGTGGCAAAAATGGTCCTAGATCCCAGGTTTGGGGTTATTGGATTTTTGTTTTTTTAAGCAAATCCTGAGCTGTTTACAATTTGTCTCTAATTTATCCATCTGGTGTTCAGTTGTGTCGAGATCGACTCTTTGTGATCCCGTTTGGGGTTTTCTTGGCAAAGATATTGGAGTGATTTGCCATGTCCTTCTCTAGCTGATTTTACAGATGATGAAACTGAGGCAAACAAGGTTATGTAACTTGCCCAGGGTCACACAGCTAGTAAGTGTCTGAGACCAGACTTGAACTCAGGAAGATGAATCTTCTTGATTCCAGTCTCAGCACTCTACCCTCTGGGCCACCTACTTACTTACTGACTTCACCACCCTTCTCCAACTTGTGTGCTTCTCCTTTTCAGTGTCTTCTCTCCCTCTTCCCCTCCCCCCGCCCCCCCAAAATTGAGGCTGACATAAATCTCCCAGGGCCTCAGACTCTGTGGTTGGAAACTGGAAAAGTGCATTTTCAGTTGAACTTTCAGAGAAAGATCGAGACGATCATAAGATCAGATGCTAGACAGAACCCTAGAGGGTCAAATTCAATCTTCATTTAACCGAGAATGTGGTCCGGAGAGAATGTGAGGAGCCCAGGATAGCACAGGTACTAAACAGAGCCTCGATTCCGACTGAAAACAGCCTGCTTTTCAACCCTGAGCTTTTGCACCACATCACAGAATGAATGAATGAACTAAAGAATGAACAATTCCTGCTTCCCAGTCCAGTCACCTGGGAACTAGCTGCCCTTGGGCCGAGATTTCCCTACCCTTCTCTGTCCCTGCTCAGAATGAGACTACTTAAAGCGGGGAGGAGGGGAGGAGGAGAAGCAGCTAGAGGGACAGTCCTTAATCTACCCGGGAGTGGAACTTGAGAAAAATGACATTACACATATTACTGCTATTCTCTTTGCTAAAACGCTGGGAGTACGACGGAGGGGGCGGGGAGCCGCAAAACAAAACAAAAACAAAACCTGACCCTCAAAAGGTGCACCCAGGAAACTCACAAGAGGTATGCTTTAACTCGAGGTTTCTGCTAGGCGTGGAGCAGTCTTTCCCTGCTAACCGAAGTCCCAGGAGGGGGCCAAAAGAGCGCTGGGGCTGAATTCCTGCCCCTCCTGAGCAGAAAATCTGGAATTCGTTAAGATGGGACTGTCTGAGAGGGGGAGGGCGAAGATAAAAGTCAGATTGAAACCAGGCGGAAAAGTAAGCTCAGGACACTCACTTTTGGTAGCCTGTGCCCGAAGTTAATCTGTCCCGGAGATGCGCTTTACTGTCCGCTTTGGTCTAGCTTGCTCTCTGCCAACAGAAAGCCCTTGTGGTCAAAAAGGTCCAGTTGCCCCAACTCTGCCCCTGCGGGCCGGGTGGGACTGGCTTTGTTTGAGAAAGGGGCTTTGTTTTGGGGGAGTGTGGGAGTTGCTTTCTGTTCTCTGAAAGTTTAGGATTTGGGGGACAAGGGTAGGAGAAGGGGGCAAGAAGCATTGGAGGGGCTGAGATTCCTATTATTAAATCACAACATGGTTAAGTGAAGGGAAGGGGAAGAACCACTGAAGTAAAACTGAAAGAGCTGGATTCGAATTCCGACTGTTACCTACTGGGCAAATCTCACTTTACCTCTCTGGGCCTTGGTGTTCTATAATGCAGAATAAGACGATTCTCAAATTCTAAACTTGATGCATTTAGAAGATTTAGGCAAAACCCTCAATGGGCACACGGCCAAAGAAGTATGTGAACTTTCCACCTGCTACAGATTCAACTCAGTTACTACATTCCTTGCCTCTCTAACTCAAGCTCAGTTCACTCCTACTTTCCCTCTCTTCTCCACACTACCACTATCGCCGCCACCGCCACCATCACCATCACCACTACCACACACACACACACACACACACACACACACACACACACACACACACACACACACACACACACACACAGCTGCCCTGCCCATTCGGTTTCCCGTGGTCTGAAATGACATTTGTTTCTAATTAGCAGTTACCAAGGACTCAAAGCTAGAAATGTGGCAAGCATGATGAGCAGAGAGCCGGGGGAAGGTGGACCTTTCCCCTGCATTGAAAGTTGCCTGTCATTTAATACAACTATTAAGACACTCCTGGGTGCTCCTTGTAGCCAACAGTTGGGCTGAATAGTTAGTTCAGAAATTGCACAATATCTGTAAATTTGTGAGCCAGGATTGGCACTCTTAAGGGGTGGAGTATCCTTTGGGGTACTTATGTTTTGTCTTTTAGAGAAAAAATAAAGTAAATGGTGGAAAGAATGCTGAATTTGAAGTCTGAAGACTTGGGTTCCAATCCAGCTTTGCAAGTTATATATTGTAGTCATAAGAAATGCATCCTAGTCTAGTGGCTGGTCTTGGCATCGAGTGACTCCAGGCTCTGATACTCCAGGCTGTGTGACTTAACCTCTCCAGCCTCAGTTTATTCATCTATAAAATGATGGTAAAAATAAGGACACGACTTTACTCTTAAGGTAGTTGTGAAGAAAACAAAAGCATATTACAAATCCTCCCTTTCTCTGGGTCTGTTCTCTATGTGAAGTAAGGGGGGCTGGCATTAGATCTTTAAACTCCCTTCCAACACTAACTCCACAAGCTGTTATCATAAGGATAATTATTAAGTTGTGTTTGTATATCACTTTGAAGTTGACAAAATGCTTTGCATTTATTCTATTATTTGATTCTGAAATGATGAAATATGTGTCCAGAATGCAGTGAGAGAGCAGTTGAGGGAAAGGGGAGAACATCTTCTATAGCAGCAGCCTCTCTAAAATCAGACCTTTTCCTGCCTACCTGCCAATGCTCCCAGATCTGGGAGCCTCTGGTAATCTGCCTCTCTTGCCTTGGTGAAGAAAATCTAAGGAGGCTACAGGAAAACCGATGCATATCTGGGTCTACCCAATTCCACTTTACATTTCTATTAGTTTCTTCTTTTAATACCCGTTCAAGTAAGCAAACAAGTTTCTGTAATTATTTGAAAGGTCTGTTGTTTACTTTTCAAAGTCTTTTTAACTAAATAGGTGACAGAATTTTTCCTACCAAGCAAACATCTGAGATTAAATTTCTCTGAGATAGTCTGAAAAAGGCAGCATTTTAATTTGAACAATCAAAAGTACAGTGAATCTTAAGAAAAATGAGTTCTTTAAAAATCAATCATTGTGATATTTAATTTTGTCAGAGTATTCAAAATTCTGAAAATGTTTCATATTGTAGATAATGGGATTTAGACCTGACAAAGAACAATGAAAGTTTTTTTAAACTTCGTGGGAATTAAGCAATAATTATAATAAAACCTAAGCCAGGGACTAAAACCCTTCTTTCTCTTCTATTGGCCATAAAGAAGTCTTAATGAAAATGAAATTATTTCATGTTAAGTTGACATAAGTAATTAATTGTTTTTCTTTAGGATTTGTGGAAAGAAATCTAGCTTCTTTCTGTGTAGGCAGAATGTGCCAACTAGACTTAAATATAATTGATTTCTTTTCTGAAAGTATCTGAAAAGATTATGAGGGAAGGGTAAATGACTCTAACCCCCATGATTTCTGTGTGTTATTTGTGTTTTAAGAATCAGTTTATTAGACTTAGCTAATATTTTAATAGACTGAGATGAAAGTCATGTGAAAAAACCTAGTCATATTCCTGCTCCCTTTTTTGAGAGATTTTACCAAGAGAATATTTCTGTTTTTGTTTTGTTTTGTACAAAGCAGTAACTTTTGACTAATATTTAACAAAATGAGTGACCTTGGTGTTTAATCTGCAACTAATTTCACGTCAGGATGGCTAGTGTGCTTTGTTTTGTTTTTTTTTTAAGTTCAGTATTTGAAGTGAACTTCCATTCCTTATCAAATGGCTTTGGTTTAACAAACTTGTGTCAATAGGAGAGTAGTGTATAGTAAAACAAATACTTTGTATTTTCCTAGTAAATAAGTCTCAGTCTCAAAAAAAATTAAAAATATGTTGACTGCTTTTTAGGAATAACCTTTAGACTAAAGAGAAAAGGGGAAAGGGACACCTGTTTATTGGCATTTTGAGAACAATTATCAACATGCTATGTTGATTATTCATCTAGACTTTTTCCCTGTTTTCAACTCAAAGTCTGAGGAAAAGAAGAAAAAGAATACCCTGGAAGAGAAGATATGTTGGATAACATACATGGAATTAGAGAAATGCTGCATTGTAGTAGCATATAACTTTCTAGGTAAATAATATTAGAATATAATTTCCTAGATAAATTGAATATAGAACTTTATTTGTAAGAAAATAACTTTCCAAGTAAATTAAGACTTGATTCTGAACTTTATTTTCAAAAACAAGTAAATCCTTTAAAAACGTAGAAATATACATATATAAATAATTCTATTGTAATTCTTAGGGTACTCTATTCACTTGCAAGTCTTCAGAAAAGTTATCCTGAATTCAAGGCAATCTCTTGAAACCCACTCAAATGTGTAGCTTATAAATCTCCATCATGTTTAACTTTACCAGCTAGAAGACACAATAGTTCAAAACAAAAGAAATTCAATCAAACAATGTAGGCAGGAAATGACAAGAAAAGACATCACCTTTGTGTACACAATGAGGCATTTTCTTCCATGGGTTATCACTTCAGTATAGGAGGTTACAGAGGCAGGGGAAATATGTGACCAGGGAACACACATGTAGAGCACCCGCATAGCTAACATGTATCCAGGGAAGTAGGATACCAACCAGAAATCCATATAATTAGGGTCCATATAAGAGCAAGGCATTTCATACCTTTGACTCTTCAGGGTTCCTGCTGCCCTTTGATAATGACACTATTATGGATGGCCTTTCCTATGTATGTTTTCTCTACTAGGCATCTCTGGTCATGAAAATTTTCTCTACTGACATCTCCTGGCTCTCTGCTCCATTCTACTTAGGTGAGGTGGTGTTTTTCATTGCCTAACCCTGGTCTATGAGATATTATACCTAGCCTGGCAGTTAACAAAAGCCAGCTAGAGTGTCCCAGGCTAAAACTGTCTATTTTTAATTATCACTATTTGTGTCTGATGTTGATTCAAGGTCTATGGTTCTAGACAACTGATTTTGGATTAGAAATTACTAATAATTTCTGGTCAACCTGTTATGGAAATCTTGTGACCATTCTATTAAGCTCTTCTTCCTCACCCCCTCCCAAAAAAAACAAAAGTTTTTTTATGGAGATTGAGACTACAAAAGCCCACTCTCTCCCAAAATCTTCCCAGAGTGGCATGCAAATTAAATTGAGCAAGAAAAAAATCTAAGTGAAGATGGTAAGGCCATTGCTCTTTGACCTTCTGAGACACAGTTATGGCCATCAGAGGGTAGTCATTTGATATTATTGGTCTAGTACAGAAACTATTCTCACCTTTATTTCCTTTAGTGTCATTTCCTGCCTTTATTATGAGTAATAGCTAATAGCAACAACAAAACAAAACCTGACTTTTGTTTGTTTTTTTGTTTGTTGCTATACTCTGGCCAGGGTATAACCTCATGATTTACCTACTCTATAAATCATAGTAAATTACTTACTGAGATCAGACCAGGACTCAATATCAGGTCTTCTGACTGCAAATTTAGGCTGTTTCTACCATACCACATTGTTCTTTTTTAAGACAAGAAAAAAACTGATAGAAGAAAAGAAAACTCAATAACTAATAACTGAGAAGAACTCAGTCTGTTCTAAGGATCTCAACCTAGTTCATTTCTTCCAGGCTTTACACAGACCTCAGATCAAACAGACCAATAAAGACTGAAATGACAAACAAAGTAGTACTTTGCTGCTTGTTTCAGCTATTCAAGTACCTTTGAGCCTTGCCTTTGATTGTGTCAAGCTGTTATACATTGTTTTGCCCTTAATAGGCCTAAGGTAGTTTGAAGACCTTCCCTGCTTTTAATAATCCTAATGTCATCACATGGAGCCCATGGTGGAAGGATCTTGCTGAAATTGTGGAACAGGAAGGAGCAAAGCAGATAAAAGCTTGAGCACAAGCTGGGACCAAGCAGAGTTAAGACAGAGAATGTGATGTCAACACTCTGTCTGTTGTTCTGTCTGTTGTTCTGTGTTGGTGTTACTTTGTCAGACAGAACATTCTGTCTGTTGATTTCTGTTACTTTGTCAGACAGAAGCATTCTGTCTGTTGATTTGTGTTACTTTGTCAGACAGAAGCACTCTGTTGATTTGTGTTGATTTCTCAGACAGAAAGTGAATTGAGATGATAGTGCCAGCAATGTGTGTAATTATTGTTGTAGCTCTGTTAAGCTTTGTTTTCCTAGAAACAGAAACTGCAAAGGGCTTCCATCAAGAGCTGCCTACCTGTGAATCCAGGCAAGAGCTGGGAATATGGAAGAGGAGCCATGGAATTTGGAAGTCAGCCTGGAATTAAGATGAAAGGAGTCTTTACTTAGGTACTCTATGCTGACTGATGGTAAAGTGATTTACTGTGACCTAGGGTTGGATGATTTTTATACTTTCTACTCCCCCTTAAGGATGATTGGCTTAAGAATGATTGGAAGCCAGCCTGGACTTAAGATGAAAGAAGACTTGAGTTGGGTATTCTATATTGATTGAGGAGATTGTGATTTACTGAATGATGTATTTTGTTTTAGGACTATGTGGCCACCTTAATAATAAGTTATGTTATATTGTTGCAAATGTTGGACTTTAGTTTCTTGAATGTTTTGCTTTAGTTTATTGCTGAATAAATAGAGAGTTCACTATACTACGAGATTAGAGCCTTAAAGTCCCCAGGAGAGCTGCTCCTGAATTGACTTTACAATGACTAGCTTCTGATGGCCATATCCAATTGAATAATTTTACCACATAGCTCCCTACCTTTATAGTGGAGGATAACAGAATTGGAATTTTTAGATCTGGAAGTAACTCATAAACTTACAGAATGTTGCGTTTTAAAGATACTTTTGAAATAATTTAAACCAAATCCTCATTTGACAAAGGAGGAAACTGAGAACTAGATAGGAAACATATTTGCCCAAGAACACACAGCAAGTGGGATCTTCTCTTTTTCTTGCAAGATTAAACCTATAGGGACAAATCCCTATGCAATGTCTAAGATATATGTATTTATGTACTAGTTCTACAAGCTGTCCATCCAACTGAATATCCTAGTCTGAATGAGTTTTTATTGTTGTTAAGTGATTTCAGTTGTATCTGACTCTTCGTGACTGTATTTGGGGTTTTCCTGGCAAAGATACTAGAGTGGTTTGCCATTTCCTTCTCCAACTCATTTTACAGACGAGGAAACTAAGACAACCAGGATTAGGTGACATGCCCAGGGTCACACAGTTAGTAAGTGTCTGAGGCAGGATTTGAATTCATAAAGATAAGTCTTCCTGATTCCAAGCCCAGGGCTCTATCCACTGTACCACCTAGCTGCTCCAGTCTGGATAATAGGCTTTTTCCATTCATGTGCTTTTTCCTAGGGGAATAATTAGATCAGGGCTTTTTTGCATGATTATAGATTTCATTTAGGATGTTTGCTGTGTTCTGAGGTTTGATGCAATGAGAATAATATCATTCACACATAGGCACATACCTTTTGTTGAGCATACATACATATACTTGTTTTGTATTTGATTTGATGTTATTAATCATAGCTTTGTTACCTTTGTTGCTATATCTATCACCATAAACACAGAAGACAATTTGTTGGAGTGCCTTCAAAGGTATGTTTTGATCTAGCAAATCAGATCATTTTTTATAGTTATCCAAGAGTTTTATGTAGGGACATTTTGTATGTACTAAATTCTTCATTTTGTATGTACTGAACTGAAAGGTTCATGTGTAACTGTAAAGATGTGGTTTGCTGTAGAATACCATTTAGGAAAGCATGTTTGCTACCTTCTCATGATTTTATCAAGGATACTTTCAAAATCTATAAATTTTTCTAATAAAAATCTTCTAGAAATGAAAAAATAAGCATAAGATATCTTTTCAATCTAATTTTGGAGGTAGTAGTAATGTCTGTGCTTTTTTCTCAGCCATTAAGAATCTCTTCCCCTTTCCTTTTCCATCCTCATAATAATTTTAGATTCCTTTGGAATGTCTTCCTTATACCATCATGTTTGTGTTCTCTTACATGAACCTTCTCATGTATTCTTCTATTATTAGTCTAGTACAGAAACTGTTCTCACCTTTATTTCCTTTAGTCTCATTTCCTTGTCAGAATCTAAATACGATGGCCGTACTGTGATTGGTGGAGAGAATAGTTTATTGTGGAAATCATAACAGAGCTTTTTCCATTTTTACCCTGGTTTGTTGTCCTATTTAAATACTCTTGGTAATTGTTTGACTTAATTTTATCTCATGCCAAGTTCTATAAATTTGTTTTTCCATATAAGGTTATATGATTCATAATCTTCCTCCATCATTCCCCAAGGACACTGAAAATAGTTTATATTGTAAATCATTGTTGCCCTTGATTGTTACACTTGCAAGAACATCAAATTTTGCTAACTAAGGTAACTGGTAGTCCCTTTATCCTCCTCATTGTTCTGATCACTTTATATTGGTTAAACTTTTCTTTTTTTTTTTTTTGGAGGGGGGAAGGTAGGGCAATTGGGGTTAAGTGACTTGCCCACAGTCACACAGCTAGTTTTTTGTCTTAAGTGTCTGAGGCCAGATTTGAACTCAGGTCCTCCTGACTGCAGGGCCAGTGCTCTATTCACTGTGCTACCCAGCCACCCCTGGCGGAACTTTTCTAGGAAATAGAAATAGTCAGTGCCAATGTCTACTCCTTTATCCATTTCCAATGTTTTAGCATCAATGGCTATTTTAGAAAGGTCTCTTTGAAAATACATTATTTGTGTGCGATGTATTTTCATTTTAATTCTTCTAACTAGATCTTGCTTTTGAACTAGTCAATGGTCTGGTTGTACCATAGACAGTCATTTCAAAAATGACTACTACATAAGAAACCAGTTGTTTCCTATCTGTTAAAATATAGCCAGTTCAATTTTCCTTGGTAATATTTGGTGCTCATCACATATAATACCTAATGGCACTAGTTTTGAAGAAAATATTCTTAACATTTTAGATATGTGGCTTCTCTATGGTCTGCATGACTGTGGCTTTTTTCATTTCTTATTCTTCAGTTATATTTTCCAGTATATTTTTTGCTATCTTCCCCTGTGCCCACTTCTGTTTTTAAGACATTGAGTATTAAGGCATACATTGATTTGCCTAGGAAAGCTTTACCAAGTTCTTCAGAGAATTTTTCTATTTCCTATTCTTTGTAATAGATAGAGAATAAACTGCAATAAACTTCATTGTGGTCTTTTTGTTTATACTTATCATGAGCGCTGAAATACAGCATAACCAAGGGTCCTGTTGTTGCCTTTGGAGACACAAGAGCCCAACTCTGCCAGTTCTTTCATTTGCCTCTCCTAAGCAGTCCTGTGAGCCATCTTTCCAGTTGCTTGCAACTTCCTTTTGACTTCTGGTTTCACTTACAGTGAGAATGTCAGGATTGAAATTATTCATTTCTTCCATTAGTGAGCTGACTTACTGGTCACTGGACAAAAATCTCACATTTAGAAAATAGTTAATGTTTATGGAGGGTCCAGAGCATCCTGTGTCTCTTTAGCTGTTCCTTACCTATTCTCACTACTGAAGTACAAAGAGGGGCTATGCAAAACTGAAGACCTTATGTTTTCCTTTGTTTCATTGGTTATAGTGGGCAAAGTGGCCTGCCTCATGGTGATGAGCCTCTCTCTCCATAAGTAGCTAGGTTGATATGTGGAAAGTCCAAACATTTTGTTTCTTTGGACTATACCAGAAGACTTTCCAGCAGAGTAGAACTTTCCAGAGGTCATATTCCCTTTGCACAGTACTTGAGAATTTAGAATCACTTCTATACATTTCTGTAGGATTTTTGTGGAAGATAATAATTGGTATATTGTGAAAAATTTTGTGAAATGTTTTTTACTGGGGGCAGGGGGAGAAGGTTTCACTGATCTATATGGTTTTTAAGGCTTCATTTCAATGAACACAACAAAGTCAGAAAAAGCAAAAAAATCTGATTAGACATGGGGAATACAGGAATTGCAGACTCAGGCCATCCAGTTCAGTGGTATAGGACTGAGGCAGCAAGGAAATAAGACACGTATGGTCAAGTGTCTTTTATCATTTATTAAATACCTACTGCACATCAGGTATCCTACTAAGCACTGAGAATCCAAAGAAAGACAAAAATAGTTCCTGCCCTCAAGAGGCTCACAGTCTAATGGGAAAAACAATATGCACATGCATACACATAGGCATATCCACAGAGAGGCAAGGGTATCTACTATATGTTTAATAAGTGGCTTTTCTGAAAAAAAAAAAAAAGTATATAAGATGCACTTTTAAAATTTAATCTTCAGGGGTGGCTAGGTGGCGCAGTGAGTAAGAGCGCCGGCCTCGGAGTTGGGATGACCCGAGATCGAATCCAGCCTCAGAAAATGAGCACCCACACATAAGTAATGACTGGCCATGTAACCTTGAGCAAGTTACTTAACCCCAATTGCTTTAAAAAAAATTTAATCTTCACTATTAACATTTTCTCCATCAATTTCTTAAGTCTAGACAATCAACCCAACAGTAACTCAACCCTTGACTTGTAGTATTTGCTGTTTTCTGAGGTAGAGATGCTCACATTGAAAATTTAATACTATACTCTTTCAAGCAGGTCCAAACTTTCTCCAGCACACCCTTGTACAGGGTAAATTGGAAATAATTTCAGAGGGAAGACACTAGCATTATGGAGACAGAGGAAATAGACTTCTTGCAGGAAGTGGAATTTTAGCTTAGACTTGAAGAAATTCAGGAGGTAGAAGCTAAGAGGGAGAGAATTTCAGACAGATAGGCCAGCTAAAATTTAACAAAATTAAGTTTACCTAACAGTAGTATGAAAAGTATGTTGAGTGAGGATACAGCATTAATTCAGTTGGGTGCAGCTCCCTTGCCTATACATTTCACAATGTGCCCCACACAACTCCATCTCCCATTCCCTTCTCTCCTTGCCCTCCAATTCATCCCTCTTATCCCAGTCAAGAAAGTAAGTCAATTTAAAGGACTTGACATTTGATACTTAGGAGAACCAGGAAATTACATCAACATTTAGAAACTTATTATTCTGTACCAATTCATTCTGAAAAGCAGATAGAGAAGACAGGTAGGAATCAGAGAGAGATGGAGACAGAGACAGGGACAGGGACAGAAAGTCAAAGAAACCAGAAAAGAGAGGAGGAGGAGAAAGAGAAAGGGGGAAGGAGAAGGAGAAAGAAGAAAAGAAGGAGGGAGGAAAATGATAAGAAGGAAGGAGAAGGAGGAGGAGGACAAGGTTCATTTTCTGAGCATCACATAATTTTTCTGTCATCCTATACTTTAATTTCCATAGTCTGCCCTACTTTCACAGTCTAGTGTCAAATTACATGACATTTACTTATCAATATCCATATTTTATCCTTTCCCCTGCCCAAGAATGTAAGTTTATTGAAGCCGAGAAGTGTTCCATTTTTTAAAAGGAAAACAAAAAGCCCAGTATCTAAAAAGTGCTTTTTACATGGTAGGCACATAATAAATCTTTGATGATTTGAATCATAGGATTTAGAGCTGGCAGGGGACTAAGAAATCATCTAGTTCAACTTTCTTATTTTACAACATTCTTTACTTTATGTAGGCCCAAGGAATAAAGTTGACTTGATTAAAGTCACATAGTAAGTAACAGAGCAAAGTTTCAAACACAAGCCCTCCAAATTCAGTGTTCCTTCTTTTGCCTCCTATTGCATGGAGTTGCTCCCAGTTGAAAGGGCCACTTTAGTTGGATTTCCCATTGTTATTTCATGCTGTATCTTTATATATTCCCATTTCTGCCAGATCCACCTCCTGTTTCAGTTTTGCGTGTATTTCATGCTTTTAATTTCCTTTACTTTTGGATGCTAACTTTGTTTTCTTGTCTTTTACACTATCATGACTTTGGCTATTTATTTTCACATTAATTCCTTTATTAATTCAATTTGTCTCTCAATTATGTTCGTTTTTCATTGCTTCAACTGTAAGGAGTTCCTTCAGTTACATTTATTTTTCTCTTTGGGGTCTCTTAGCTTTTCTGGGCCCACCAGGATTGTAAAGTAGGAAAATGTCTGCATGGAACAACCACATTAAACCAGAGCTAAAAGTTCCTGTAGGTCTGCCCAGTGAGAGGCAGAGAATTATAGAGTTGATCAAAGGTTTTAACATACAAAAGACCCATAGAGATAATTTTATTCAACTCCCTCATCTGATAGATGAAGAAATTGAGACAAAGTGACTAGCACTGGGTCATACAACTAGTAATCATCGGTGGAGAGATTTGAACTGAAGTCTTCCTTTGTTAAAAAAAAAATCCAACACTTTATCCCCCAGGCTACCTGGCTGCCTCCAATATAGTAAATAGCATAGCAAGGATTCAAACACAGGTCTTTAGATGTCAAATAAAGTGTTCCTTCCATTTCACTAACACTGGGTTTATCATCTTTTTTTTTTTTTTGAATGAACTGAAAATACTGGAATCATGAGCTAATAAAGGCAGTCCAACATTCTTATCTTTCAAACTTCGTTTTTAGGAATTGGAATTTAAAAGCCTACATATGGAGTATATTTGGATATTTAAAGCCTATATTTATGACTAGATAAGCTCAAAGGAAGGCTTTCAGGACATTTATAGAGGAGTAGTTTGCTGTTGTGGGAATCTGGACTTTTAGGAAATAAGATACAAGTTCAAGGTTATGCTCACCTTTGACATTGCCCACCACTAGGGGGCCGCTCTTATCAGAGAATGGAAGATAACTTCAGACACAGGGATGGGAAGAACTTTAGGAAGTCCCTATTCTAACCAATCTTCAAGAAGCACCACAGTGGACCATGTCAGAAAGATTTTTTATTTCAAAGACTTACAGAATATGGGATTCTGTAATCCCACTTTATAAGCCAGTTCAGTGTTTTAACAATGGAGGTCATTAATTTATACTAATCTTCCAACATGGTTAAGAGACAGTGAGTAGATTAACAAGTACAAATCCTTGAGTTAGGATTATAGATTTAGAGATAGAAAAGATGTTAGAGATCATTGAGTACTTTGTGCTTTGGAAAAGACACAATATAAATAATATTGCATCTGTTTCAAGAGCTCTAAATCTGAGAACACTACACAAAGGGAAAACAATAATAATATACAAGTAAAAGTTTTATGTTCTATTAAAAAATAACTACAGTGCTTACCCAGGCACCTGAGGTCTTTATAATTAAAGAAAGAGAGAAAGGAGTCTTTTAAAGACCAAACCAGAATAATATCTGAAAGAGAAAAGCTCTATCTGCTACTCCACACTGTACCAATAATACCAACACTTTCATTTTTTAAAATTAAAGACTCAGAGTCATCTTAAGCCATTTGACCAAAGACTCACTGGTAATGAATGGCAGATGTGGGAATCAAACAGTGCCTCAAAGTCTACATACAGCTCTCCTTCCTCTGTGTCATGTTGCCATCCACTCTGTCTCCCTGATTCACTTAAATAACCTCAAAGAGGCATCCATCCCATTCTTAAAGAGTTTCAAAGACTTTTTTTGGTAACTTCTTATTCCATGATCAAGCCATCCTTACTCTCAAATGACTCTTATAATCATAGAACCCTTAGCAAATATTCTAAGTTCCACGATTTCAGGACAGGGATGCTGGGCTCCTATCCTTGGGAGGATGGCTACAGATAGTGACATCTGGACAAATGACCCACAGCTTGTATAAATTGCCCTGATAGCTAAAGCTGCCAATTAAATCTAGCTAAAAATACTCCTAACGCCCCTACCACATCTGAGGCATTGTGCTAGCCCCTGAGGAGACAAAGAAATGAAAAGTCCCTGACCTCAAGAAGCTTACATTCTACTGTCAATTAGTTCCCTAAGCTCCCTACCCTTAGTATTTCCAGAGCCTATCATCATGCTCAGTAAAGAAAACTCATGTTTCTAGAACATTTAAAGAATCTTTCCTGATCATTTCCAGTGTGACATTGGACAAGTGACTCACTTCCCCTTAGTTTCTTCATCTATAAAATAAGAAGACTGGAATGGCAGAACTTGAAGTTTCCTTTAACCTTTAGAGTTCCACAATTTCAGTATATGATACATGATAGGCAAGTTTTAATAGACCGGAAGTTATTCTAAATGAGCCTCACCTTCCAAACTGGCTATATGATTATTCCATTGACATCATTATTTAAAATGTTTTTGAAACTCCTCTTTAGGAATAGCCTTTGAACCTATAGCACATTTAATTCAATTCAATAAATGTTTGTTATTTTTAAATATCTACTGTGTGCAGCCCATTATGCTAGACACTGGGAAATAAATGTCTTCCCTGATCTCATGGATCTCGTAATCTAGTAGGGAGGGTGGTGATACATACATAAAAATTTTATTTAAAATAAAACATGGCACCTTGCAAGGGACACAAAGAAAGAATTCTGTGAGGTCTAATCACATCCAACAGAGTAGGCAGGGGAGGGGGCAGATATCACAGAAAGCATCATGGAAGTGGCAGCATGGGAGTCACGTCCTGAATCAAGGATAGGATTTCACCAGGTAGGGATCAGAGGCAGAAGGTATTCCAGAGAAAGGGAACGATATGACCATTCTTACAAGAATAGAAGATAGAAAGTACTTCCATTTGGCCAGAACACAGAGTACTATACTTCAAGTACTCTATGGCCCAGCCAAACTGGACTACTCAACATCACTAGTTCTCATTCTGCCCTTGCTTAACCCTGTACCTAGGTTCATGCTGTCTCTTGTTCTTTTAATGAATTTCCTCCACCCCCAATTCCATCTGTTGAAGTCTTTCTCTTCCTTCTAGGACCAATTCAGGTTCTACTTCCTCCAAGAATTCTTCCCTGATTCATACCCCTACCCCTGCCCATCAAGAAAATGATCTTTTCCTTCTCAAATGTTGTTTTTGTGGGGTTTTTTTTTGCCTAGACTCTGGGACCTTTTATCTCTCCCTCTACTTCTCAGACATCAGGCTTCCAAAGAAGCAAACCATTCTTTTGTATGTGTCCCAGAATCCTTTCCTCATATATTAATTCAACCCAGCACCTACTATGTTCAAAACACTGAGAAGTAGACAGGCACCTAATATATAGTACCTGTCCTCAAGAAGCTTATAATCTAGTTGGGGAGATAAAATTGATAGGCACAAAAAGTTAAATAGCAATGTTAAATAGTGGCACATTTCCACTGTGCTTTATACATTATGACAAAAGAACTGCTCACCATGTGTGGAATATAACTGAACCCCTCAGTATAATCGAAAATATAATGACGACCTGAAGAATAGGAAATTACTTTGGAGCAGGGTTAGTTGTAAAGTGTGTTTGTTTCTCCTAATGTGGTTATTATGGGGTTTGTATCCTATAGGTGTCTCATAGGTATGGTAAGCCATGAAGAATAGAGCCTACCAGTATCTCAGAGAAGAGACATTCCTTTTTCAATGTACAATCACTATCTCAATTATTTTTTAATAGCCATTCACACACCCCTAGGTTGATTTAAATAGAAAATTACTTTGAAGTAGATATAATGTGAATTATATTAACTCTTTCTCAAGAGCCTTAAACACAAGAATAATAAACACAGGTAAAATAGAGTAATAATGTGCAATCAGTACATTTTAAGTTACATTTAAAAACTATTAACTTATCCAGACACCAAAAGTCTTCTTAACTAAAGAAAATGAAACAAACATTTATTAAGTGCCTGCTATGTGCCAGGTACATAATGGAGCTATCTGATCACCAAATTGTCCAAGAAAATGAAGTGTTAATCTAAAGAATGGAAGAAGGACTTCAAGGTGAAAACCCAGGAAAAAGATATGAAAAGGCAGAAAGGAATTTGTATCAAGAGGTTGGAGTGTAGAAGAATGTGACACAACATAGAAATAGAAGAGGGACCACTGAACACTGATGAGGCTCTTCTGGTAGAGGGAAGAGTAATATTCTTTGAGAAGGAAGCAACTAGTTGTGGCCCAAAGATTGATGAAGAGAATTCACAGATGCTTTCCAGAAAGAGGTCATCTAGTAAGAGAAAGAAGAAGAGACTGCTTGTTGAGGATTATAAAGGCAGATATTTGTCTGCCTAATGTTACCAAGGGGTCGGCTTCCTTCTTGAAACATGTATCTGAGACATAAAACCATCTAAGACTTAGAAAACCTGGTATTTATTACCTGCTAATGATGATTCATATGAGTATATATGATACTTTCCTAAAATAAGACTAATATATAAAGCACATTATAAGCATCATTTTATTTGAATAGCATTTTAGAAGATTATGGAGTCATTTGGTAAAGAACAGGTGATGATCAAAAATAAGAAGAAAATGCTCCTTGAGAGTAGGTGTTGTTTCATGGTTGTTGGAATTTGTTTGTTTGTTTGTTTTTGGTTTTTGTATTCTCAGTGTTTAGTGTGGTCTCTGGCATAGATAAGGGAGACACATGGCAAATGCTTATTGTTGGATTTTTAAAGGGAAATTTTGAGAAGTATCTGGCTAAAAATTAGTTGAATCATACATGAAAACTAGATTTAGATCTCTTTACATGACTTGAAACATTGTACTATGACCTCTTAACCAACCTGAATTGAGAGCAGGAAAAAATATGTTTTCTTGGATTCTTGAAATCTAATTGAAAAGGCTTTAAACTGAAAAGGGAGTGGGAATAAATAACCTAAGCAAGATACCATAGATATTACATACAATACAGAGAGAATAGCAGTTATTCCTAGGAGACAAAAAATTTCAAGAAAAAAAGACAACAGTAAAGCCCATGTACTGAGCTATCCAAATATATACATAAATGCACAAAAAAAAATAATAACAAGCAAGATGAATTAGAAATACTGGTACAAGAAGGTAAATTTGACACCATGGGTATACCTGAGATTTGGTTAGAGTTCATAATAGAACTATAAATCTGGAAGAATGTCCCTTATTTAAAAGAAATAAATTAAAAAGAGGGGAATATTGCAGTGGCATTGTTAAGATTAACTAATATGAGGAAATACTGAAATTAGTAATCATGATGGGAGAACATTGGAACAGTGACCAAGAAAGGGAGAAACAGGATATATTTTGTTATATGATTATATTAAAGACCACCTGGACAGAAGGAAAAACTAGATGAGGAGTTCACAAAAGAAAACAAAAGCCTGGAAAAGGTATGTGATATAATAATGGGAAATGGATATGAAGCAATTAATAACTGCTTGCCTTGATGATGATTTCATCCTTCAAAAGTTAAAGGAAGGCATTATAGACCTGACATTCTGGAACTAATTCTGAACCACAATTAGGAATTGATTATAGATAATGGAAACCTTTGGAGGAAGTGACAACTCCATCTTATAATTTATGATGAATGAGATAGAAAGTAGAGCTTAATATGCAACCTAGATTTTGGGAAGGGCAGATATCAAAGGACTAGTGACAGAGCAGATAGTAGCATGCCATGATATAAAGGAAATCAAGGAGGTCAAGAAACTTTTCTGGAAAAAAGAGGAAAAAATCCAACAAGGAGAAAAGAAATGGAGGATTATCTAAAGAAACCAAGGTGGATGCATAAGATTCTCCTCGACCAACTTAGAGAAACAAATAGTAAATAAAAGCAAGAGAAAGTAATACAAGATGCTACAAAACAGTTGTATGACTCTCTGTAAGAAGAGTGTCAGGAATCTTAAACCATAGAATTATCTGAGACTGAAGGTTAATGTTAAGATCAACAACAACAACAACAAAAATTAAAGTTATGCTGATAAAGAGAAAATGAAAAAAAAGGATAAGACCACTATTTGATATGATTGGAAAAATGTTAACAGAAAGAAAATTAATCTACTCAATCATCTTCATCATCATCATCATTATTTTTATTTTTATTATTAGCTTTTGCTTTCTTTGCCAAGAACAATGATTTTTGGATGATACAGGACAAAGCTAAAAATCACTAAGGTGGGTAGGGGAGAAGGAGGAAGCTAAATAGGTAAGGATATGATATGAAAACACCTAGTGACCCTTGATAAATTCAGGCCACAGGCACAAGTAGAACATATTACCAGTTACAGATGTGGTCACTGAACCACTACCAATGATCTTTAATAGATCATAGAGAATGGAAGAAGCCCTGTGGGACAGGAGAAGGAAAAATGTCCTGATTTAAGTTCTTAAATGGGAAGAGAGTGGAGTTGTCAAAATACAGGTCATTGCTTTGATTCCTGGAGAAATTCTGGATGGCTTCATCAAGAACAAGTCATGCTAAACCAATTTTCCTTATGTTTTTAATAGGGTCATTAGAAGGATTAGGGGTATGCCATTGATATGGTTTACTTACATTTTAGCAAAGCATTTAGCAAAGTTTCCCATATTATCCTTGGGGAGAAGAAGGAAGGATGTGGCCTAGGAAATGAGCCAACTGGACAGACTTAGAGTTAATAAGAAGGATGCTGATAAGTTTGTCAAGAAAGTCAGTCAATGATTTTTTTAAAGTACTTGCTATGTGCCATGTATTGTGCTAAGAACTGGGAATGCAAATAAAGGCAAAAGAAAACCCCTCAAAAAAAAATTAAAACTAAATCCCAAAATCATTGCCTTTTTTCAAGAAGTTAACATTCTAGTGAAGGATACAACATACATGCAACTAAATATTACAGTATATATATGAGATAAAGTGGATATAATCAACAAAAAGAAGATGCTAGTATTAAGAGGCTTGGGAAAAATTGCTTGTAGAATGTGGAATTTTAGCTCAGATAGCCAAAGGGTTCAGAATAACTGGGATTAGGAGAGCATGATAAGATCAAGAACAGCCTGAGAAAGAAAACCAAGATTGTGGAGGGCTTCAAAGTCAAACCATGTGAGGATCAGTTGAAGAAATCTATTGTCTGTAGGAGAGAAGACACAGGAGGGACAAGATAGTCATCTTGAGGCATGTGAAAGTATTAGAAGGATTAGATTTATTTAGCTCTGCCCTAGAGGGCATAACTAGAAGTAATGGGTAGAAGTTGCACAAGGGCAGATTTAGGCAAGATGAAAAGAAAAGAAATTCTGATCAATTGGAGCTATTCAAAAGTTCAGTAGGATGCCTTGGAAGGTAGCATATCCCTCCCTACTAGAGGCTCTCAAGTTAAATCTGGATGACCATTTGTCAGGGATGCTATAGAGGGTGCTCTTGACCAGGTACACATTTGATTGAAAGGCCTCTGAGAGGCCATTGACTTAATCAACCTCAACTGAAAGATGAAAGGATTGAGAAAAAAGAGAGGTTAATTGACTTGTCTGAGGACACACAGGTGGTGAACACCAAGGGCAGGACTGAATTCAGCTCCTCCTGATTGCAAGCCTAGAGCTCTATCCTCTGCACCATCTACCTATCCATTCCAACTCTGAAATTCTGTGCTTGCTCTAATAATCAAGGTTAGTTCTATTTGTCTTACAGTTTGCAAAGTGCTTTGCCCCAATCTTGTGATGTTGGCAGGAAAGTCAATTTGCTGTGGCAGAAAGAAAGCATGCCGGCCTTGGAGTTAGGAGAGACCTGAGCTAAAATCTGTTCTTATTATCTGTGTGACCTTGGGCAAGTCACATAACCCCTCTGAGCTTCAGTTTCATCATCAATAAAATGAGGATCACAGGATCATAAATTTAGAGCTGGAAAGAGCCTTGGGGGCCATCAGGTCCAGTGACTTCCCCCATTATTTTATAGATGAGAAATTAAGTGACCAGCTCAGGATCACACAGTTAGAGTCTGAGGAAGGAGACAAACCCAGATCTTGCTGACTCTGAATCCAGTACCCTATTGGCAATTCCATCCTATACCAATAATACCAGTCTCATAGAGTTGTTGAAAACAGAGTGAAATGATGCTTATAAGGCACTTTGAAAACCCTATAGCACTATATTTACATCAGTTACCATTATCTCATATAAGTATTGTACTTATTTTAGATGAGAAAAATTGAACTTTTTCCCTACACATTCTAACCATAATTTTCCATTAATAATAACTGATCCTCATTAATAGGAGCAGGGTACCTGTCCAGCAAAGTCTATGGCAGCACTGTGCTGGGCCAGATTTGTTCACTGTCCCTTCAGAAGGTAACCAAACTCTTTGTGAAGTAAGGAAAGTGGAAAGTGGGATGGTATGTCCAAAGTTACTAAAAGAAAGGGCTCAAATCCAGGACTTCTAACTGCAAGTGGAGCATTCTTTCTCCTTTTGTTATTCAGTCATTTCAGTCATGTCTGTTTTCCTCTTTTTTCCAGAATTTCACAATTAAAATCCAGTCAATACCCAGACTCTTTGTGATCCAATTTGGGGTTTTCTTGGCAAAGATACTGGAGTGGTTTGCCATGTCCTTCTCCAATTATTTTATAGGAACTGAGGCAGACAGGGTTAAATGACTTGCCCAGGGTCACACAGCTAGTAAGTGTCTGAGGTCAGATTTGAATTCAGGAAGATAAGTCTTCCTAACTCCAGGCCTGACACTCTATCCACTGTGCCACCTAGCTGCCCTTCTTTCTCCTAAAGCACATTTAATATGCAGGTACCCTAGGTGATACAGAAAAACTATATGGGTCATGGTTTCTGACTTCTGACTTGTATGCAGTCTAGTTGGACAGGTGATGACACATACATAAAACCACTACATGGTATAAGGCAATATATAATTGGGGGCAAAATCAGGGGTATTAATCTCAGAGCTCAGAGGCAAGGGAGGAATCAATGTGGACTAGAGTAGGCAAGGAGGCTTCCTTGGGGAGGTGTGATTGAAACTCTGCCCTGAAAGATGGATAGAATTTGGTGAGGTGTTGGGGACAATTGATGATGGAGGAAGATAAAATCATTGAATGTTCATCAATGCTTCTTTACATCATCATCATGATAATAGCATTCTACATATGTTATCTCATTTAATCCTCATAATAAACTTATGAGGAAGGTGCTATTATTATCCCCTTTTTACATATGAGGAAGCTGAGGCTCAGAAAGGTTAAAGTGACTTGCCCAGGGTCATACAGATATTAAGTGCCTAAGGCTGGATTTGAATTTAGGTCTTACTGACTAGTTAGCTATTAAGTACCTGGACTGGGGCAGATGACTTAACTAATTCACAGCTCCACACCTTCACGCTACCATACACATACTGCCTCTCAACTGAGCTGTACATTATGAAATTACATCCATAGAAATAAGCAACCTGTTCTGTGTGTATGTGTTTGATTAACAATACCCAGTTTCTCTTTCTCACATGCATCAAAATGGCCTGATTGAATGGCGCTATTTTTATTTCTAACCATCCTTTGCCAGATTGCAATGTCAAGGCCAGAACTTTGGAGGTATTTCCTCTGTTTCACAATTCACACAGTGACTAACACATGTTCCAATTTGAAAACTTGGTAAAAATTTAAACAGAGCTGTAAATCCCTAAAAAAGGATAATGGTTAATGGAGCATAAAGGGCTCTGATCCTTGGTTTGTAGCTCTGGACAAATATTTTTATGTAACAAGGGAGCTAAATATTTTTATAATCTATAAAAGGACTCTCCTCCTCTTCTTCCTCTTCTTTCTCCTCTCCTTCTCTCCCTTCTTCCCTCTCCCTCCCTTTCCCTCTCTTTCCTCCTTCCTCTTTCTTCTCTCCTTTCCTCTCCTCTCTCCTTCTTCTCTTTCCCTATCTCCCTCTCTTCTTCCCTCTCATATCTCCCTCTTCTCTTTCCCTTCTCCCCTCACTCTTGCCTTTTCTTCCTCTCTTCTCCCTTTTGACCTATCCTGCCCTCTTTCCCTCACCCTTCCCTCCCCTCTTCTCTCAATTCTTTTCACCTGTTCCTTACCCTCTTCCTCTCTCTCCTTCATCCTCTCTTCTCTCTCTTCCTTTCCTCTCTCACTCTTCCCTTTCCCTCCTATCTCCCTTTCGCCTTCTTTCCCTCCTACCTCCCTTCTTCTCTTATTTCTTCCTCTCTTTCTCCTTGTCCTCTGTTCTTTTCCTCACTCCCTTCCCTCTCTTTTCTTCTTTCCCCCCATCTTTATCTTTCCATTCCTCCTGCCATATATATGTATATAACATATTTTATATACATATGTATGTATGTGTGTGTGTCTAGCTACCTCTCACCACACATGAACTGTACTATAAGACAAAGAACATTAAGTTAGGAGTCTGAAGGCCAGGGTTCTATCCCATTCTATCCTTGATTTTCTGGAAAAATTATAGAAATTGGCCTGTGGAAGTTAGAAAATCTAGAAGGGGCTTATATATCATCTATCCCAGGCCCCTCATGGGATAGATGGGAAAATGAGGCATGAAGGTACCAAGGACACACACCAAATTTTGGTCTCATATTCTTTTGAAGAACAATATAAAGTCTCACTTACCTATGTTACATTACCTTTATATTTCATCTCCAAACCAGTTGACATAGGTAGTCTATAATAAAAGAATGACTCACCTAGGTAATATGGGCAGCTAGGTTATTCAGTGGATAGAGAACTGGGCCTGGAACCAGGAAGACCTGAGTTCTAATCCAGCCTCAGATACTTACTAGTTGTGTGACCCTGGTTAAATCACTCAACCCTGTTTGCCTCAGTTTCCTCATCTGTAAAATGAGCTGGAGAAGGACATGGCAAATCACTCCAGTATCTTTGCCTAGAAAACCCCAAATGGGGTCATGAAAAGTTGGACACAATTGAAAAATGACAGAACAACAAAAAACACTTAGGTAACATAGGGAAGCAAAATTTTCGCTTATGTCTTGTTCACTATGACCATTATTTTTTTTTTGCTTTTTTTTTTTTTGGAGGGCAATTGGGGTTAAGTAACTTGCCCAAGGTCACACGGCTAGGTTTTTGTTTTGTGTGTGCGTTAAGTGTCTGAGGCCAGATCCGAACTCAAGTCCTTCTGACTCCAGGGCCAGCACACTACTCACTGCACCACCTAGCTGCCCTATGGCCATTATTTTTAATCCACTTTAACCAACATTTGTAAAGCATCTACTATGGGTAGGTGCTGATGGTCCCTAACTTTAAGAAGTATGGGAACTGGAAAGTAGGAGAGATGTGGAGTCAGAAGGCCCAAGTGTTAGTTCTAGTTCTACGACTCAGGCTAGCTAACTCCAAATCCAGGGTGCTTGCCTCTATACCAATGGTTCCCAACTCTTTTGTTCTGCAAACTCCTTTCAACAACCACAAAGAAACATGTTGTAAACTCTCAGTAATATTACTTGTAATGTTATTTTAGATTTATTGCTTACATTAATAACTACAATGATAACTCTTGTCCCCAAAAAGCTTATGATTGTTTCAAATTGCTGAAGAAATAACTCTATAATGCTTAAAAACATGTATGCTCTTGTTGAGACAGAGGAAAAATATATTTGTGACATGATTGAACAATTGCCCAACTTACAGCTCCATTAAAGAATTTTTAGTATGAATTCCTTGGACCAATATTGTGAATTCTCAAGGGATTCACAAACCACTAAGTGGAAACCACTGCCTTACACTGTACTGCTTCTTAAGTTCTAATTATTTAAGCTAAGCAAATAGCACAGAATTGAAATCATAATTGGGAGAAACTTTATTGATTTTTTGCTCAAATTTTCTCACTCTCCAGATGAGGAAACTGAGTATCAAAAAGATTAAATGGCTTTCACAAGGTCACAAAGTGACAGAACTGTTTTAACTGTCATCCTCTGACTCCATATTTAGCCCCCTTTCCACTATATTATGGTGCCTCATCCCTCTTAGGGAAAAAGAAGACAGATTTTTTTTAAGTGGGGGTGTATTTTTATTTCTTAAAAGACAATACTCTGAAGGATTTCTAATACTTCAAAAGTGCCTAAGCATTCCAACTTTTTAGAGTAGCCTTTGTTTCAAATGATAAAATTGTCATTTAAAGTAAGTACATCCAAGTTTTACCCATTTCAAATTATCCTAAATATTTCCATCCCTTTAAAATGCTTTCATTAGAACTTGAATTTGATTGTACAGTTTTAATTCTCTTAATCTTATAGAAGCACAGATTTTGAGAGGTAGAAGGGACCTCAGCATCCATCTCGTCTAAACCATACACAGCAGAATATCCAGAATACCATAGTGCATAAGGGTCTTCGAGCCTCTGCTTTGTGACTTCCAAGGAAGAGGATTCCACTGCCTCTGGAGACAGCCCATTCCACTTAGGTAAACTTTCAGTTGTTAGAGAGTTCTTCCTGACATCAGGTCAAAATTGGCCTCTTTTGATCTTCCATCATTTCTCCTGGTTCTGCCCTCAGGGGTCAAACAGAACATGTCTAAGACTAATCTTCTTTACATGACAGCCTTTCAAATATATTGACATCTATCATGTCCCCTTCCAAATCTCTTTCTCTCTCTGTCTCTTCTCTCCCCACCCCATCTCCTCCTCTCTCTCTCTCTCTCTCTCTCTCTCTGTCTCTCTCTCTCTCTCTGTCTCTCTCTCTCTTTCGAAACACACACACACACACACACACACACACACACACACACACACACACACACACACGAGTCTTCTTTTCTTCTGGTTAAACATGCCCCATTCTTTCAATGGATTCTCACATGACTTGGATTCCAGATCACTCACCATCCTTATTCCTATACTCTGGACAATCTCAAACTTATCAATGCCATTCTTAAATAGAGGCACCAAGCACACAGTGCTCCAGATGAGGTGTGACAAGGGCAGACTCTATTCCTGGAAATTATGTTCCTCTTAACGAAGCCAGAGATCGGATTAGATTTCTGAGCTGCTGTGTCATGTTGTGACTCATACTGAGCTTGCAGTTTGCTTAAAGCCCCAGATCTTTACTTTTTTCAGACTAATTAATATCTAACCATGCCCTCCCCCATCTCATACTTATGAAAATTTTATTTTTGTGCCCAAATGCAAGACTTTACATTTTGTTGTGTTGTTGAATCATTTCAGTTGTGTCTGACTCTCTATGACCCCATTTGGGGTTTTCTTGGCAAAGATACTGGATTGGTTTGCCAATTCCTTCTCCAGCTCATTTTACAGATGGGGAAACTGAGGCAAACAGGGTTAAGTCACTTTCCTGGAGTCACACAAGTGTCTGAGAGTAGATTTGGATTCAGGAGGATGATTGCAAGCTCAGTGCTCTATCTACCTTGCCACCTAGTTGCCCAGACTTTATATTTACCTTCACTGAATTTCATCTTCTTAGGTTCAGTTCAATGACCTACTCTGTCAAAAGCTTTTTGGATCTTGATTTTGTCATCAGTGTTTTACTTATCCTTCCCAGCTTTGTGTCATCTGCAAATTTGATCAGCATGCCATTTGTCTTTATCCAAGCCAATTACAAATATATTTAAAAAAAAACACACACAGATCTCTAGAGTTTCTAAAAAGAACTCTTGCTACATCAATATTGACTTTTAAGCATTTACCCTTTGAATCCAACCATCACTTCATTTTTAATACATTTGATTCTATTACTATCTAATCTATACTTCTCAATCTTCTCCACATGAATGGTATGAGGTGCTTTATCAGAAGTTTTGCTATAATCCAGGTCAGAAGTTTCAAACATACTGCTGGACTGCACTGACCAGATTAAAATGTAGTGAGGAAATATTTAACTAAATAAGAATACAATATAATCTAAACAATGGTAATTTAAGTTGAACTAATAGTCACAATATTCCCCCCATCGACTAGTTTATTAAATTCAGTCAAGGAAATGAAGTTAATCTGCCATGGCCTGTTTTTGGTGAAGCCGTGCAGGCTCACTGTAATCACAGCTTCCCCTTCTAGGTGTTCAAGAACCATCTCTTTAATTGATCTCTTCTAGAATTTTGCAAGGTATCAAAGTCAAACTTACTGGCCTAGAATTTTTGGCTCTGTTCTCTTATATTTAAAAAAACACTGGCACATTTGATCTTCTCCATTGTTATGGTATATCTCCCATTTTCCATGACCTTTCAAATATCAGTGACAATGGTCCAGCAATCACACCAGCCAGTTCATTTGGGATTGAAGATGTAGTTCATTTAGGCCAGGAGATTTCAATTCACCATGGGAAATCAAATTTCTCTCATTCTCTCTTTACTTGAGTATCAGCTTAAGTTAGTCATTTTTTTATTATTTCAGGTGTAAAGATCATTCTTTGCAGAAAAAAAAAAAACAGAGTACCTTTTTCTGAGTCATCGGTTTTCATAGTCTCATCCATGCAGCAAGAATCCTATCCTTTCTTTGACTATCTGGCTCTGGCTCTCTCTCTCTCTCTCTCTCTCTCTCTCTCTCTCTCTCTCTCTCTCTCTCTCTCTCTTTCTCTCTCTCTTTCTTTCTCTTTTTAATAAAGCTAACCACATACTTATTTTTGTCCTTAGCTTCCTTTAATACACCCCAGCTGGCAGTCCTACACTATTTTTATAGGACTTGTACCATATTATTATTTTAATTCTTTCTTGTCTGGCTCTTCTTCTACCTTGTATACCTTTCTTTTTTAAAAAAATTTACCTTCAATTTACAATTTTTAATTCACCATTTTTCAGTGGTAAGTTTCTTGGGTATCCACGGGGAGCTTTGGTCAAATTTGACTTCAAACTCTATTTTTCTTCTTCCTTGGAATTATTTTTCTTCATGTCTTCAGAATTTCAACTCTTAAGTATCTTTAATCCCTCCTGGGCTGATTCATTTGGAATATCTTTTCTCTGAGATCTTTGAATTCTTCTTTCCCCAAATCTGGGGTACATGTCAGACTACACTCAGATTTCTTCTTTTCCATCACAACATGGTTACTTCCCCAGAGAGTTCCCATCATTTCCACTCCTGTAACCAGTTCCTCCTTCTTAACGAGAATTTGATCTACATTAGGATTTTCCATTCTTACCTTTTGAAAGATGAAATTATTGCTGCGGCAAATCAAGAAGTTATTAGCTGTTCTGCTTTTAGTAGAGATAAAATTCCAGTAAATGTTTGAATATTTGAAGTCTTCAGTAACCTACCATTTTCTCATGACTTTGTTCCAGACTTATGATCTATTTCACAACTCCTCATTTATTTCTTCTTTTTGTGCAGGTGGTCTTTATTATACACATGACAAAAACACTTCTGTTTCTGTCCTCTTACTTGCACCCAATAACTCTTTCATTGCTTGAAACTTTGTGTACTATGTATTTCAGCTATTTAAACATATGCTAATTGTCCTGTGAATGGGGGAGGGGTGTTGTTTTTGTTGTTTTTTACAAAAAGTCTGTTCCTTGGGGTGGTTAGGTGGTTCAGTGAATAGAGCACCAACCCTGGAGTCAGGATGACCTGAGTTCAAACCTGCCCTTAGACAGTTAACACAAAATGGGCCATGTGACCTTGGGCAAGTCACTTAATCCCAATTGCCCCACCTTCCCCCCTCCAGAAAGCAAAAAACAAAAACAAAAAAGTCTGTTCCACTTATACATTTGCCCCACTCAGTCTTTCTTTGGGGTTACTATTAGCTAAGGTTCTATTATTAAGAGTCAATGTGGTATAACAGAAAGAGTAATGTACTTGAGTAAATTAGTGAAAGTACTTATTAAGCACCTACTAGATGCCAAGCACTTGTAATATAAATACAAAAGCAAAATAGTCCCTACCCTCCCCAGAAGATGTTACATTCTGTTTCGGGAAATAGCACATGTAGGGGAATGGTGGTCAGGGAAAAAGAGTTTGTGGGAGGAAGCCACAGATTTGGAGGGTGGAAAATTAAAATGGCCCATTGATGCATTATTTCCAGAGAATAATGTAGTATTGATTTGATTACATTTCTCAAAAGTGAAAATCAGAGAGAAGTGAGTAAGGTAGAAGAAGGACATGGAAAATTCTTGGAGAAAAGGGCAGCTGAAGTCAAGAGACCTGAGATGGAATGATGTAATATATATACAAAGTATTTTGCACACCTTAAAGCACTATAATTGTAAGCTATTGCTGTTTTGATTATCGTCATTGTTATTAATGTATTCTAGTGTATGATTGAGCAATTCTCTTCTCCTCTCAGGATCTCAGTTTCCTTATGAAAAAAATACTGGGATGGCGTCAAGATGGTAGAGTAAGAACAGGGACTTGCTTGAGATCTTTCCCAAGCCCCTCCAAATACTTGTAAAAATGACTCTGGGAGCAGCAAGGTGGCACAGTGACTAGAGCACCAGCCCTGGAGTTGGGCGGACCTGAGTTCAAATTCAGCCTCAGACACTTAATACTTACTAGCCGTGTGACCTTGGGCAAGTCACTTAACCCCAATTGCCCTTCCGCTGTCCAAAAAGCAAAAAAAAAAAAGACTCTGAACAAATTCTAGAGCTACAGAACTCATAAAATGACAGAGTGAAGCACATTTCCAGTCCAAGACAGCTTGGAAGGTTGTCAGGAAGGGTCTATCACACTGGGCTATGAACAGTGTAGTCTAGCATGGACTGCTCAGGCACAGACAGGACCATAGCAGGTCTCACAGGACTGAATCACTGCAACTCTGGCAGTTTCCAGGCTTCTTAACCCACAAATGCCAAAGACAGCATAGAAGGTCAGTGGGCAAACACTGTGGGACCTGGGTGAAAGAGGAACTTGGTCCAGCTGGGGGCCAGTCCCAGCCCCAGGATAGCAGAGTTGGCAGCAGTGGTGACAGCAGCTGTGGCTGCTCCTGTAGTTCTGGGTCGACAGATGGTGGTGAATAGAGTGGTTAACACACAACCCCTGAAACCTGGGACAGTACACCCATACCCACACTCCACTAGAAGGAGAGTGCTACCCTGATAAAGAGCTAGAAAGTCAAGTATTTGACTGGGAAGATGAGCAAACAGCTTTAAGAAACTCATACTATAGAATCTTACTTTGGTGACAAAGAAGATTAAAACATACAACTAGAAGAACATAATAAAGTCAAAACTCCACATCAAAAGCCTCCAAGAAAAATATCAATTGGTCACAGGCCATGGAAGAGCTCAAAAAGGATTTTGAAAATCAAGTAAGAAAAGTAGAGGAAAATTTGGGAAGAGAAATGAGAATGTTGCAAAAAAATCATGAAAAACAAGTCAACAGCTTGCTAAAGAAGATGCAAAAAAAAAATACTGACAAAAACAACATCTTAAAAAATAGACTAACCAAAATTGCAAAAGAGGTCAAAAAAAAAACAATGAGGAGAAGAATGCCTTAAAAAACAAAACAAGCCAAATGGAAAAAGAGGTCCAAAATATCACTGAAAAAAAAAAGTAATTCCTTTAAATTTAAAATGGAGCAAATGGAAGTTAAAGACTTTATGAGGAATCAAGAATTCTAAAACAGAACCAAAAGAATGAACAAATAGAAGACAATGTGAAATATCTCATTGGAAAAAACTCTGACCTGCAAAATAGATCCAGGAGAGATAATTTAAAAATTATTGGACTACCTGAAAGCCATGATAAAAAAAAAAGCCTAAACATCATCTTTCAAGAAATTATCAAGGAAAACTGCTCTGATATTCTAGAACCAGAGGGTAAAATGGAAATTTAAAGAATACACCTATCACCTCTTGAAAAAGATCCCCAAAAGAAAACTCTTAGGAGTATCAGCCAAATTCCAGAGTTCCCAGATCAAGGACAAAATATTGCAAGCAGCCAGAAAGAAACAATTCAAGGACTGTGGAAATACAATCAGGATAACACAAGATCTAGCATCTTCTACATTAAGGATCAGAGGGCTTGGAATATGCTATTCCAGAGGTCAGAGGAGCTAGGATTAAGGCCAAGAATCACATACCCAGACAAACTGAGTATAATATTTCAGCGGGGAAAATGGATATTCAATGAAATAGAGGACTTTCAAGCATTCTTGATGAAAAGACCAGAGCTGAATAGAAAATTTGACTTTCAAATATAAGAATCAAGAGAAGCATGAAAAGGCAAACAGGAAAGAGGAATCATAAGGGACTTATTAAATTTGAACTGTTTACAGTCCTACATGAAAAGATATTTGTAACTCACCATACATTTCCCAACATTAGGGTAGTTGGAGGAAATATAGATAGATAGATAGATAGATAGATAGATAGATAGATAGATGGCATAGGATGAGTTGAATATGAAGGGATGATATTTAAAAAAATAAAATTAAGGGGTCAGAGAGGAATATATTGTAAGAAGGAGAAAGGGAGAGATAGAATGGGGTAAATTATTTCACATAAAAGAGGCAAGAAAAAATTTTCACAATGGAGGGGAAGAAGAATTGAGTGAACCTTACTCTCATTGGATTTGTCTTAAGTGGGGAATAACATACACACTCAATTGGAAATCTTACCCTACATAAAAGTAAGGGGGAATGGGGTGGGGGGTGATGGGAGAGAAGGCAGATTAGGAGAGGGGGGGTAGTCAGAAGCAAACATTTTTTAAAAGAGACACGGTCAAAGGATAAAATAGAATAAGTTTGGGGCAGGATAGGATGGAGGGAAATGTAGTTAGTCTTTCAGAGTATAACTGTTATGGAAGCATTAGTGATTCAGAGAAGTTTTTCGTGTGACTATAGATTTAATTTTTTCAACTGCAAACTGCCTGTTCATATTCTTTGACCATCAGTTGTGAATGATTTATATTCTTATAAATTTGAATCATTCTCCACACAGTTGAGAAATGAAACCTTTATCAGAAACATTGGTTGTAAAATTGTCTCTCAGCTTTCTGTTTTCCTTCTAATCTTTGTTGCATTGGTTTTGTTTGTGCAAAACCTTTTTGATTTAATGTAATCAAAATTATCCATTTTGCATTTCATAATATTTCCTGTCTCTTGTTTGGCCATAAATTCTTCTATTCTCCATAGATCTGGCAGGTAAACTATTCTTTACTCTCCTAATTTGCTAATGGTATCACCCTATACGTCTAAATCATGTGCCCATTTTGACCTTATCTTGCCATATGGTATAAGATGTTAGTCTATACCTAGTTTCTGCCATACTATTTTCCAGTTTTCCCAGGTTTTTTCAAATAGTGAGTTCTTATTCCATAAACTGGAGTCTTTGGGTTTATCAAACAATAGATTACTTTAGTCATTTACTACTGTGTTTTGTAAACCTAACCTAGTTCACCAGGCCACCATTCTATTTCTTAGCCAGTACCAAATAGTTTTGATGACTGCTGCTTTATAATATAGCTTTAGATCTGGTATGACTTCATTTGCATTTTTTTTATTAATTCCTTTGATATTCTTTACCTTCAGCCCTTCCAGATGAATTTTGTTATCTTTTCTAGCTCTATAAAATAATTTTTGGTAGTCTGATATGGCACTGAATAAACAAATTAATTTAGGCAGAATTATCATTTTAATATATTAGCTCAGCCTACCCATGAGCAATTGATATTTTCCCAATTGTTTAGATCTGACTTTATTTGTATAAAAAGTGTTTTGTAATTGTGTTCATACATTTCCTTTGTTTGTCTTGGCAGGTAGACTCCCAGATATTTTGTATTATCTACAGTTATTTTAAATGGAATTACTCTTTCTATCTCTTGCTGTTAGGCTTTATTGGTAATATAGAGAAATGCTGCTAATTTGTGTGGGCTTATTTTATATTCTGCATCTTTGCTTAATTACTTAAAATAGTTTTTTAGTTTATTCTCTAGGGTTCTCTAAGTATGCCATCATATCATATGCAAAGAGTGGTAGTTTTGTTTCCTTGTTACCTATTCGAATTCCTTCAATTTCTTTTTCTCTCATTATTGCTAAAGCTAACTTTTCTAGCACAATATTGAATAATAGTGGTGATAATAGGCATACTTGTTTCACCTCTGATCTTATTGGGAAAGTTTCTAACTTATCCCTATTGCATATCATGCTTGCTACTTATTATTTTAAGGAAAACTCTATTTATTCCTATCCTTTCTAGTGTTTTAATACTGTAATAGGCCTTCTGTGCCTCTTTATGTGGTATAATTTACCCTATTCTGTCTCCCCCTTTACCCTATTCTGCCTCCCTCTCTAAGTCGTTTAACGATAGCTGGCTCCTGAAGCTATCCACCTGCCATCACTTACTCTTGATATAAGCATAACTAGTCTGACTAATCACACGTTTCCAATCACATACATACCTTTTATACCACTTTTTGAGTGTTAAGTCAACATGTGTTGTAACATACAGTTCTCCATTATTCTTTGGACATGGTGGTATTCCATGTCTCAGAACCATACAGCATCACTGGTAAGGATATTGATGTCAAAAATATGAAGTTTTGTTTCAGGGAAAAGTTTGGTATCATTGAAAATAGCTGTAGAATTTCCTAAATGCAATTCAAGTTGTCTTCTTCCACCTGTTCAATGACAGGCCAAGCTCATGTCCATCAACTTTGCCTGTCTATCTCACACACACACACACACACACACACACACACACACACACACAGAGTCATAGATTAACTCTGTGAACCATCATAGGCACTCTTCATCTACATGGTTTTTCCTATATAGATTGCTAAACAAAAGTCCCTTAGTTGATTGTGACTCTTGTTATAAAGTCTGTGTACTATTCTGGAACTTGATATGATCAGTGTGTTATCCCCAAAGAGGAAAATCTGGAGGACCTCAGAATCTCTCTTCCATCTGTGACAAGGATAATAATACTTATAAGACATGATACATAGATAGGATTGTTGTAAAGAGATATAAATCATTAAATGTGAGCTGTTATTATTGCTGTAAATGGAGGAAAGGGAGTTTTACAAAGATTTTTATCAGCATCTGAAACTGAACTCACATTATCTGAAGTTCTTGTTCTAAACAAGCCATTTCCTAAACCTAAAAGCACTAAAGAAATGTGAGTCGATTTCTTTTGGCAAGACACAGAATCAGAGAATCTCAGAGTTAAGGAGACCTCAAAGATTAACTAGATCAGCCCATTCCTGACCAAGAATACCCTCAACAAGTGGTCATCTGCTTTAATGAGGTTGGAGGGAGGGGGGAAACCACTACCTGCCCAGGCAGTCCATTCCTCTTTTGGACAGCTGTGTGTGTGTGTGTGTGTGTGTGTGTGTGTGTGTGTGTGTGTGTTTCCCCACATGGAGCTTAAATCAGCCTATCCTCAACTTCCAACTCCCTGTGGAGCCCAGCAGAACCAGTTAATTCTCTCTTCCATGTTATAGCCCTGCAAATAATAGTAACTACCATTTATATAGTGCTTTCATAATCTGTAAAGGGCTTTATAAATATTATCTCATTTATTCTCATAGCAAAGAGGGAAGTCGCATTATTATCTCCATTTTAGAGATGAGGAAACTAAGATAGGTTAAGTGACTTTCCCAGGGTCACACACCTAATAAGTATTTGATACTAGATTGAACTCAGCTCTTCCTCAATTCAGATTCATTGTTCTATCCATTGTACCACCTAACTGCCTGAATACTTCAGGTATTTTCTCCTTCTAAATCTTTATTCTAGGCTAAATATATCTCTTCATCTGTAAAATGAGCTGGAAAAGGATGTGACAAACCACTCTAGTATCTTTGCCAAGAAAATCCCAAATGGGGTCATGAAGAGTCGGACACATCTAAAAACAATTGAATAACCAGAAAAAGTCATACCTATTTCTGTCCAACAATCCTCATATATCTTGGTCTCAAGTCCACTTGCCATCCTGAACATTGTATTCTGGACCTCCTCCGGCTTGTTTATATCCCTACTAAAAAATGGTGCCCAGAACTTCAGGTGCCTGGATCAATAGCACTGTAGATGCAGCATCCTATAGAACTATCACTTCCCTCATCCTGGAAATGATGACTCTTTTAATGCAAACTTGAATGGCATAAGCACCACGTAACACTGCTGCTCTATGTGGAGCTTGACATCCACTGAAGCCCCCAGATCTTGTTATGTAAATAGTTGTCTAGTTACACTTCCCCCATACTGTAATTGTGGAGTTGATTACTTTAAATCTTGCCTAGCTCTGTCCCTTCCTACCCATGTGATCTTGGGCAAGTTATGTCTCTTGAGATCTTAGTTCCTTATCTGTAAAATGGGAGGCTGGACCAGATGATAGCCAAGGTCCCTTCCAATTCTAAATTTGTAGTTTTATGATCCTAATCAGATTAAATTTCATTTTATTAGTTCCAGTCCATCATACTAGCCCATTAAGAGCTTTTTCACTCCTAACTCTGTTATCCAGTATGTTAACTATCTCCATTCCCACCTCCTGTTTCATGTCAGGCAGATATTTTGCAAATCTGCTTTTCTATGTTTTCATCCTAGTAAGGTCATTGATAGAATGATTGAACAGGATAGTGCCCCCTGAGGTACCTTTCTAGAGGTGTATACATACATATACACATAAACATTAGTGCCCACTATATATGGTGCCTGTTTATACATATATATGTACATACACTCATATTGTCCACTATATGGTGCCTGTTTCTACAAATATATATACATACGTGTATGTGTGTATGTGTGTATGTATATGTGTATACACATGCACACACATATATAGTGCCCACTTTTAAAATATATGATGCCCACTTCATTCATATATATATATATATATATATATATATATATATATATATAGTGTCCACTTATAAATACAGTGCTTACTTTACATATGATGCTGACTTTATCTATAGATGGTACTTACTTTATATAATACCCACCATATCTGGTCTCCATTACATATGGTGCTCCCTTTATATATGGTGCCCATATTACCTATATACTGCTCTGTGTATATAGTGCCCACTATATATATACAGTGCCACAATATAGTGCCCATTTTTATCTCTATATGGTGCCCACTATATGTAGTGTGCATATATATATATATGTATACATACATACATACAGAGAGAGAGAGAGAGCTTAGCAATGGCATCTGTCAGTCCTTTCCTTACCTTAGAATGCAGTCCAGGTGAAACTGATGACTTGAACAAATGGGCAGCTAAACAGCGAAGTGCCCAGTTATAAACTCCTCACTTATTTTTGGTTTCAGCTGCCTTTGGCTCTTGAATTCTAGCCTCATCAATCCAAAGATACCTCTCCATTTAAAGAAAGCAGGAGAAAAATAAGAGTTCATTTCCTTCACTCTGCCCAACCATCCTGATCTATCTTTTGTTTATCCAGTTGCCCTCTACAGAGCTAAGTATCAGTACATATCATCTTCCTCCCAGGGCAATCTAGAGTGCTGAACCAGGAATCAGGAAAACTCATCTTCCTGAGTTCAAATCTGGCCTCAGACACTTACTAGCTATGTGACTGTGGGCAAGTCACTTAAACCTGTTTGCCTCAGTTTCCTCATCTGTAAAATGAGCTAGAGAAGGAAATGGCAAACTACTTCAGTCCCTTTGCCAAGGAAATCCCAAATGGGGTTATAAAGAGTTGGACCCAACCGAAATGATTGAACAACACATTGGCACAGTTTGCAGAGGGCTGAACCTGGAGTCAGGAAGGTAAGTTCAAATCCAGGCTCAGATACCAGTGAAACCCTGGTCAAGTCACTTAACTACTGTCTGCCTCAGTTTCCCCCACTGTAAAATGAAGATAAAAATAGTGCCTGACTCCCAGAGTTGTTCTGAGGATCAAATAGGATAATATTGTAACATGCATAGTGCACATGTAAGCTTCTTGAAACAGGAACCAGTTTGATTTTTGTCTTTGTATCCCCAGAACCTAGTAGAGTACTGGCACATAGAGATAACTTAATCTGTTTGTTGATTAAAATAGAGACCATAATCCACTGACTACCTACTTCAAAGGGTAGTAATGAGGTTTAATTAAGATAATTTATGTAAAGTTGTCTTGTTGATTATGAAGTGTTATATAAAAATCCTTTCCAGGATTTATACAATATACTCTACAGTCTGGCCAAGCACGTTCTCTTTCTGTTTCTCATACATGACATTCTACCTCCCACCTCCAGGTCTTTGCACAGGCCCTGTCCCCTCCTTTCCCAGCTCTCCCTCATGGAATCTCTAATTACCTGTGGAGTTCAGCTCAAGGACCACCTCCAGTGTGAGACCTTTTCTAAATGCCTCAACTCCTACTGCCTCCTCAATCACCTTATATTCTTATGTATATAGTTATTTAATATGCATGCTATTTCCCTTGATAGAAAATAAGCTCTTGTAGCACAAGGAACAGGTTTTGTTTTCCTATTTTTTTAAATCTTTGTATTCCCAGAGTTTAGCACAGAACCTGGCACATAGTAAACTCTTAATTAATGTTTACTTGTTGGTTATTTTCTCCTTGCATTGATTTTGTAGTTGCATTAGTTAATGAGGGGAAAAGGGGTTAGCAGCAAAAGCAAAGAAGGTTAATTAAACTTCTGCTGAACCTTCCTATTTGATCTGATGAATAGGGGGATAAATCTTTTTTTTAATAATGGTTAGCAATTATATAGAGACTTAAGGTTTGCAAAAGCACTTTACAAATATCACCTCATTTTATCTTTATAACTGTGGTCACACTCAAATTGAAATGGGGCCTATAGGGTGCAAAACCACATATTAATGTTATCTGTGTTTCATCACATTTTATTACATTTTTATTTATTTTGTTAAGCATTTCCTAATTCTATTTTAATCTGGTTCTGCTGTACTTGGGGCCCAGTAGTCACATGTTTGATACCTCTGCTTTACAACAGCCTTGGGAGAGAGATGCTATTGTTATCCACATTTTATAAATGAGAAAAAAGAGACCAAGGTTAAGTGACTTGGCCAGGGCCATACAGCTAATAAGTGTTTGAGGCTGGATTTGAATTTAGTTCTTCGCGACTCCTGGTTCAGAGATAGTTAGGTGGCTAGAGCCCTGGGCCTACTGTCAGGAAGACCTAGGTTCAAATCCAACCTCGGACACTTAGTAGCTGTGTGATCCTGAGCAAATCATAACCTCTCTTAGCCTTAATCTACTAAAGAAGGAAATGGAAAATCACTCTAGTATCTTTGCCAAGAAAACTCCAAGGATAACACTGGTGCACTATGTTCCACTGGGTCACAAAGAGACAGACACAATTGAATAACTGACAAACAACAACTCCAGGTCCAATGCTCTATTCATTGTACCACCTAGATTCCTCTGCCATTTTTATGGCTATGTCTCATGGACATATTCCTTCAATGTATCACAGGAAGTGAGGTGGGGACGTGAGCTTGAGTTTCAATAAGTTGCTCTATCCATGCTCAAGCCCTGGTAGGCCCCATAAAACTGTAACAATTTCAAATACAGGCCATGTAACAAATGTTGTGTCTGCTTTCTGAGGACTAGCCTCAATCACAACAGGCTTGTTACCAGAGAGTTGGATTTTTTTTTTTTAGCTACATAAATTCAAGAATTCTATCCACTAAGATATTGAGGAATTGGGATCTGCATCTGTGGGAGTGGAGGACCTATACTGATGAAATCACAGGTCCTTGAAGAAATGAAGTATTAAAGACTTTGTATGTGATTCTAGACCCTTTTTATTAATGTGATCAGACAAATCTACAACTTTATAGTTTTTACTAGAAAGTCACGCATTGAACTAAAAACACATGATCTACCCAGATTCTTACCCAACTCAAGCAATAAATATTTTTAAGGGCCTAGTATGGGCCAGGCACTGTGCTAAGCACCAGGGATACAAAAAGAGGCAAAAAATAGTCCCTGCCCTCAAGGAGTTTATAATCTAATGAGGGAGACCACATGCAAACAAATATACAAAGCAAGCTATATACAGGATAAATATGAGAAAATTAACAGAAGAAAGGCACTGGAATTAAGAGGGGTTGGGGAAAGTGGGATTTTAGTTGGAATTCAAAGGAAATCACTGTAATCTGGAGTCAAAGAGGAGGAGAAAGAGTGTTCCAGGCATTAGAAAATCCCTGGAGCTAAGAGATGTTGTCTTGTGTCACTAGATGGAAAAATACATGTCAGGGAGTAGAAGACTTGTGAGAAGACTTAAAAAGTAGGAGAAGGTTAGGCTATGAAGGGCTTTGAATGTCAAACAGAGCATTTTGTATTTGTGTCTGGAGTAAATGGAAAGTCAATGGAGTTTATTGAGTCAGAAGGGCTACATGATCACTTTTGTTGCTGTACTTGCCCTTCGTTTTCGAAGAGGACCGTGACATCAGGGAAATGATAAACAGAGGATGGATCGGAGTAGCGTAAGACTTGAGGCAAGGAGACCCACAAGAACACTGTTGCACTAATCCAAGTGTGAGGGGATGGATGATGGCAGTGTCAGAGGGGAGAAGGGAGTGAATACAAGAGATTGCAAAAGTGACATTGATAGGCCTTAGAACCAGCTTAGATGTGGGCGGTGAGGGATGATGAGGGACCCAGGATAGCTCCTAGGCTGGGAGGCTAGGAAAGGGAGGATGGTGTTGTCTTCCACAATAATAGGGAAGGTAGGAGTAGGGGAAAGGTGTAAAGAGAAAGAAATTTTCATTTTGGCTATACTGAGTTCAAGAGACCCATATTTATATAATGAGACTTTAATAAGGTTTACATCACAATTTCCTCACATCAATGTTATAAAGTTATATCACCTTCATTTTATAGAAAGGGAAAGTGAGACTCAAAGAAGAAAAGTGGTGTGGTGGTAAGTACAACCTGGACTTGGAGTCAGGAGAAATCTGGATTTAAGCCTCTCACCTCTTACACTTGCTAGCTATATGACCGTGAGCAAATAAATCACTTACCAGGGGTGGGGAACCCGAGGCCTCAAGGACACATGTGACCCTCTAGCTCCTCAAGTGTGGCCCTTTGACTCAATCCAAACTTCACAGAACAAATCCCCTTAATAAAAGGATTTTTTGTGCAAAACTCAGACTTAGTCAAAAGGTGTCCCAAAAGGGACACCTAGAAGGCTACATGTGGCCTCAAGGTTCTCTACTCCTCAATCCATCAAAGTCTCAGTTTTCTCATCTATAAAATGCAAAAAAGTAAAACCAATAGTATCTACCTTAAGGTTTATTTTGAGGATCAAATGAGATAATATCTGTTACAAGCGCTATCAGTGTTGTGAAAGAGGACACTATTAAAAAGTGACGGGGATGGTACAGTTTCGCTAATAGTGAGAGAAATGTAAATTAAAACAACTCTGAAATTTCATTTCACACCAGGTAAATTAACCACATGCACAAACACACAATGGGAACAATCAATGTTGGAGCAGCTGTGGAAAAACAGGTACACTGATGCACTCTGAAGTGATTCAACAATTCTAGATTTCTATTTTAAATTACACAAGAAAAGTGACCACACTGTCAATACCCTTTGATCTAGTAATCCCACGAACAGGGATGTGCCCTTAGAGAAGTCAAATATAGAAACAAATGTCCAAGATAAAGCAAAATATTCATAGCAACAATCTTTGCAAAAGCAAAGAACTGGAAAAGGGCAAAGAACTGGTGCCTTTTGCCCCATTGATTATAGGGGCTGACTTTAAAACTATGTTATATATAAGAGAAATGGAATGTTACTGAGTGGTAAGAAATGATGAATGTAAGGAATTTAGAGAAACGAGAGAAGATTCATATTAAGTGAAGAAAAACAAAATAAGCAGAACCAAGGGAAAACTATATACAACGTAACAACAACAAAATAAATGCAAAGATTGCTAAAAAGGAAATAGAGCTCTGAAGAATGGAAAACCAGTGAAGGTCCTGATTTTTAAAAATAATTAAATAATATTAATATAATAATTAAATAAATCAAATCCTTTCTCACAGCAGAAAGATGGGGGAGGCTTGTCTAGTTGGACAGAATACATCATAATCATCACTATAACTTCACATCTGTAGTTTATAAAGCACTTTGCAGGTATGTTTTGATTTTCATAATATGCCTGAGAAAGATTGTACATGGATTTTTCAACTTGTTTTACAAATGCGGAAACTCAAAGTCACAGAGGTCATAGGATTATGGGATCATAAACCTGGAGTCAGACGGGGCTCAGAGGTCATCTAGCCCAACTTTCTCATTTTACTTTCGAAGAGACTGAGACATAAGGAGGTTAAGTGATTTGTCCAGTCAGTCAGGTAGTATGCATGAGAGACAGAATCTGAACCCAGGTCCTCTCTTTCCACTGTGTTTGATTATTTGCAAAACCAATAAGTAGATAAGATAAAGGTTCAGCTATGTTAAGTGCCTTGATAGGCAGCAGCTACATGGACTTGAATCAGGAGAACCAGAGTTCAAATTCAGCATTAGCTATGTGACCGTGGGCAAGTCAGAAAGAAGAAGAAGAAGAAGAAGAAGAAGAAGAAGAAGAAGAAGAAGAAGAAGAAGAAGAAGAAGAAGAAGAAGGAAGAAGAAGAAGAAGAAGAAGAAGAAGAAGAAGAAGAAGAAAGAAGAAGAAGAAGAAGAAGAAGAAGAAGAAGAGGAAGAAGAAGAAGAAGAAGAAGAAGAAGAAGAAGAAGAAGAAGAAGAAGAAGAAGAAGAAGAAGAAGAAGAAGAAGAAGAAGAAGAAGAAGAAGAAGAAGAAGAAGAAGAAGAAGAAGAAGAAACAAAACATCACCTCTGCCTGCCTGGCTTCTCCATCTGTAAAATGGGTGGAAATGATAGCACCTACCTCCCAGAGTAGCTGTGAGGATAAAATGAGATGATTATTTGTAAAGTCCTTAGCACAGTGCCTATCATATAGGAGGTGCTTAATAAATGCTTAATTTCTTCCCTTGGTCATGGTAACAAAGCCTAAACCTGAAATTATTCAAGTCCAGTTTCACTTCTTGAGACCTCTTGCTATGGATCTGAAAGAAATAAGAATATCGGACATTGTGGTGTATTAGATGTTATTGTTCAGTTGTTTTTAGGACACCTCTGACTTTTCATGACCCCATTTGGGGTTTTCTTGGTAAAGATACTGGAGTGACTTGCCATTCCTTTTCCAGCTCATTCTACAGGTGAGGAAACTGAAGGCAAACAGGGTTAAGTGACTTGCCCACAGTCACACAGCTAGTAAGTGTCTGAGGCCAGATTTGGACTCAGGAAGATGAGTCTTTCTGACTCCAGGACCAGCATCTTTCCAACAGTACATAGAACAATGGATTTGGAACCAAATCTTAAATCTGCTACTTATTCATCCCTATATATTATAGTGCTGAACTCAAGGATCACTAAGGTCCTTTTCATGTCCAGATCAATGATGCTATGATGCTATGACCTCTTACTCCAACTCCAGCGATTGTTCTGATTTGCAACAACGAGCCCAGCTCCACTGCCAGGGTCCCTGTGTTCTGTCTGATAGGACACAAGGACAGGTACAATCACAGCATTATCTATCATTCACATAACCAATAAGGAACCAACCTTAGAAGCCTTGAGAGGTAGGGTGTTCAAGGATTCCTTTGCCCTTTTCTAAAGACAGCAAAAGCAAGGTTCTGAGAGGATACTTCCTGAAGATCACATAACTAATAAGTGTTGAGCCTGAATTTCAGCCCAGATCCCTTTGCTTGGCTGACATAAAGACTTATTCCCTGCCTAGGGGTAGTATCAATGCCAATACCCTTAAGATACCTTCCCTTCCCCCCACCCTCCACTTTCAAAATAAAAGGAATTGAGTTATTTGTTCCCTTGCTATTAAAGCTCCTTTTACATAATAAATTCTCCTCTTGGAACTTTTTCATTTGGTTTTCACAGTTATGTGGACTAAAGTCAGTGTTTACAGGGCCCAATTTCAGATGGACACGAGTTACTATTTGTAAAGCCAGAAAGGATAGATATTTTCCACCTTAACTTAGGAAAGATCATTTTAACAAACCAAAAAAAAAATTTTTTCTAAGATTGAGCTTGGGATTTTAAAGCAAATTGCTTTTTATTCCACAAAAACAATGTTTCTAAGTATTGTGTTGCCAAATATCCTTAATTTTTAAAAAAAGGGCGAAGGCTGATATGTAGACCTGATATGTGGCTCTCTTCCAGCCTGGAACTGTGGACTAAACACTGGGTTGTGACTGGATTGTGAGGTATATAATGGACTATGTAATGATGGGAATTTCCTATCTCTTGGCCTCAGTTTCCTCATTATAAAATGAGGAGATTAAATTGGAGGAATCTTTAAGACTTTTCCAAGCTCTAATATTATATGTTTTTTAAACTTTATTACTTTTATTCCAGAATTAACAAACACCACATATAATTTCTATGTACAAAGTAGAACAGAAAAAGAGGACTGTATATGAAATTGCTAGTATCTGTTACATATGGCTTGCTTTTCCTTTTTTTTTTAATTTTAATTTTTTTTAAAGCAATTGGGGTTAAGTAACTTGCTCAAGGTTGCACAGCTAGTCATTATTTATGTGTGGGTGCTCATTTTCTGAGGCCGGATCTTATCTCGGGTCATCCCAACTCCGAGGCCGGCGCTCTTACTCACTGCGCCACCTAGCCACCCCTTGCTTTTCCTTTAAAGTATATAATCAACATATAATTTTCAAAGCTATCCTGTCTGTCAGTGTTTCTTTTTGGTCCTTCTATTCTCTTTGATGTTGTTTGTTCTTTATTTTGTTTTGTTTTGTTTTTAACACTTCAATGACCCCACTTTTTTCTTTTCACTTTTGTTGGCAAACCAAACTCTAGCCCCCATATCTTTTTTTTACCTCCCCCTCCAAATTGGGAAAAGGAAGGAAGGAAGAAGGAAAGAGAGGAAGAGAGAGAGAGAGAGAGAGAGAGAGAGAGAGAGAGAGAGAGAGAGAACCTTTGTTACAAATATAAATAGTCAAGCAAAAAAAAAAAACTTGTGTCAAACAAATTAAGATGTTGATCATGAATTTCATATTCAGTATCTTGAGTCCAGATTCTTTCTGTCAAGAGGTGGGTGAGCATGCTTCATCAATCCTCTGAAACCATAACTGGTCAATTCATTGAACAGAGTTCTTAAATCTTTAACAGTTATTTTTCTTTACAATGTTATAAAAATGCTCTCCCTCCTGGAGACGGAAGGACCCGGGATTGTTTCTGGCCTCAGACTTAGCAACCACACAGAAATGACTGGCCGTGTAACTTTGAGCAAGTTACTTAATCCCAATTGCTTTAAAAAAAAAAAATGCTCTCCTGGTTCTGCTCACTTTACATCATTTCAAACAAGTATTTTCTGAAACAATCACTTCCATTGTACAACAATATTCTCTTACATTCTTATACCATGATTTGATTGACACTGCCTCATTTGATAGGCACCTCTCCTCACACCCCTTACTTTCCAGTTCTTTGTCAAAAACAATTGCTATGAATGTTTTTGTACATATGGGTATTTTTCCTCTTTCTTTGCTCTTTTTTAGAGTTTAGGCCTAGTAGAGGAATTGACTGGTTAAATATCATGCACAGTTTGGTAATTTTGTGAGCATAGTTCCAAACTGCTTTCCAGAATGGCTGGATCGTTTCACAGTTCCACCAACATTGCATTAGTGTTCCTATTTAACTGCAGTCCCTCTAAATATTGCCGTTTTCCTTTTCTGTCATCTAGGCCAACTTTATATATGTGAGGTGCTTTATTGTATATTTCTTTAATTATTACTGGTTTGGAACACTTCTCTATGGTTGTTGATATCTTGGATTTCTTCCTTTGAAAACTGCTTGTTTATATCCTTTGACCATTTATCTGTTGGAGAATGACTCTTGGATGTGAAACTTTTATTAGAGAAACTTGCTTCAAAGATTTGTTTTTCCCAGTTAACTCCTTCCCTTCTAATTTTGCCTTCATTAGTTATGAGTAAAATCTTTTAAATTTTATTTGATCATAATTGTCATACTGTTTTGTTCTTTTTTTGTTCTTCTTAAGACTCTTTGCTCATAACTTATTCAATATTTTTGCTTTAATGTACATTAAGGATATTGATCTATAGCTTGCTTTCTTTGGAATTTCATTTTTGACTTGTTTAATATCTTTGTCTGAGATGGCATTATTGAAATTCTCTTTCTTGTTATGTTAATCTATGTCTTTTGTATTTTTGCAAATATTCACCAATTTTGTCTAAGATCACTTGTTGGCATATAATTGGAAAACTAGTTTCTCATAATTTTCCTTTATTTCAACTTCAATTCTCCTTTGGCGCTAAAATTTAATTTCCCTTTCTTTTTCTAGAGTATTTCTTTCTAGCTGTTTTTTTTTAAATAGGTCCCAGTTTTATTTATCGATTCAGTGGGGTTTTTTTCCCTGTTTGCTTTAATTTTGTTTGACTCTTCTTTTATTTTCAGATTTTTCAATTGGGTATTTAATTGAAGGGGTTGATTTGCTGTTTGACATTCATTTCTTTTTTTTAGTTTCATGACCAATTTATTGATGTGTTCTTTCTCTTTTTTGTTGATAAAAGCATTTACTGATATAAATTCTCCCACCCCCAAGGACTGCTTTAGCTAGATCCCAAAATTTTTGGAATTTTGCTCTATTCTTTTTTTAATGTGAAATTATTATTTCTAAGGCTTGTTTTTATTGAAACTTTAATTCTATAGGATTAAATTATTTAAGCTCCAATGAATATTTAAACCTTTCTTCTAAGGATCCTTTCTTGAATGTAATTTTACTGCATCGTGGTTAGTAATGGATGTATTTAAAATTTCTGTTTGAATTTGTTTGTGAGCTTTTTATGCCCTAGTACATGGTCAGTTTTTGAAAGAGACTATGCACAACTAAGAAACATATATATGCCTTTTTATTTCCATTTAGTAAACAGCAGAGATCTATTATATCTAAATTTTCCAAATTTTTATTTATGTCCTTATCTCTTGTTTATCTTTTGGTCAGATTTACCTAGTTCTGAAAGGAATATGTTAAGGATCCCCTCTATTATAGTTTCATCATTTCTTCTGCAACTTAATGAACTCCTAATTATTAGGTTGCTATATGCTATTCCATGGATATGTAATAAGTGTTGCTAGTAATACATTATGTATAATATAATACAGTAATGCTAGTAATACATTATGTATAATGCCCTTAAGTATAATGTAATTTCCCTGCTTACTTCTAATTTTATCTATTTTTTAATGTCATGATTTCTATTTCTGCTTTTTTAAGTTCACCTGAATCATACCAGATTTTGCTCCAGGACTTCATTCTTCACGCAGTATGAATAATTATGTTTCAGGTATATTTCTTATAAGCAATGCATAGTTGGATTCTGCTTTCTGATCCATTCTGCTATCCTTTCTTTTTTTATGGGTGAGTTTACATATGAACATTCATATTCACAGTTATGATTTTTAATTGTATTTTTCCCTCCATCCTATCCTCTTAGTTTCTCTTGCTTTCTTGCCATTTCCCTTCTCCTCTCTTTTAGATAAGAATGAATAGGAAAGAATGAATGTGCTTGATATTAGTGGTCTACAGTTAGGCAACAAGACGGTACAATGGGTAAAGTACTCATCTCCCTGAGTTCAAATCTGACTTCAGACACTTACTAGCTGTGTGTCCCTTGGGCAAGTCACTTAACTCTGCTCAATTCCTCTTCTGTAAAATGAGCTGGAGAAGGAAATGGCAAACCACTCCAGTATCTTTGCCAAAAAAAACCCAAATGGGGTCGCAGAAAGTCAGACAGACATGACTGGACAGCAACAGTGGTTGAAGTAATCTGTTTCCACTATACTGCCATGCTTTTTTCCACCCACTCCTGATCATAAGTCTAAACTTTTTCTTTCTTTGCTTTTAATCCCCTCTTCATGCTTGACCCTTAAGAGTTAGAGTTTGTTTTACTTATGACTAATCCATCACCAATCCCACCCTCTTTCCTAAATCCTCCTCTCCCCTCTCTGTGCCCCTATTTCCCTGTTGAGTTTAATGTACTTGTAAACCAAACTCATTTTGTGTGTGTGTGTATCTTTGTGTGTGTGTGTGTGTGTGTGTGTGTGTGTATGTGTTTGGAGGAAAGGGGACTGTATTCAACCTTCCCTTTCCAATTTAGCAGAGAATAAAGTCCATGTGATGCCCTTTCCCTTCTCTCCTTTTTTTCATTTTTGTGTATTCATCTCAGTCATAACTATTATATAAAATAGTAAGTTCTCTTTCCTTTATTCTTCCTTTATTTTCTGATATATTTCCTTATCTCTCTTTCTTATTTTTCCTATTGACATCATCAAAACAGAACAAAATTACTCCCAGAGTCTTTGTTCTCAACTCCTTCTATCCCCTAGAGTCTTTAGTGTTCTAAAGAAATACCTGTTTCCCCCACCCACCCATATTAGAAAATAAGCATTTCATCATCATATGTGTCCTTCCAAATGTTCATGTTACCTTTCTTATTTTTTCTTAACTCCTGTGTTTACATATCAAAGTTTTTACTTAGCTCTAATCTTTCTTAAAGAGGCTTAAAAGTTCTCTTATAAAGGTCTATGTGTAAGGTAAATTATAAATTATCAGTAGCTAAGTGACTGAGTGGATAGTGCTGGGCCTGAAGCCAGGAAGATTCACCTTTGTGAGTTTAAATCTGGCCTCAGGCATTTACTAGCTGTGTGACCCTGGGCAAGTCACTTAACTCTTTTTACTTCAGTTCCTCATCTATAAAATGACCTAGAAAAGAAAATTGCAAACCACTCTGGTATCTCTGCCACAAAAACCCAGAGAGATGACAAAGAGTCAGACACAACTGAAATGACACAACAATAATGAAGTTATTAGTTGTTAGTGTTTATCTTTTTGACTTTTGGAATATTGTGTTCCAAGATCTCTTTTCTCTATAGCATTATCTTCCAGATGAAGTAGTTCCTTACTGCTTGAAGTCTTTCTTTCTAGTTGTTTGTGGTATTTTTTTTTAAACTGGAAGTTTTGTATTTTGACTCTGGCACTCCTGAGAGCTTTCATTTGGGGGTTTCATTTAGGAGGTGACCGATGGATTCTTTCTATTTTTACTTTGCCCTCTGGTTCTAATAGGTATAATAAGTTTTCAGCTATGATTTCTCAAAATGTGCTATCCAAACTCTTTTTGTCATGCCTACAGTCAGTACGACTCTCCTTATTTCTCTCCTTAACTTGTTTTCCAGTTCAATTGTTTTTGATAGCATATACCTTACACTTTCTTCTTTTTTTCTTCAATATTTTTTCTAAAAAAATTATTTCTTGTTGTCTCATGGAGTCATTGCTTTCTATTTAGACCATTCTAATTTTCATAGAGTCCAATTGTTGGGTATAATTTATTTTTTGTTTATTCTAAACTATTACTTCACCTCTTTCTTTCCTCCCTAGAGCTCACTTCATTTAACTAATGTTAATTAGTTAAAATAAATGTTAATGTGATTTTACACTTCTTGCTTCATTTCTTCAAGGTGCTCTGATAGTCCTTCTGGCCCAGTCATTCTTTCCTCCAAGGATTATTCTCTGAAGCTTGCACTTACCGTGGAGTTACTCTTTCTCTCTCTTCTTTTGCGTTTATCTCTTAAATTTCTCTCCGTTCATAGTATTTTTTTCACCAGATTCAACATTTTCTTCTGCTTATTCATATTTCCAGACTCCGTTTCTGTACTGGGGCTCTTTATATTTGGGTCATGTTCTGTTACCTCCTGCACTCTTAGATGATGTAAGCAAGTCCTGGTTGGTCTTGAATGAAATGACTAAGAAAATACACGGCCTTCTTCAAGAATTCCTGGCATTAAGTTTAGTCTACCAATGGGTCACCTTAGGTTTCAGTCTCAGTCCCTTTTTGTTCCTCTCACCTTGAATATTCCAAAGCAGAAGTGTCAAATACCGCTGAGTGTCAACATGCAGCAGGAATCAGATTAAAATGTGTTTGAGACATATTTAACAAAATAAATAAAAATACAATAAAACATATATAATGTTATTATGTGATTTTTCTAAGTCCATATGCAGTCCACAGGGATCCCTCACTTCTATTAGAGTTTGACACTTCTGCTTTAAATCCTGGAATTGATTCTTCCCCTTGCTGTGAGCTTTACAGGCCCCAACCAGATATTGTTAATTGTGCTAATTGCAGACTTCCCACAAGACCCCAGGTGCTTTTCTTCCCATTTGCTCTCCCTTTTCTTTTCCTGCTATGAAACAGGCATGAGTTGCCTAAGCCCTGGGCTACGCATGCACTAGACTGACTCTATCTCCTTCTATGGCCTGCCTGAGTTCTGAATTGGGCATAGGTGTGAGATTGGGCATGTGCTTCCTCTCAGTTCCGGTCTGTCTCCTACTGTGGCTTGGGAGCAAACAGCCTAGACACTGTGCTGTCTAGGAGCTGATCTGGCTCTGTCTCCTGCTTTGGCTCAGGTGAATTCCAAAGTAGGCTGCTGGAACTCTGTTCTGTGTCTGTCTCAGCCCTAAATCCTACTGTGGCTCAGGAGGGTTATTTGGGCCCTATACTGGGCGCTTGTCTGGCCATATCTTTTGCTAAGGCTTGGCATGGACTGCTTGGGCCCTGGTCTAGAAGTACTTCCTCCTATGCTGCCAACCTGGGTTACATGGACCCCAAATTGGGCACTGGTCTATGTCTCCTGCTATGGGTCTCTTTGTTGACTATGATTTCGATATAGCCTGGCTTGTCTCTACTCAGACTTTCTACATGCATTCTGACTGTTTCATGGTACAATTCTGAATGAGAAGGAAGAACTTACAGTCATTTCTCATTGATTTTCTTCATTGTTGTTTTTTCTCATGCATTCTTAGGACCTTACTGGGATGTGTGGTGGGGATATGGATTGCTATAGATATGCTGCCATCTTATCTGGAAGTCTAACAGTGATTTACTTCATGTGGCATAATAGATAAGGAATCAGCCTTAAAACCAAGGAGATATGAGTCACCTCTGACACATACTGCCTATGTGATCTGGACAATTCATTTGACTTCACAATGTTCTAGAGAGCTTTCTAAGGCTATAGGTTACAGAAAATGTAGCAAACCTGCATTGATAGAGGGTTAACCCTTACCCAAGAGTTACCTATGCCAATGAAATTACGGGTCCAGTTCCTATCCCAAATTCTCTCTAAGCTCTGGCATCCTAGAAATCAAAAGAATTTTTAAAGGCATTTAATATTTCTTACTTGTTCTTTGATTTAAAACAGTATCCCCAAGTCCCATTTAGACATTAGTTGTAGGGAGTGTAGGGAGTATAACCAGGAGTGGCAGTGGTGGTGGGTGTTCAGTCATGTCCAACTCTTAATGACTCCATTTGGGGCTTTCTTGGCAAAAATGCTGGATTTCCTTTTACCATTTCCTTTTCCAGTACACTTTACAGATAAGGAAACTGAGGCAGAGTTAAGTGACTTCCCCAGGGTCACACAACTAGTGAGTATCTGAGGCCAGATTTGAACTCAGGAAAATGAGTCTTTCTGACTCCAGGCCTGGTACTCTACCCACTCTGCCACCTAGTTTTGCCCATGACTAGGAATAAACCCATGTAACCCAATAAGATTGAAGATCTGGCCATTGAATCATGTCTCTGCAGTAAAACCTAAAATAGTATTGACTTACTTGTTCATATTAGACTACCATAAGATCTGAGCTAATCCTTGGGACTGGGGCTTATAACATGGGGTAAACAGATTTTGCAGAGGGAAGGTCAGAGACCAGAGACCAGAAAGAGCAGCTCACAAAGCAAAGACTAGAGAAATGAGGGTGAAAAAGTGGTGAAACTTTTGCGTGAAGAAACGGAAGCCATGAAAAGGAGAACCATGTGGCCTAGGAAAGGAGGGAAGACATGACTCAAGAGGAAGAAGTGACCATGGAGCAGTGGTATAGAGTAGTAAAAGCTCCTGAGCCCTAGGGACTTTTTGCTTCTGAAGGAGTGGTGAGATTTCTAACACTTCATCTCCTAGAGAGCGAGAGAGAGACAAGAGTGAGTCTTGGGTAGCACCAAAATCATGGAGGGAAGAGGAGCAAACCCATGGTTATGGAAGTAGAGGAGCAATAAGGGGCTGACTGACCATGTATGGGAGACAACTTGTCCCTTCTCCTACCATAAGTAATGCAAGCTGTTCAGGTTCAGTGGGAAAGGGGTGTTACCTTTCTAGTGATCACAAGTGCCAAATTCCTTTTGGAATGATCCAGACTCTTGGAGTAGCACTATCTGTAGGATTGTGTGGCTCTCTTAGGGTGAGGGTCTCAGAGGGGGAAGAATAACTGGTTTTGATTGTTGAGGATACTGCAGTTCCTTTGTATTCTACTCCATTCTTTGTCTGGAGAAAAATAAAAGCTGCCCTGGAACTGAAAAGATTGCTAGCTGAATTCTTGCAAAGGAGCTGAGGATCCTATTTCATACCTACATAGAGACACAAGCTAAATTCTAAGATTCTCAAGGAAAACTATATGGGGGCAAAACAAGCCAACCATAGTGATTTGGGGACAAACTCCCAAGATTGAACCTGGCCCATGTGAACCCAGATCTTGGGGTTCTGGGCCATGAGCTAATAACAAAGACAATGCCATTTATGAATCACACAATGAAAAGTATTCTTTCTCCTTATATGTATAAAGCAATCTATTTAATATTTGTAATAGTATTTGCAATTTTAATAATAATATGAATAATAATATTTGCAATAATAATTGCAAATGCAAAACCATTTCTATGTCTTTGTGTAAGTACAATTGCATAAAGTATGATTGTATTAGTAGTATGATAAATAAGAAAATCAAACTAGGAAGGATACATCCCTTTTTCTTGACTACAGTGTAAAGGGATGCCTATACAACATAGGAAGGTGATTCCTCCTTCAAAGTATTCCTTCTTTTCTCTCCCTCCCTGCCCACTGGACCATAGTGATACATCCCCTACATGGGAAGGAACTCTCCAAACAGGTCTGACAGGAATCAGGAAGATACTCTGATTCTTGTTAGAGATAAACAGTCATAGTACAATAGAATGAAACCCTGAACTGGGGGTAAGAAAGTCCTGGATTTATGTACCTTCTCACAGTCAGTCCCTGCCAACAGTTATCGGGTATCTTACTTTGGACAACTTATTTCATGAATCTGAATCTCAGTTTCCTTATCTATAAAATGGAGGTGATGGTACCTTTCCTGTCTCTGTCACTGTGGTGGCATGAGGATCAAATGAGATTAGTGGTATGAATATTAGAAATGACTAATTAGTCAATTATTGACTAATCTGGAAGAAGCTTGATCTTAAGAGTCAGGAGACTTGAATTTAAATCCTAACTCTGCCACTTAATAATTGTATGATTTCAGGAAAGTCAGATTTATTTCTCTGAGCCTCTGTTTCTCTACCTATAAAATAGAGATAATTATGTTTCTGCTCTCTACCTCATAGGATTGTTGTAAGTAATGAATTTTATAAACCCTGTGATTAACTATTATTATCCCTTCAAGTTACCATCACTTTTGCTCCTATATTCCAAGAAAGAGCTTTTTAGATTCGTCACATTCATTTTCTTACTACTATTCCCTGCCCCATTCTCCATTTCCACTTTTTCCCATTCTACCATTTCCATCTATTCCCCAGCCAATTTTAATCTAGCTTCCAACCTCACCACTCTACTGAAACTGGTCTCTCAATGGTGACCCATGATCTTTTTATTAAAAATGATTATGTTAATCATTGGTCTCTTAATAACTAAATCTTGTGACCTCATCCAACATCACAGGCCTCATCCAACTTGACCTTTCTTCAGTTTTCAGTATTATTGATCATGCCTTCCTCTTGTCTGTTCTCTCCCCTCAACTATCCCATCCTGATTCTCCTCTTCCCAGTGTCTGATTACTCCTCCTTAGTCTCCTCTGTTGGATCATCATTTATTTCATTTATTTAAACCTTGGAGCTCTTAAGCCCACTGGCATGTGAAATTCAGCATATCTGAAATTGAACTCTCAACATCATCCTGCCTCAACACACACCTCCTTGGAACTTTTTTTGGTTAAAGGGAAATTTCTGTTAAAATTAAATCAAATTAAAATTTTAAAAATTTCTGTTAAAGGGAGCAAAATCTTGGTGTTATCTTTGATATAACCTACCCTCAACCCCCACAATTAGCCAAATGAGAGGTCTTGTTGAGTCCATCTCCAGTGCTTATCTTAAATCTGTTCCATTCTCTCAAACCTAGTTCACTAGCAAGCAGCTAGAGAATGCAGAGCATAGAGCACTGGACCTGGAATCTAGAAGACCTGAGTCCAAATCAAGCCTCAGACACTTATTAGCTGTGTGACCCTAGGCAAGTCACTTAACCTCTATTTGCCTCAGTTTCCTCACCTGTAAAATAAGGGATAATAATAGAACCTACCTCTCAGGGTGTGTGAGGATTAAATGAGATAATATTTGTAATGCACTTAGCACAGTGCCTGGCATGTAAGTGCTATGTAAATGCTACCTAGTAGTAGTAGTAGTAGTAGTAGTAGTAGTAGTAGTAGTAGTAGTAGTAGTAGTAGTAGTATGGGTTATTGCAATAACCTTCTAACTGGTCTCTTTGTCTCCAGTCTTTTGCATTCTCTAATCCATCATCTAAACATCTGCCAGAATGATCTTTCTATGGCACAGATCTCCCAGCTCAAAAAACTACAGTCCTTCCCTTTTACCTATAAGATTTAAGACATTTGCCTTTATCTTTAAAGGTTCAAGAGAATAGCTGAAGAATCATATGATACTTCATATGTTAGGGCATTCATCTCTGAAAACAGCACATAATCTCTGTAAAAGAGACCACCATTTTTAAAGAGGGAAGGGACCTTCACAATTGAGGAAACTGAAGCCCAGAGAGGTCAAATGATTTCCCTGAGGTCACACAGATAAAGAGCAGAGAGGGAATTAGACTCTCTGAGTCCATCACTCATTACACTGCAGCAAGCTATGTGGGAACAAAGGAAGGAAAAACATTTCCATCTGGGTGAAGGGGCAGGAAGGGCAAGGAGAGAGAAATAGCACTGGATGAAATAGCAGTGGCTATTTTTTTTTAAGATACCCAAATGGTTTTTACAAGAAACCCTTTTTCACTTCAAGGGGCATCGTGTCTAAAACCATCAGGGCAGAAGAAGGGTTAAGGCTGCAATAGTAGGCATCTGGATCTCCACCTCTATCCCACACAGTGCGCTGCCTCTAGCAAAAGAAACCCCCTTTTCCAAGCGTTGTATAGCTTGCGGATTTAGGCAGCGTTTTTTGTTAGAGAAATCAAAAGGCCTTCCCAGGCTATTCAAGCAAACTTTATCAAAGCGGGTTTTGTATTTATTACCACCATCAGCCATTAGAGAGGGCAGCTTTTGTCTTCCTCAATGGGGAAAGTATCTTTTACTTTACTCTTTTGACACTGACTACTTGGCTTAATGCAGTAACCAATTACACTAATTAATCCCTGGGCATTATCCCCCCCAAGAGAAATTGTGTGCTCCCACATTTAAAATGGCAACAAAGGAAGTAATAAGATTCTCTAAACAGTACAGGACTTAGTGTGTGTTTTTGAAACCGGAAAATGTTTGCATAAGGCAGACACTTGCTCCAAGATCCATAGACATGATAGTCACTGGTCTTCAACGGGGCTGCCCCTGTGCTATAGGTTTAATGGACTTATTAACCCCAGCCAGTGCTCTGCTCAATCTCACATTCAGGGGGCATATAGCCTTTATTCTTCCTCTCATCCTGGTCTCCAGCCATGGAGTCTATCCAAGAGGAAATGTTTCCCACTTCCATGAACAACTGGAACATTTTTTTTCCGTAGGGGAAAAGCCTTCCCAAATTCAGAGTGTGTATATGAAACTTTCTAGGTTCTGGCAGCAAAGGAAAAGGGAGACCAGGCTTATGATAGAATATCTGGGATAGGCTTTTTTTTAAGCCCCAAAGTCTTCATAGCATATAGAAAGGTCAGAAGCTGGGAGGGCCCTTAGGTCATGTAGTCTACACCACACCCTCACTTTATACAAGAGTAAACTGAGACCCAGACAAATTAGTGACTTATGCAAAGTCATACAGGAAAGAACAAAGCCAAGATTCAATTCACTTCAGTTCATCTGTATTAAGTGCCTCCTGGCAGAATACCAGGAGAAATGTAACATTAGATAAAAAATGGTTCTTGTTGTCATGGAGTTTAGAATCTAGTAAACTGACAAAATCAGGATTCGAACCCACATTTTCCATTGCCTATCTAGTATTCTCACTACACAATCTCTCCTAGGAGGGGCTGCAGGATATATTACAGGGAGATGGTATCTTACCAGATATATTTTCTTAAAAGAGAAGGAAAAAAAGGGTTGGGTGCTGCCAAAAAGAAACAGCTGTCCACACTGTTGATTCAAATATCATTCTGTTATTAATAAAAATGTTTTTTTCCTTCTCTGGTATCTCGAAATATCCATGGGTTAGTTAAATATATGCATTTAGATTCAATTAGGACAGCTAGGTAGCACAATGCTGGAAGACCCATCTTCCTGAGCTGAAACTCTGGCTACAGATACTACTATCTATGTGACCCTGAGTCAGTTCCTTAACCCTGTGTGCCTCAGTCTCCTCATCTGTAAAATGAGCTGGAGAAAGAAATGGCAAACTACTCCAGTATCTTTGCCAAGAAAACCTCAAATGGGATCATGAGGAGTTGGAAATGACTGAAACACCTCAACAACAATGATAAAAGCAACAAATGCATATGGCATAGAGTTTTCATTTGGATTTGCAGGAATCATGTCTGCCCAGGTTCAGTTCACCAAATCACAGAATTTCAAATCTCAAAGGTCATCCATACCTGAAAAGGAAACCCCAGTTTAACATTTAACTTAGAGACAGATAGTTAGACAGACAGGATAGATATGTATCACATTTCTAAAGAAAGGCAACATGATATTGTGAATGGAGTTAGGAAGTTCTGTGTTCAGATATTGCCTCTGATACACACTTGACCACTGTAGAGTCATTTAATCTTTGATTTTCCCTAGTTGTTCTCTTAGACTCTAAGTTACAACACCAATTGTTCCTCTCTGTGGGCTGGAAGGCGTCTCCACACTTCTGAACCAAATGTATGTATGTATGTGTGCCCACACAGTATATGTGCATTTGTGTGTATGTGTTTACCTGTATGTTTTTGCTGTTGTTCAATCATTCATTGATGTCCAACTTTTCACAACCCCCTACATCATAGCATCCCAGGCCCTTCTGCCCTCTACCATCTCCCGAAGTCTGTCCAAGCTCATGTTTGTTGCTTCTGTGATAGTAACTGTCTGTCTCATCCTCTGCCATTCTCTTTTCCCTTCAATCTTTCCCATCAGGTTCTTTTCCCATGTGTCCCATCCTCTCATCATGTGACCAAAGTATTTAAGCTTCAGTATTTGACCCTCCAGTGAATAGTCTTGAGTTAACCTGTGTGTTAGATGCCTAATTAGATGCTTGTTGATTGATTGACCAAAGATTAAAAAGTTTCCCTTCCATAGAGACAATATAGCATAGTAAAAAGTGAACTGGTTTTAGAATCTGAAAATTTGGGTTCAAAGAAGGCAGGACAGTGCAGTAGACAGTGCTATTTGGAGTTAGAGGTCTTAGCTTCAATTCAGAGCTCTGCCATTTACTACCTGTATGGCCTTGGAAGGCATTAAAACCCCTTGGACTTCAGGTTCTTCCTTTGCAAAATGAGGATTGGACCAGATGATCCTTTATGGTTCTGTAATCAGAAATATGTATTTTTCATGGTTAAATATCCTTCTGGAGCATAGTTATACACTTGTAGCCTTGAAAACCTCCCCAGAATTATTCTGTAGATTTCTTTTTTAAAAGAATTGTGCTTCTTTTGACACCATAAAAAATGGAAACTGGACGTGTCACTGTTATGAGCCTTTCTTTATACCCTTACTTTCAATAAAAATGTTCTTTCTTTTTGCTCAATGAAAAGTTGCATCGTTTTAATGTTAGGCTTCCAAATTCTTAGTGTTCAAACCAGTCATTTATGAGAAGACCTCTCACATGGGCCCATGCTTTATGACCCTAATACACTGAGCAAGTACTTTTGCACAATGCTGTGGTCAGAGATGCTTAGGACAAGTTTAAGCAAGGACACATTTATCCTGTTGTCTTCTGACAGTACGACCTTTTTTCTTTCACTGAAAGTGAAAGAAAAAAAAATCTAGGCCAAAGGATGAACGTGCCCTCTTTGTGGCAACCAGGCCATTCATAATAACATATGTTTGTACAGTGCTTTAAAGTTTCCAAGGGCCTTTTCCATCTATTATCTTATTTGATCCCTACCCTGGGAGGTTGGGGGTAGCAGGAGGAGAGGAGGGCTAAGGGAAGAGAGGGCACAGGATGGAAGGGGCCAGTCAAAGTAGGGAATATTATCCCTGTTTTGTGAATAGGGACACTGATAAGGGAAACAATGTAACTTGTTCATGGGCATATACCAAGTCAGGACTCAAACCCAGGTCCCTTTCCATTACTGTAGGCTGCCCTCTTGAGAGATGTTGGCCAGCTTGCATCCCAGGATAGGCCCCTCTTACAAGGATACTCAGCCACCTGGAACAGGCTGGAATTCACTTGGTTTCTACAAGGCTGAGACAGGACCAAACCCCCAGACCAACTATGGAGTAGACTAGACAGGAGATAAGATGCCCAGAATGGATCTTCATCTCTCGAGCTGGAGACCCAAGCCTGGGGTTTTGAACAGAGATGGTGGGAGGAAGATATAACTGACATTTAAATGGTGATAGTGATGTATTATGTGATATTCTGTGGCAATATAATATATTATTATTACATATATCAGGTTCTTAACTCCTTGGAATTATTTCCTACAGTGTTCTTTCCACTGTAGTATCCTGCCTCTAAGACTTCACAACATTCTACTTAAAGCTGGACTTCCCATTCATAATAAGATGTTTATCTAAAAAGCATATACCCAGGAGACCCTGAACTACTACTTGGTGTACATTCATCCCCAGGTCGATATAGGTATTACCAAAATGGCCCCTACAGCTGACTCTCTAGTTCTTGGACTAGCCAGAGACCCTGCTATGGCTCAGTATTAACAGAAACATACGAAAGGCTATGCTCTGGCCCCAGTCCATCTCCAGCTTAGAATAAAATGATAGCTATAACTGGTTTATTACCGTCTTCATCTGGGCCTCAGTTTACTTATCTGTGAGATCGGGGGTTAGATCAGATGACCTCTGGCATCCCTTCTAGCTCTTGATTCTGTGAAAATCTTAGCCTCCTCAGTAATCATCCTGAAAGTTCAATACCCCCCTTCAACACCATTCTCTTCCTGTATTTGTTTTTCTCTTCCAAATCCAGGACTTTCAAGTGCAAGAAAGGATAAAAATTCCCTTATTCTACATCCTACCCAGAACGCCAGAATCACTCAACATATGTTTCAGGTTTCTTCTAGCTATGTTATTTCTTCCCAGGTGGGATGGTATAGCATAATGGGGGACAAACTGGTTTTGAAGGCCAAAACACCCGGGTTTGATCTCTATTGGAAACATTTGCTAGCTGAATAGCCTTGAGCAAGCTAATTCTCCCTTTTAGAAGCTTAAGTTTCTTCATCTGTAAAATGGGGATGATAAGGCTTTTACTACCCATTGTGCAAGCCTTTTTTTAAGTGTTATATAAACCTTAAAATTCTATAGAAATATGAATGATGTTGAGACAATGAGTCTCATGGCATGCAAAGAGACGTGGTCTTAGAATAAGAAGACTTGGGTACAAGCCAAGTCTGAACCTTAGGTCTGACACGATTACTCGTATGATTCTAGGCAACTCAATAAACTTCATTTTCTTCATCTAAAATACAAATAAAATATTTGCACAAGTAATATAAAGTGTTTTGTAAACCTTAAAAGCCCTATAGAGGAGAGTTAGGTGGAGATGTAGATAAGGTGCCAGGCCTGGGGTCAGGAAGATTCATCTTCCTGAGTTCAAATCCGGCCTCAGACACTTGCTAGCTGTGTGACCCTGGGCAAGTCACTTTACCCTGTTTGCCTCCATTTCCTCTTTCGTAAAATGAACTGGAGAAGGAAATGGCAAAGCACTCCAGTATTTTTGCCATGAAAGCCCCAAAAGGGGTCACAAAGAGTTGAACCTGACTGAAAAATGACTAAACAACAATGACAACAAAAGCCCTATAGAAATGGGATGGTTTTTTAATGGATCAATAGATCAGCAGATACTCCTGAACCCAGAATTCAAGCAGTTTAGCAACCTGAATCGAAGTGACCTTTCCAGAACCATCTCAAACACATCTCTTCTTGAGTCATGTACTCTAATCAAACTGGGCTACTGACCTACCATCAGCTTCCTCCCACTCCCTCCCATCGCATTGATTTTATTCATAGCATCCCCCACCCCAGGGAAACCCCTTCTTTTCCTTAAGATCACCATTTTTCAGAATATATGGCTTGCCCATTGTCACATTTGGTAGCAAGTATTCAAGAGGGGATTCAAACCCAGTTTCTGTGAGTTTAAATCCAATGCTTTTCCCACCATTACTCTTGTGTAGGCACACAGTGATTTAGCTTTTTACAGGATGCCTGGGACAGGGTGGCCTCAAGAAACCCTAGAGGGTACATGTTGTTGGAATGGAAAACATGGTTACTTTTAGTATTCACATTGGGCGAAAACTTGGGAAAAAAAATTAAAAACCTGTCAAGTCTCAGAACATTTCACAGCAACAAAAATAGTTGCATTTTGGAAAAGAAAGAAACATGGGAACACTTCTAGAAGGAAGCTAATCACTTGAGCAATTTGCCAAATGCTTCTGTAATTGACAGGTTAACTTTGAAAGGTGGCTATCACAACAACTGCAGCATTTTATTTTGCAAGAATCCTGGGACTGAGTTTATGATTTTTAAAAAATGATAATGCAAAGCTGATATTTCCCCTCTATAAAATAAGAGCATTGGACCAGATAACCTTTATGGCCCCTCCCAGCTTTGACATTCTGTGTTCTTTGATTTTAAGGTCCCTTCCAGCTCAAAGGTTAATCAATTACTCGGTAAAAATAGAGGGTAGTTAGGTGGCACAGTAGTTAGAGCATTGGGGCTGGAATCAGACTTTATGAGTTCAAATCTGGCCTCAGACACTTACTAATTGTGTGACCCTGGGCAAGTCACTTAACCCTGTTTGCCTCAGTTTCCTCATCTGTAAAAAAAATAAGGTGGAGAAAGAAATGACAAATCACTCCAGTACCTTTGCAAAGAAAACCCCATATGGGGTCAATGAAGAGTCAGACACGACTGAACAAGAAGAGTAAAAGCAGGTGAAAGGCAGAAGACGCTTTATTTAGGCTTTGATTATACATACATATATGCCTATAAAAATTTAGGAATGTCAATAGACAAGTAGGGGAGACAACAACCACACTTTTGGGCTTAGCTTAATTTTTGGAACTGAGAAGCTGGGGAATCCTGGAAACTGAGGGTCCTTGGCAGTGTTAAACTAGTTGCCCTTACGTGAAAGCTTGCAGATATAATTTAGACTTCAGAAATTAAATTCAGAAGGTACACTAAGTAAGATAGTGAATGATAGTATGAAGTTGTCCAGCAAACAGGAAGTTCAACTTAAAAAGATATATTCAAGCTCTAGGGCATATAAGTAGCTCCTTAGCTCCTAATTTAGCTACCAGCTTCTCTGAGTTCTTAAAAGGGTTGGTGTCTAGGGCAAAGAATCTCCTGTTGAAGATGAGAGGTCTCACAGCCAAAACTTTAAAAGGAGCCAGACAGGTTATATTATATGGGGAAAATGTTTTTCCCCAGGTACAACTTTAGCAGGTCCATGGCTGGGAAGCTGCTTTTCTAAAAGAGTTTCTTAAAGAAAGCTTCTTATTTTGAACTAAAGGGCCCGGGCAGAGTCCACTCTTCTCATGAAGAATAAATAACAGTGTGGACAAAGACCTCAACTGAAACATCAGACTGGGAGAAGCTCCACAGCCACAAGCCCAGTAGAGCTTGAGGCTGAAATCATCCAATAGAAATGATGAATCCAGGGGCGGCTAGGTGGCGCAGTGAGTAGAGCGCCGGCCCTGGAGTCAGAAGGACCTGAGTTCGGATCCGGCCTCAGACACTTAACCCACACAAACAAAAACCTAGCCGTGTGACCTTGGGCAAGTTACTTAACCCCAATTGCCCTAAAGGGGCGGCTAGGTGGCGCAGTGAGTAAGAGCGCCGGCCTCGGAGTTGGGATGACCCGAGATCAAATCCGGCCTCAGAAAATGAGCACCCACACACAAATAATGACTAGCTGTGTAACCTTGAGCAAGTTACTTAACCCCAATTGCTTAAAAAAATAAAAAAGAAAAAAAAAGAAATGATGAATCCAATGGAACAGTGTAGAACAGAGAAGTGCCAGGCACAGTTACATGAAGAGAGATTGCCTGTACAATGAAGTAACATTTGGTATGAATGGCAGGTCAAATCCTGCATCAGACAGTCAATAGCTGTATAACCCTGGGTAAGTCACCTAACCTTACTTAGCTTCAGTTTCCTCATCTGTAAAATGGGGGTGATAATAAGATCTACCTTACAAGGTTGTCTTGAGGATCAAATGAGATAATATAGGTAAAGTACTTTGCAAACTTTTTTTTGCTTTTTGGAGGACAATTGGGCTTAAGTAACTTGCCCAAGGTCACATGGCTAGGTTTTTTTGTGTTAAGTGTCTGGGGCTGGATCCGAACTCAGGTCCTCCTGACTCCAGGACTGGCACTCTACTCACTGAGCCACCTAGCCGCCCCTGCAAACTTTTTTAAAGTGCCTTATAAATGTTAGCTATAGCTGTTGCTATAGCAAAATGCTCTTGCAATTTTTCTTAATTATGTCATTTTGTTAAATAACTTTGCTTTTAACTGAGGATGTTCTCCTCAGTTTAATTAAATGTAAACACATTGGTGGGGGCTTGCAAGCCATGGTGTTTATATGCACAGGGTACCTTAGCCCTGGGGTAGTTTCCTTTATAAAGCTCACTGTGCAAGCTGTATGGGGCAGGTGCCCCTAAATCCTACAACTGCATTTGGGAATACAATACAACTTCATTATTCTGTCCCAGCAGTTGAATATTATTTCATATTTTCAATAGCTACTTAAAAAATAGAACAAGCCCACCAGAGAAATTCTTATGTGACTTGGGGAAAAGGAGTGAGCCATGGTTTTTATCAGAAGTGAGCCTTCTTTCATTCTTTCTTTCTCTTTCTTTCTCTCTCTCTTTCTTTCTGTCTGTCTGTCTTTCTTCCTTTCTTCCTTCTTTCCTTCTTTCCTTCCTTCCTTTCTTTCTTTTCTTTTTTTTAGCAAGGCAATCAGGGTTAAGTGACTGCCCAGGGTCACACAAGTACTAAGTGCCAAGGGTTTGCAACTGGATTTGAACTCAGGTCCTCCTGACCCCAGGGCTGGTGCTCTAATGACCCTTATTTCTGATGAAGTATGAATACAAACAGTAAGCTGGGACTCCAAAGATACAGATTCTAGTCCTGAATTTTCCACTACTTTACTGTGCAACTATGGGCAAATCATTTTCTTTCTCTGGGATGCCCTTTCATCACCAGAGGAAATGCGAAAGTTTGGCTAAATGCCTTTCCTAAAACATGAATCCCACTAAAGGAAACAGTTCTTCAAATGTCACCCAGAGTCCTTCCAAGGTGGGAAGATCCTTAAAATCATAGAATGTAATGTCAGAACCAGAAGGAACCTTAATGATCATATAATTGAATTCCTTTATTTTACAGTGAAGGAAACTAAGGCCTTAAGGAGAGGAAAGGACAGTCACTCCTCGTCATACAGTTGGCACTTGGCCCTCATATTTTTCTAAAAGATGTACCGAAATTCATGTATTCAGACAGCTCGTCCCTGGCCATGTGTTGGAGGGGATTAAAGTGTTGTTGGTTTTTTTTTTTTCCCAGCAAGGATCTGGAATAAATTATATCCCACAAATTGGCTTCTGATCTACTTGTTTCAGACATTAGCATAGGAATAACCTATGTGTTTGCTCAATCCACCCACCTGTGATGAAATCTTGGCTTGTTTGGTGGAATCTACCATCAAAAATGCAAACGATGCACAGATCAGCGTTGTCTGGAGGAAGGCAGAAAACTGGTGGATAAACAGTTCAGTACAAAAGTTGCTGGCAGCATGTCCGTGAATTCTTCCAAATTTTAGAGATCTGCAATGCAGATCTGAGGACACAATTTGCTCCGTGGTTCATGTGCCAAGTGGGATATTATGTAATTTCTAGTCATTTCAGTGGCCCTCTGTAGATGTGCTAGGGGATTCAAACATGCTAGGTGCCCGTATACTAAAAGAGTGCGTTTCCTAATGCATGCAAATGGTACACACACACACACACACACACACACACACACACACACACACACACACACACACACACACAAATCTTGTCAGTTTCTATCTTGTATTCTCAAGGAAATGAGTATTAATTTCCTAAAATTAAAGCTCATAACATTTTCCTAAAGCAAACAAATATTGCTCCATTTTTCAGATAGAAATAAAAAATTGGAGGTAGAGAGATTTATGTAGACTGATTTTTTAAAAATAAGTATTTTACTTGTGTTTGAAAAAGAAATAATGTTATCACCTCTTAAGACCAATAAGCCTCCCTTAAAACCAGCTTAGGTAGGTTAGTAGATAGATTGCTGAACCTAGAGTCAGAAAGATCTGAGTTCAAATCCTGCCTCGGGTACTTACTGGCTGTATGACCCTGGGCAAGTCATTTGACCTCTATTTGCTTCAGTTCCTCAACTGTAAAATGGGGATAATAATACCACCTACTTCACAGGACTGTTGTGAGTATCAAACGGCATAATCTTTATAAAGCACTTAGCGCACAGTGTCTGACACATAGTAGGCACTATGTAGATATGTATTCCCTTCCCTCCTTGTAATAAAGGGATACAGCAACATGGTAACAATCCAATACATTGACCATGCCTGAAGTGGGGAGTACTTTCCTATGTGACCTGGAAAAGGATAGAATATCCCCTCTTCTAATGGAGAGATCTAAGAGCTCATTTCTTCCCCATCAGTGAGAAGAAAATTACAATGGGGGAGGGGAGTTGGGAAAGGGTCCTTTGGCCATATTCACATCATTTGCAACAGAGCAGAAAGAGAGATGAGGGCCAGGGAAGTATAGCAGAAGGATCATTGTATAGGAAATTAGGAATCCTGGATTCTAATCTGAGACCTGCCTCTAATTAGCTTGTATGACTGAGCAAGTCTTTTCTTGGTCTAAACCTCAGTCTCTTCATCTGAAAAAATAGAAGTATTTATAGGGCAGGGTAATTTCTAACGTTTCTTTCAAAACCCTAACATTCTGTGTTCTGTATTTTAAGGTTCCTTCCACTCCTGAAACCCTAAGTTTCCATGATTTCTCAACCAGATTTCTTTCTACCATACCACAGTGCTATTAACTGATTGAATTTTAATCAAATATTTGGGCAGCTAGGTTGCAGTGGATAAAGTGTTGAGACTGGAGTCAGGAAGACTCATCTCTCTGAGATCAAATCTGGCTCCAGATGCTTACTAGCTGTGTGACCCTGGGCAAGTCACTTCACCCTGTTTGCCTCAGTTTCTTCATTTGTAAAATTATCTAGAAAAGGAAATGGCAAAAGAAAATTCAATATCATTACCAAGAAAACTCCAAATAGGCTCATGAAGAGTTAGATACAACTGAAAAATGACTGAAGGACAACAATCACGTATTTAAAGACAACAGATTATAGAGGAATCAGGTAACTTGGGCCTAAGAGCCAGGGTCATGTTCTGTCAAAACTGGAGGAACAGTAAAAGTCTGTCTAGTAAATATATCTAGGCAGTAAATAGTCCAGAGTCAAAGGGCAAGGCAAGGAGCTGGAATCTGGAGAAGGCTGATGGCCTCGCCTTTGCCACTTGTGTTTGCCATGTGATCTTGGACAAGTGACTTAACCTGTCAGTATCAATTTAATTCAATTCAATAACCACTTGTTTAGTGCCTACTGTGTGCCAAGCACTGGAAATACAAAAAGAGGTAGGAGACAGTCCCTGCCTTCAAGGAGCTTACAGTCTAATGGTGGATGGGGGGACATAACAACATGCAAAAATATAAAAGCAAAGCAAGTTATATACCAGATAAATAAGAAATAAACCATAGAGGGAATGCACTAGAATTAAGGGGGGGGTTAGGGCAGGCTTCCTATAGGAGGTGGGATTTTAGCTGAGATTTAAAAGAAGCCAGGGACTTTAGTGGTCAGAGAGGAGGAGAGAGAGCATCCTAGGCATGGGCATGAGCTTAAGAAAATGCTTGAAGACAAGAGATGGGGTGTCTTGTTTGTGGAATAGCCAGGAGGCCAGTGTCATTGCATCAAAGAGCTCATGGCAGAGGCGGGGGTAGTAGGGTGGAAGTAAGAGGGAATTAAATTATGAAGAACTTTAAATGCCAAACAGAGCATTTTGTATTTGCTCCTGGATGCATCGGGAAATCACTGGAGTTTATTGAGTGGGGGAGAGGAGGACATTAATATAGGGTTAATAAAGCTTATATAGCCTCTGTCACAGGGTTTTTGCAACCAAAAAAAAAAAATGCTTTGTAAGCTTTGAGGTACTTTGGAAATGTGAACTGTTGTCATTATATCTCTAAGAGAACTTCCAGCTCTAAATCCCACCACCTTAGCTCTGAGTTGAAACCCATAAAATCCAGTACATTTATTTTTTAAAATGAAGTCATATTGCTTTCAAATCTATTCAGTGCCTGGAACTCAGCCAACAAAGCCTTGTGTAGTAGGGAATTCTGCTTTAATGAACAAATAGGAAAGATTTTAAATTAGCATTTCAATTGCTTGCATGGTAGACAATGTGGGGTAGCGAAGAGAATGTTGGATTAAAAGAAAAAATAACCTGAGTTAGTCCAGGCTCTGATGATTTATATGACATCAAGCAAGTCTTTTCCCTTCTCTCACCCCCAGTTTCCCCATATATAAAATGGTTTGAGCAGGCTAAATGGTCTTGGATGTCCCCTTCAATTCTAAATCCCATGATCTTCTAAAGGGGTATTTATAAAATGCATAAAAGCACCTTTTAAAAAATAATAATAGCTAGTATTTATATAGTGCTTTGAGGTTAGCAAAGCACTTTACAAACATTATCCCTTCTTATCCTCACAATAACCCTGGAATGAGAAAGTGCCATTATTATTCCCATTTACAGATGAGGAACGGGAGATTTGAGCCAGGTTAAGGGACTTGGCCAAGGCCACATAGCTAGTAATGCCTGAGACAGGTGTTCTGGATTCCAAGTCCTAACCTCTATCCAATGAGGCCAACACCCACCTTTGGATTTGGTTTGCATTTTGGTAAAAAAAAAAAATTCCCCTGCAGTTGAGAAAAAGGTAAATTTCAACCTAACACCTGTTAGAATTATCACATATTTTGGGGGCGGCTGGGTGGTGCAGTGAATAGAGCACCAGCCCTGGAGTCAGGAGGACCTGAGCTTGAATCCAGCCTCAGACACTTAACACTTACTAGCTGTGTGATCTTAGGCAAGTCTCTTAACTCCAATTGCCCTACCCTTTCCCCTTCAAAAAGAAAAAAAAAGAATTATCACATATTTTGATATAGTGGTAAGCAATATCATAGAATCAGAAAGTCATAAAGGTAGAAGGGAACTGAAAGGTCCTCTAGGACAAACCTCCTCATTGTACAGATGGGAAAACTGAGGCCAAGGAGAAGGGATTTCTACAACAGCATTGAATGAATCAGTGACCAACAGAGGCTGAGAACCCAGGTCTCTGGTTCCCAGATCAATGTTCTTTGCACTATCTCCCCCTCCCCAAATAATCATATGTTGTAGTAATCTCCCATACAATGACAGTTCAAGATTTACAAAGTGTCTCCCTCCCAAACCTGTTGAGGAGGTTATTGAGGCAATGTATGGATAATTTTACCCATTTTATAAAGCAGGATATTGAATCTCAGAGAGGTTAATTCACAATTCATAACTATCAGAGCCAGGAATCAAATGTAGGTCTTTGTTCAACCATTATAGAATATAAAAGATGAAAGGAATGTCAGAGATTATCTAGCTCAACCTGAATGGGGAAAGGAGTCTCCTCTACAATGTTATCAACAAGTAGTGATCAGATTATGCTCTAGCGAGGGGAAACTGAGGGTGTACTAACAACAGCTTGAACTGCTGCTTAAAAATTTTTCAGTGAGAACATTTACATCTCAGAAATTAGCAAATAGTATAAGCCTGAAGATTTTTTAAAAATTTTTTGTTGATTTTCTAGATTTAAGAAAGTAATAGAGAAAAATGTTAATAATATGGATTTTTTTCAGTGAAATCATTTATACCTCAGAAAACAATTGAATACTACAAACCAGGGTGCTTTTTTAAAGTATTGTTTTGTTGATTGTCTAGACTTAATAAATTGATGGGGGGAATATCAGTAATGTGGATTAAGCTTAAAAGTGTGTTATGTGTACATTTTTTTTCTAGACAATTGTTAAACATTTACCAGCATGCTGCTGTAGAGAACCCTTACCCTTCACAAGCATCCCATTCCACTTTTAGATATTTGTAATTAGTAGTACCTTCTATGGAACCTAATTCTTCCTCTCTCCAAAGATTTCACCAGAACACTGCTCATAGTTTTGTCCTCTGGGGCCAAGAAGAATAGATCTAATCCCTTTTCCAAATATCAGATTTTAAGCTATTTGAAAGGAATAGTCATGCTCCCCCTAAAGCTTGTCTTTTGCAAACTAAACATTGTAAATTAATTTAGTTCTCTCAAGACATCATCATCAGTTCCCTCTTGATCTTAGGCATCCTCCTGGGAAAGTATTCCAGCTTACCAATATATAGTAACTAAAATATGGTACCTGGAATGGAACATAGCACCCCAGATGGAGTCTGAATAGAGCAGTTTACAGCAGCATTGTCCCATCCTTTGTTCTGAATATTAGGTCTTTCTTCTTGAAGTCTAGATAACAATTGTGTGCTTTCTCAGATCTATTTTTATATGATTTTTTGTCTAAACATATTTTCTTGACTTTGTACTTACAAAATTGTCTTTAACCAAACTTTATGTATAAATGGAACCCCATTAATTTCATTTTATTAAATTCAGCATATACATTGGAGCCTTATAGTGTCATACAACATATTAGTTCTCCTTCCCAATTAATTAGTTCTTCCTCACATTAATGTCTTCAGGGAATTCATTGATAAAAATTTGAAACAAACCTAGAGATAGAACTCCTAGGCATTCTACTACAGACCTCCTTCAGTATTAATATTGTGGGTCTGGTCCTTCAAACACACATCTCTCCCATCTCTCATCTCTCCCACATCTCTCCATCTGGTCCACCATAGTAACATGAGAGACTTTATCGTATACTTGGCTGATAACCAGTAGGCTATATGCAGATCCAGAGAAAGAACAATGACTCTAAGTCAAATTCTACCTCAGACACTGAACTGTGTGACCTTAACTTCCTTGGCCTCAGTCTCCTCATCTATAAAATGAGGCTAGACTAGATTTCCTCTGGGGTCCCTTCCACCTCTCAATCTGGCATCCCCTAAATTCTCTTCATCTATCAATCTAGTTACCCTCTTAGAAAAGGAAAGTAGGTTAGTTTGGCTTGACCTTTTCATAATGAAACTAAGCTGATTCTCTTCTCCTTGGCAAAGAAAACAGCAGAACAAGAATTAAGCAGCTCTACTTCTCAATACCACCTATTGCCATCATTTCTTCCATCCTAAGTAGTGGTCCTATCACCTTTTTTAGTGGTCCTATCCTCCTTTTGCCCACAACACAGCATTTTAAAAGTCTTTTTTGTAGTCCTGAGCATAAAGGGTTCCCTCATCTAAGTTTTAGTACTTTTGACAGTATTTTTACCGAATAGTTTTCCTTCTTCCCCCCTCATTCTCAATTACTTCCTTTTCCCTCTGTCCTCTTTACGTCTTTTTTTTCTTTTTTTCTGGAATCTCATTTGACTGAAGGGTTCCCTTTTGCAAACACAATGAAATCTAGACAACTTCCCCACCCCTTTTCTTTCTTAGTGAATCATTTTGGCTCAGAATTTCATTCTTGGGTGTTTCCCACCCCTCTTGGGATGACTTTCCCATGGAGAATTTTAGACCCTTTGAAATTGACTCCCCCAGATTTTATGATGCATATGAGCTTGTGCCCAGCTTTCTTTTCGCCTATCACAAATACTGAGACTGGGTAGTCACTTCCTCCTAAAGTTTCCATCTTTCTGTAACCAAATCATCTTTGTTGGTCAGAATCACTTCCAGAATAGTAGTTTCTTTTGTTGCTTCTTCTACCTTTTAAAAAATAAAATTGTCACTCAGGTAGATCACCAATTTGTCATCTATTCCGCTTTTATCAGAGAAAGACCTCTCAATAATTAAAATCTCCCATCAACATACTACCGTGCTTTCATGCCAAGTTGTGATCTTTCTCAAATTTGTCCCATTTGTGCCATCCTTCTGATTATTTTGAGTAGTATGCTTATGCAATAATATCATTTTTTTACCTCATCCTGAAGAAACCATCATATTTTCTACCTTCCCCCCATATCTATGTTTCTTCATATGAATATATCTTATTAATATACAACACTACTCTTCCCACCCCACCTATTCTTTTTTTATTGACTCCTGACCATATCCAAAATAAAATGTCTCAGTCTGCACTCTGAATTCATCTCCTCTCTATCTAAATATGGGTAACATGTTTCATCTTGATTCCTCTGGAATTATGGTTACTCATTGCCTTGAACAGACATCCTAAGCCTCCCAAGGTTGTTTGTCTTTACAATTTTATTGTTGCCATATATATTGTTCTCCTGGTTTTGCTCCCTTCAGTATATCTACATCAGTACATACATGTCTTTTCAGATTCTTCTGAAACTATCCCCTTCATCATTTCTTATGGCATAGTAACATTCTATCACATTTCTATACTATAACTGGTTATGCTGTTCCTCAATCAATGGGCACCTTCTCAGTTTCAAATCATTACCACCACAGACACAGCTGCTATAAATATTTTTGTATATATGTGAAGGGGAGAAGAGAAAGACAAACATTTATTACATGCCCATGTGCCAGACACTCCACTAAGGGCTTTATAAATATTATTTCATTTGGTCATATGAAGATGTCTCATATGAGACCTTTTCCTCTTTAATAATAACAGTGATAGCATTTATATAGCACCTTAAGATTTAATAAGTAGCATTTATATGGTACTTACCAGGTGCTAGACTCTGCACATTTTATTTGATCCTCACAACAACCCTGGAAGATAGATGCTATTATTTACAAAATCCCCGTTTTACACTTGAAGAAATTCAGGCAGACAGAGGTTAAGTGGTTTGCCCAGGTCACACAGTTAGTATCTGAGGCTAAATTCGAACTCAGGTCTTCCTGACCCCGGGTTTAGTACTTTACTGCACCAATAGATGATTTTTTTAATCTCTTGGGGTTCATCTATGACAGCTTCTTTATAAACAAAACAACTAGGGAAGTTTATCTCATTATTGGGCCAGAGAAAATGGGAAAGAGCAGGGAATTGGGGAGTGGGTTTAAAGCTCACTTCTATTACTTCTCACAAGTATGGCCAGAAACATTTAATCTCTACACAACTCTAAGTTATACTTAGACTCCTTCCCTTCTCAGTCTTCTTTCACAAAGTTACAGAATCCCCGAGTTTAAATAGAGGCTATCTTGTTCAACCCATACTAGAACTAATCATCTCTACAACATACCTAACAAATAACCATACGTGCTTTACTTGATTCCCTCTAATGAGTGGGAATTTACTATCTCCTGAGGCAACCCATTGCACTTTTGAATAGCTCTGACTAAATCAAGTAAGCAGGTGAGCATTTATTGAATACCTACTATATGCCAGATACTATGCTAAGTTCTAGGGATAGCCAAACCTCAGTGAAATGGCTAGGTCCTGTTTAGTGTGAATAATGGATCATATGTATTTGGAATTGTGCTTTTTGAAGTTAAAATTATGTAACACATGATAACTTATTCTTGCCCATTGGAAATATGCAGTGATAATTTGAATAATATCACTACTTCTAAGGATCCATTCATATTGTCATTCCTGCCTTTAATAAACTTACTTTCTGTTGGAGGAGACAATATGTATTTTAATAAGTGTATACAAAAAGAATAAAAAGTATATTGTGGGGGGAAGGGTATGAACTCTGGGAAGATCAGGAAAATCTTGATATAGATGGTAGTGCTTGAGCAGAGTTTTGAATGACCAAGAAATTCTAAGAGGCAGAAGCCTGTGTGTGTGTGTGTGTGTGTGTGTGTGTGTGTGTGTGTATTGGGGGGCAATGGGTGGCGGTTCTTACATAGGAGTGATATAGGATTATAGTCAGAGATGACACCACGTTCCTTTGGAAACCTTATCTCCCAGAATTCTGTCATACGAGAGCGATATGTGAAGACTGAGGGAGAGTAGGAAGAAGAAGGAGGGAATGGGAAGAGGAAAGAAAATGACCACAGACACCCTTCTGTTGATTCTAGCTATTGTTGCAGCTCTGTCTTGGGGACAAGTGAATCTAATCTTTCCATATGATAGATTTTCAAATACTTAAAAGACAGTAATCATGCCTCCCCTAAACCTGACCACTGGGGGCAGGGGTTAGGGGTAGGGAGTCCATTCATCTCTTCTTTAGGCTAAACATCCTCAGTTTCTTCAGTGATCCTCATATAGTCTTATATGAGACCCTTCACTATCCCAATTACCAGCCCCTAAACTTTTTCTAACTTAACTAGAAAGATAAGACTATCCTTAAATATGATGTCCAGAAATTAATATAACATTCCAAATGTGGTATGGCCAGGACAGAAGACAGAGGTCCTCCCACCTCACTAATTCTGGACAAGCCTCTTCATGCACCCTGTGAAGGAATTAGCTTTGGGGCTGGGGGTAGGGGGGTGCCTATAGTTGAATGTTGCTTTTTTCTTGTCGTTGGATCATTGAGTTCTTAGGATTACCAGCCTGAGTGGGATGAAATTTCACAAAGAAATTTCACAGAGTACAACTGTAACCAATTCCAAAGTCCAGTATAAGCAGGAATAGGAAAAACTCCAAGGGCTTCCATAGAGTATAATGGTGTTGCCTGAAAATCCAGAATCAGCAGAAGGTGGCAAAAACCACCTGCAGCATCCAGCAAAATGAACGTGGAAATAGTTCCTTAGGTCTGTGGTCATTTTCTTTCCTCTTCCCATTTCTGTTTTTCATTCCCTCCTTCTTCTTCCTACTCTCCCTCAGTCTTCACACATCGCTCTCGTATGACAGAATTCTGGGAGATATGGTTTCCAAAGGAACGTGGTGTCATCTCTGACTATAATCCTACATCTCTCCTTTCTTTCTCAGCCAAACTCCTTGAAAAGCTGCCTATGCTCACTGCCTTCACTTTCTCTCACTTACTCTTCAATCCTTTTCAATTAAGGTTCCAATATTATTACTCAGTTGAAAATACCCTCTCCAAAGTTACCAGTGATATCTCAATTGACAGATCTGATGGTTTCTTCTCATTCTCCAGCCTTCTCTGCCTCTCTGCTTCATTGTTGATAACCATCTCTTAGATTCCTCCCTGGATTTTCATGACACTGCTCTCTCCTGATTCCCTTCCTACTTGTCTGATCATTCTTTCTTAGTCATCGCCATCATCATTATCATCATCATCATCGTCGTCGTCATTGTCATCATCATCATCCATGCCCCACTCCCAATCATGGGTGTTCCATTCCCCAAGGTTCTGTCCTCCTCCCTCTTCCCTACACCAGCTGGGTGAACCATACATAAGGATCTCTGAGGCTGCATATTGATCTAGAAAACTACGTTACCCTTCTCTGTTCTGTTTTCTCTTTACATATTTTGTCAAATATTTCACAATTACATTTTAATCTGGTTCTGGCAGCACTCCAGAGGTTGATGGTCACAATGCAACAGCTATTTTTGACACCTTTACTCTATACTCCATCTCTTGGTAATCTTATCAATTCTAAATGAGTTTAGCCATCATCTGTGCAGATGACTTACATAGATGTAGATGTAGATTATAGAAATGCATTATATATATATATACATAGGTTTTATATATATACACACATATATGTGTGTATGTATATACACACACATATACATGTGTGTATCAGTTAGGTTAAGTACCTACTATATGCCAGATATATGCTAAGTTCTAGGAATATCCAGACCACAGTGAAACAACTAGGTCCTGCTTAATGTGAATAATGGACCATATGCATTTGAAATTGTACTTTTTGAAGTTATAATTATGTAATACTTGATAACTTGTTCTTACTGGATGGTTAGAGTGGATAGAGTGGTGGGTCTGGAAACAGGAAGATTCATTTTCCCAAGTTCAAATCTGGCCTCAGATACTTCTTAGCTATGTGATCCTGGGCAAGTACCTTAACCTTGCCTGCCTCAGTTTCCTCATCCGTAAAATGAACTAGAGAAGGAAATGGCAAACCACTCCAGAATCTTTGCCAAGAAAACCCCCAAATGGGGTCACAAAGTGTTGAACACAATTAAAACAATGAACAACAAAATGTGTATGTGCTTGTGTGTACATACACATGCACATACATTATCTCCAGTCAACCCCAGTTTCTCTCCCCGTGTTTCAGCCTCACATCACCAATCAGCTTTTGGACATTTCAAACAAGATGTCCCAGAAAAAATCTTAAACTGAACATATCCAAAACTGAACTCATATGTTTCTTCCCAAACCTTCTCGTCTTCCAAATGTTCTTATCCTTCCTGTCTTCCGTGTTCATAACTGTGACATTATCTTTTAGCCTCACTATACATATTCCAGTTGCTAAATCTCGCTCTATCTTGCCTTTACATCTCTCGCATTTGACCCCTTTTCCACACTCACTCAACTGTTACCTTAGTTCAGGTTCCTATCACATTGCAGTCACCTCCTAATTAATGGTAGAATGTATGCTTCTTGCAAGTAGGAATTATGCCATCCTTTGTCCTTGTATCCCTAGTGCCCTGAACAGTGTGTGGCACATAGTAGAAGCTTACTAAATGTCTGTTGATCAGTTGAGAGGTGTCTTTCCCCTTTCCAGATAAAACATAATAATAATAGCTCGTGACTGTATACTACTTTAAGGCTGGCAAAAAGTTTTAGAAATTGCTAACTCATCCTATCCTCATAACAACCCTGGAAGGTAAGTGATATTATTATCCCCATTTTATAGAAAGATTAAAAGCCTGAGGCCATATTTGAATTCAGTTTTTCCTGATTCCAAGTCCCATGCCCTTTCTACTGCACCACCTAGCTGTCTCCTTATCCTGGCATTAAAAGGCATCCACAATCTAGCCCTTAACTGCCTTTCTACATTATGCATTGTTGTCTTTCCTATTCCCTCTACTTATTCTATACCTGCATAGACTATATCTATAGTTCTCTGAACTCTCTCTTCTCCTATCTCCACAATATTGTACCACAATTTCCTCCTCACCCCCACCTTTTAGAATCCTTGACTTCCTTCAAGGTTTATCTCAGGTACCACCACCTACTGGAAGCTTTCCCAAATGCCTGTCCTCACTCTCCTCAAGCTACCTTGCATTTTACTTAAAGGTGGAATCCCACTTGTAGAATGCAATCTCCTGAAAAGCATCTATTCATTTCATTTTTTGTCTGTATCCCTTGAACCTAGCACAATATCTCGCCTATAGTAGGTATTTAATACATGTTTGATGAATTGGGTTAAAGAAAACAAAATAAAGGGGAGGAAACTGATATTAAAATTCACTGAGTTCTTCCCCATGGCAAAGTTTGCTCTTCATGTCCACCAGTCATTCCAATAATGCACTGAAGCAGGAAGATGAAACTAAGAACATGGTTTAGAGGTAGAAGGGACTTTAGAATCAATCAGTCAATCAGTAAGCACTTTCTGGGTACCACTATGGGCCTGGCACTGTGCTCAGGTACTAGGGATATAAGCACAAAAAGCAAAACAATCCCTACTCACAAAGAGTAAGACCGGTACATGTATGCACATATACCCCAGAAATGGAAAGTTAATAAATACAAATACAAAGTGATCACATACAAGGTCGTTTAGGAAGAAAAACACTAGCAAATGGATGGTTCAAGAAAGAATTCATACAGAAATCAATGCTTGAGCTTTATCTTAAAAAAAAGGGGAATTTACAAAATGGACATATGGAAGGAAGGACTGCCTTCCAACGTTATAGAATAGCCATTTGCATAGAGCCATGAAGATGGAAGACAGAGTACCCATGTGAGAGAAACAGAGGAAGGCCAGTCTGACTATCCAAGAGGAGAAGTAATGTCCAGTGAGGCTGGAAAGTTTGGTTGAAGCCAGGTTGTTATGAGGAGTTTGTATTTGAACCTGAAGGCAATAGGAGGACACTGGAATTGGTTGAGTTGAGAAGTCGCACGATCAGATCTGTACTTAAGGACAGTTATTTTGGCAGCAATGTGTAGGCTGGACTGGAAGAGTGAGAGCCCTGAAGCAGAGAGACCAATTAGGCTGCTGCAGTAGAGGTGATGAAGACCTGGATTAAGGTGGCAGCTGGGGAGTGAGGAGGAATCAGATAAAAAAGATATTTTCGACTTAAGATTTGACAACAGATTGGATATGTAAGGATGAAAGGGAAGAGTTAAAGATAATGTTGATTTTGCAAACCTGGGTGTCCAGAACAATGGTGGCTCCCTCAAAAGAAATAGGGAGTTTGGGGAGAGGGAAGAATTTGTGGGACAAACTCAATAATTCAGTTTTGGACATACCGAGTTTCGGACCCAGGACATCGAGTTTGAAATGCCTGAGGGGCAGATGGTGATGCTGGACTGAAACTTAGGGTGGAAACTGGGATTAATATCATCCAGTCCAACCTGTCATTTAACATATGAGGGATCTGGGGCCCAGAGAGCTTAAGTGATGTGCTTGAGGTCATACAGTTAGTAAATGGCTGAGCCAGACCTTGAGCCTAAATGGGTTGACTCCAAAGCCTGCCCTATCTCTGCCACTGTAGATTGCCCGCTTCTCAAGTGAACGAAGGACTGTTGGAGGAGACAGCAGGATCTGAAGTCACTGTCACTGCCTGGAGCTGCAGCTCCAAGGGATCTCTGAGGCCATCTAGGACACTCCCTCCCAGAACATTTGCTCATTTTGCAGATGAAAACCTGAGGCCATGAGAATGAAAGTATTTTGCCCTAAGCTGTGAAACCAGTTAAACATCAGAGGCCAGGATTTGTACCCAGTTCTACTGATGCCAAACTTGGGCCATTCTGGTCTGGCTTTACCTGGCCTTTTCATTTATTTGTGCTCTTTCAATTTTCCAATCCTATCCCATGAAAACTGTGCAGGGAAGGCAGAACCTGATGTTCTGTTTGCTTAAAGAAAAGCCACAAAGGGAAAAAGGTTTGGCCACTGGATGGGGTGGGGAGAGGCTGTCTTGGCTGTGCCCTTCCTCTGAACTGATGCATCAGGCATTGACTAATAATGTCCCTATACAAGTCCACACAGTGTTCCTGGAAATGCTATTTTCAATATTACGTAGGACCATTCAGAATGAAACCTGGAAGAGACCTGAGAGATCCTTTAATTTAATCTACTCATATAGTAGACAGAGTGCCAGTTCTGGAGTCAAGAAGACCCAAATTCAAAGGCAGCCTTAGACACTGTATAGCTTTGTGACCCTGAGTAAGTCACTTCACCCTGTTTGCCTCCTTTTCCTCATCTGCAAAATGAGCTGGAAAAGGAAATGTCAAACCATTCCAGTATCTTTGCCAAGAAAACCCCAAATGGGGTCATGAAGAGTCAGACATGACCAGTCCATAAAAAACAAATAACAACAGCAACAAAAAACACTCATATCACAGATGGGAAAACTGAGATCCTGACAAGGGAGGAAACCTGCCCAAGATGTCATGGTTATTAAATAGGAGAGTCAGAACTTAGATGCAGGACTCCTAAAAACAATGTAATCAATGTTCTTTCCACTTTGTAGCACTGTTCTCAAGATGCAGTGTGGGGGATGGGGAAGGGGACACGTCTCTATGATGTCCTCCTGCTGAACTCAAGCAGCAGCATCAGATGTGTGTCGCAATTTCACACTGTGTTCCTAGGCCTGTTTCTGTCTTACATAGGGCGGTAGGATGGAGAGATAGGAGGGCCCTTGGAGGCTGTCCAGCCCTCAGTTCAACGACTGCCACAGAGTAAGCGCTTAATAAATGCTTGTTGATGGAGTGGATGCTTGTTGATCTGGTACAACCCACTCAGTTTTGTGGTGAGGGAAATAAACCAGAATGGCCCCAGAGAGCTGGTTCCACATCTTGGCTCTTATAAAGATCCTTAAACGCCATCAGGTTCAATGTGTACCTCACCAGGAATCTTCCACAACATTCCTAACAAAGGTCCACCCGGGCTCTTCTTGAAGACTTCCAGGGTGGATAAACAAATGAGTTATGGAAGGCTCTAATTGTCAGAACAGTTTTCCTTGTATCAAGCTTAAATCTCCTTCTCTCTCCCCATTCTCCCTCCCTTACTATCGCACTCTCCTCTCTTTCTCTCTGTCTGTCTGTCTCTCTCTGTCTCCCTTTCCCCTTCTCTTTCTCTCTCTTCCACTCTCCTTCATTCTCCTCTCTGTGTTTCTATATCTTTGTCTCTTTCACTCCCTCTCCCTCCCCACCCCCTCTTTAATTTTAGGTTTTTATTCTGAACTTAACAGATCCCGCCCCCAAAAAAGAGTGTTTCCACGTATACAACAGAGCTCAGAGAAGATTGTATATGAAAGCATGAATCTTCATTCCATACTGATTTCTTTTTTTAGTATATAATAATTCAAAATCGTTACAAAACTATCCTGCTTTTCTGTGTTTCTTTCTGAACTAACTTCTATTCTCTGCTGTTACATGTATTAAATATTTCATTGGACTTCTTTTTTCTTTTCTTCTTTTTATGGCATTCCTATTGCAAATTCTTTCATCACCTGAACCCCCTCCCAATTAAAATCAAAAGAAAAAACATTTTTAGCAAAGCAGAATAGTTGAGCAAAATTAACCTGATCATTGGCCATGTCCAAAAATGTAGTTTTCATTCTGTACCTTGAGTTCATCACTTTTTTGCCAGGGGTTGACAAAAAATACAAGAATACCTATGGTTCCATACAAGAGAGAAAATAGCAGGCCTATGAACACATATCATAGGTCCTCTAGAGACAAGCCATGGCTCTGATAGTGGTTCTTGCCTTTCGAAGTTATTTTTCTTTATAGTGTTGTCATTTTATAAATTGTTATCCAAATTCCACTCACTTCACTTGGCATCTGTTTAAAATTTCCAAGATGTCCTGATTCAACTTCTTTTATCATTAATAGTTTTATATTTCAATACTCCATTATAGTTGAAGAATGTTATATTACATTTATATATACCCAATTTATCCCTTAATTGATGGGCCCCTTTTACTGTCCAGTTCTTTACTTTTTTTCTGCCTTGAATATCAAGAAGCTTATTTTGCTTGGAACTATTTCCTCCCTGGTATTAAGTGTCCTCCCTCTAAAGCCTCTCTTCTCCCAATCCCCACTTGATTGCTTGTTGATTTTTATATAATTATACCAAACTCTTTAAGAGTGCGTGTAAATCCCTGTGCATGTGTGTGTAAATCCCTCCCCCCTCTTTGTTTGGTTCAAATAATAGTGGGCTTCATCTGATGTTTGCTCCCTCAATGCCTTGCTCCGTGTTTGTGTACTCTTACTCTCACCCACCAATTATGAAAAATAATAACTTCTGACTCTTTCTTGGGCAGTTATGTGGTACAGTGGATAAAATGCCAGGTGTAGTCAGCAAGACTCCTCTTTGTGAGTTCAAATCCAATCTCATACACTTACTAGCTGTGTGATCCTGGACAAGTCACTTAGCCCTGTTTGCCTCAGTTTCCTCATCTGTAAAATGAGCTGGAAAAGGAAATAGAAAACCGCTTCAGTATCTTTGCCAAGAAAACCCCAAATGGGGTCACAAAGAGTCAGACACAAATGAACAACCCCCTTCTTCTTCCTTTCTACATTAGTATATTCCTCCTTTCCCTTTCACCTCTGCAAACCCTCAGAACAGAATCAATCCACCTCTCAGATCTTCTGTGTCTTATTTAACTCCTTGAATATTCTTTGAAGACATTAAGGTTCTGAAGGAACACTTATGTCTTTTCCCCCTATTAAACATTAACATTTCATCACCACGTAACTTCTTCCAGCTCAAATAAATTTACCTTTCTAGGTTTCTCTTGATTGTTTTGTTTGTATTTCAAAATTCCAATTGAGCTCTGGTTTTTTTCATAAGAAATGCTTCAAAGTACTCCCTATGAGTGACATCAAACTCAACTAGGAATAGGGGCCATCATCTATCTATACATAAGGATACCTGAGAGCTGCATTTTGGCTTAGTTATTACAATGTAATACGATCTATGCTTTATTGTATTTTCTTATTTTGTTAAATACTTCCCAGCTACATTTTAATCTGGTTCAGTTTGCACTCGGGAATGTTGTGGGTTGCATGTGGTTCACAGGCTGCATGTTTGACACCTTTGTCAAAAATGTTCATTACCATTAAAGGCCCATTTTTCTCCATAGGATCATACTGAGCTTTGAAGAGTAAGTTATTCTTGGATGTAAGCCAATATCTTTTGCCTTTGGGAATATTATATTCCAAATCTCCCATAGTAAAAGCCACCAGGTCTTGTGCAGTCGGCTGTAGTTCCTTAATAGTTTAACATCTTCTTTCTTATTACTTCCTCTATTTTTTCTTTAACATGAAAGGTCCAAGTTCTGGCTACAATGTTTCTGGAGCTATTCCTTTGAGGTTTGGTTTTGTTTTCAGGAAGTGATTGATGGATTTATTCTACTTTCACTTTGTCCTCTGACTTTAATAAATCGGGGTAGTTATCATTTGATTTCTTAAAATATGGTTTCCAGGCCTTTTCAAAAAAATTATGTTTTTCAAGAAGGCCAATGGTTCTTAAATTCTCTCTCCTTGACTGTTTTCGGGGCCAGTTGTGTCTGAAAGCAAATGATGTTAACATTTTCTTCTTTTGTTTTTAATCTTTGTATTTCATTCTAATATTTCCATCTCATGGAGTCATTGGTTTAGTGTTTAGTCTCTTTTTGCTTTGAAGGAGTTGGTTTCTTGGGTAAGGTTTACCAAGTGGTCCTTCTGCTCTAAACTACGTATTCTAATTCTTTCCTCCATAATTTTTATTTTGTGTTTTATCACTTGCTTCATATTTTCTAGGTATTTATGTTGTATTTGTGGAAAATCTTTTGTTTTTTGGTTTGAGTCTTTGATCACAAATGTAATGGAATTATTTGTTCTTTCTTGGGGGGGGGGAGGAACTCTAGATCTATAATGATTTTTTTATGGTTGTTTTAAAAAAAAATATTCATCTCTCCAGCTTTGGTTCCTGATTTGGGACGTTGTGCCATGACCAAGTCCCGCCCTTTTTTTGCCCAGTTTTTTGCCCTTTCAAAGGACAAGGAAACTTAAGTGACTCATACCCCTGTAAACCATCCTCAACACAAAACTGAGAGTAACCCATTCCTTCCTTGTAAAGGGTTCTCTCCTTTCAGACAAATGTAAAGACTGCTTTAACACAACTCCTGTAGGAGGTGTGAAGAACTTCTTCACTCAATATGAAGGAATTACTGTTATCCTTTCCACATCACAACTTTCCCCACCCCTTAATATATTGAAGGTCAGCATTAATAAGTTGACTATATGGAATATCAAGAAAAAAAAAAGAGAAGAAAAGCCCTGAAGCCATTGCTGTAGCTGCACCAACAACTGCAGAGCATTTACACAAGCCACAAGATCTGTGTATCTCTTGTGTATAAAGTACAACATTCTTTGGGTGGTAAGATTGTTATAAAAAAAAAGGCATCCTGACTTTTTTGCAAGAAAGGCTAAGTCTTTATATGATTTCCTAAAGGAAAAGGAAGGTGAAGGGTCTACCCCTGTAGGCCAGCAAAGACTGGTTGGAATTTTTTTTTTGTTTTATCCTACGTAATGTAAAAGTATCTGCCAATCAGGAGGCAGCTAGGGAGTTTCCTGAAACCCTGAAGAAATTGATTGAAGAGAAGAGCTTCAAACCAGAACAGATATTCAATGCTGACAAAACTGCACTATGTTGGGGGAAAAATGTCTCAGAGGACATACATCAGTGGAGAAGAAAAGCGAGCCCCAGGTTTTAAAGCCAAAAGGAGTAGGGTAACCTTGCTTTTATATGCCAATGTCATGGCATTCATAATAAAGACAGTCCTGATATATAAAGCTGCTAACCTTAGAGCTTTGGAAGGAGAGGACAAGTACCAGCGACCTCTCTTCTGGATGTTCATAAGAAAGCATGGACAAACAAGGCACTTTTCCTTGACTGGTTCCATCAGTGTTTTCTGCTGGAGGTTAAAAAATACCTGCCTAGCAAAGGATTACCCTTTAATGCTCCTGGCCACCCAGAACTCCTTGAATTCCAAGTTGAAGGCATCGAAGTCATCTATTGTTCTCCTCAAATTTGTTTCATTTTTAAATTTAATTTTCATTTCTTATTTTTTTTACTTTTTCATATTGTATTTTGACTTAACATTAACCTACAAATAGCCTACAATTAAATACTTAACCCAAATTTGCAATAAGGTACTGTAAACACCCCCTAAAAGAAAAAGGAAAAATTCAGATTTCTTCTCTGGCATGAAGGGAGAGGCAAAAAAATTTTGTGCCAATTTTCAAAATCGCCAGGGTGCCATGCCCCTAACCCCCTCAATATGGAAAGGATAACTGTATTGGTGACTAACAATTGTCTGGTCAAAGATAGGTTAAAAAAAGGAGGAGGGGAACATGTCTGGCATTCAAAAAGAGAACTTGCTATAGATGTAAAACTGAGTTCTTGAGAGGGACTCTCTTATAAGCTTTTCTTTTGCCTCTTCTAGCATGCAGGAAAAAAAGGGTACAGGTAGTAGGGGAGGGAATGTTATCCACACGCACAGTGAGTGTAGTTATAGAGGGGAGTGGAGCTGAGGAGAAAACCCCAAAGAAGAACCTGCTCAGCAGAGATACTGTGCCCAGGGCAGCTGCATGAGGATACCACAAGAAGAGAAAAACCATTGAAACTGAAGGTAGGAGTTGCCTTGGCCATTTATGTACCTGTCTACAAGTATATTCTGTGTGGACCCACTCTTTCTGCTGTTGCTCTGTGTATTTACAAGACAGTGTGCCCCAGGTTTAAGGAGGAATGTTTTGTAATCATTGTTTCTATTCCATTTTAGTAAATGCCTTTGCTGTGAGGTAATTGTGCCTTCTGACATCTAAAGGTAAATTCATCTGTGGGGTCTAGTGAGATAGAGTTTTAGGAGTAGAAATCCACAGAGTCTGGGATAGCCATGCCCCAGGGGAGCAAACCTGTAAGTATAAAGGGGGTAATTCAGATAGGGGGAGTTGTACATCAATTCATGCAGGACGTAGGGAAAGGGGGAAGGGAATAAGTACTTATATAGCACCTACTATGTGCCAGGCACTGAGCTGTGCTAAGCACTTTTTACAAATATTGCCCCATTTGATGCTCACAACCACTCTGCTAAGGCTGATCTCCATAGCTGAGGAAACTGAGGCAAAAATAAGTTAAGGGACTCACCAAGGTCACATAGTTAATACGTTTGTGAGGCTGCATTTGAACTCAACTGTACCTGACTTCAGGTCCTGTGTTCTATCCATTGTACCCCCTAAATGCTTAGCCTCTTCATCCCATAAAAACATGAGAGAATTGATTTCCCTGCTTAAAAATGTCTTTATAATTGTCTTAATGTCTTGTATCTCTCTTGTTTGAAATTTTTAAAATATTTTCCCAATTACATGTAAAAACAATTAACATTCTTTTTTTAAATTTTTGAGTTCCAAATTCTCTCCTTCATTCTCTCGCCACTCTCCTTCTTGAGAAGGCAAGCAATTTGATATAGGTTATATATGTGCCATTTTGCAAAACATATTTCCATATTAGTCATGTTGTGAAAGAAAATACAGGCCAAAAAAATTCCCCAAGAAAAATAAAGTTTAAAAAAGTATGTTTCAATCTGCATTCAGACTTCATCAGTTCTTTCTGTGGAGGTGGATGGCATTTTCATCATAAGTCCTTCAGAATTGTCTTGGATTGTTGTATTGCTGAGAATAGAGAAGTTATTCATAGTTGATCATCATACAATATTGCTGTTACCATGTACACTGTTCTTCTGGTCCTGTTCACTTCACTTTGCATCAGTTCATCTAAGACTTTCCAGGATTTTCTGAAAGCATCCTGCTCATCATTTCTTATAGTATGTCATCACACTTCATATACCACAATTTGTTCAGCCATTCCCCAATGGATGGACATCCCCTCAATTTCCAGTTCTTTACCACCACAAAAGGAGCTGCTATAAATATTTTTTGTACAAATAGGATCTTTTTCTTTTTAAAAAAATCTCTTTGAGATACAGACCCAGTAGTGGTATCGCGGGGACAAAGGATATGCATGGTTTTATAAATCTTTGGTCATAGTTTTTTTTTTAATGTTTTAGCATCTTTACATATTTCTTTTTTTTTTCTTTTTTGGAGGGGGGAAGGCAGAACAACCGGGGTTAAGTGACTTACCCAAGGTCACATGGCTAGTAAATGTTAAGTGTCTAAGGCTGGATTTGAACTCAAGTCCTCCTTACTCCAGGGCCAGTGCTCTATTCCCTGTGCCACCTAGCCACCCCCCAGGCATAGCTTTAAATTGTTCTCCAGAATGGTTGGACCAGTTCACAACTCTACCACCATGCATTAGGGTGCCAATTTTTCCACATCCCCACCTCCAACATTTGTCATTTTCTTCTTCTGTCATATTAGCTCATCTGATAGGTATAAGGTGGTTCCTCAGAGTTGTTAAAACATTAAATGTTAGGGGCAGCTAGGTGGTGCAGTGAGTAAGAGTACCGGCCTCGTAATTGGGATGACCCGAGATCGAATCTGGCCTCAGAAAATGAGCACCCACACATAAATAATGACTAGCCATGTAACCTTGAGCAAGTTACTTAACCCCAATTGCTTTAAAAAAAAAAAACATTAAATGTTAAAAAATTAAAATTTGCATTTCTCCAATAAACAGTGATTTAGAGCATTTTTGCATGTAACAATAGATAGCTTTGATTTTTGCATCGGGTAGCTTCTTGTTCATATTCTTTGACTATTTATCAATTGGGGAATGGCTTGTATTGTTAAACATTTGAATCAGTTCTCTATATTTTTTAAAAATGAGTCCTTTATCAGAGAAACCTGCTATAAAAACATTTACAGTTATGATTACTGATTGTGCATTTCCCTCCATCCTACTTTCCCCTGTTTATCCTTCTCTCTCTCTCTCTCATTCTCTCTCTTCCTCTCTCTCTCTCTCTCTCTCTCTCTCTCTTTCTCTCCCTCCCTCCCTCCTTTCACCCCATCCCTCCTTAAAAGTGTTTTGCTTCTAACCACTGCCCTCCCCCAATCTTCCCTCATTTTTATCAGCCCCCCCCATTCCTCTCTTCCCTCCTACTTCCCTACATAGTGAGATATATTTCTATACCCAGCCGAGTGTATATGTTATTTCCTCTTTGAGCCAATTCCATTGTCTGCTGCCACTCCCATCTCCCCCTTCACTATAAAAATTCTTTCATGTCTCTTTCATGTGAGATAATTTATCCCATTATACCTCTCCCTTCCCCCTTTTCCCAATGCATCTCTCTTTCTCACCCTTTAATTTTATTTTTTTAGCTATCTTCCCATCAGAGTCAACTCATATCCATGCCCTATATCTATGCAGACTCCTTCTCACTGGCCTAATAAGAAAAAGTTCTTAGGAGTTGCAAGTATCTTTACATGTAGGAATATAAACAGTTTAATCATATTAAATCTCTTATGGTTTCTCTTTCCTTTTTACCTTTTTGTACTTCTCATGAGTCTTGTATTTGAAAGTCAAATTTTCTATTCAGTTCCGGTCTTTTCATCAGGAATGCTTGAAAATCCTCTATTTCATGAATATCCATTTTCCCCCTGAAGGTTTATACTCACTTTTGCTGACTTGGTCATTCTTGGTTGTAATCCTAGCTGCTCTAGGCAAGAATATCATATTCCAACCCCTCCAATTCTTTAATGTAGCAGCTGCTAAATCTTGTGTTATCTTGACTGTAACTCCACAATATTTGACTTGTTTCTTTCTGTCCCTTATAATGTTTTCTCCTCGAGGTGGAAGATCTGGAATTTAGCTATAATATTCCTGAGATTTTTCATTTTGGGATTTCTTTCAGGAGGTGATTGGTGGAGTCTTTTCATTTTTTATTTTACCCTCCGGTTCTACGACATCCAGGATATTAATAATTTCTTGAAATATATTTTTAGGCTCTTTTTTTAATCATGGCTTCCAGGTAGTACAATAATTCTTAAATTATCTCTCATGGATCTATTTTCTTTTTTTTTCCTTTTGTAAAGAAAAGAATATTTTATTATGGTGAGTAAGCACCTACCCTCATTTAAGCATCTCTGTAAAAAATTCAACTTTCATATAGCAAATTTTCTTAAAGGAGGACACACCTGTAATGAGGGTCCTAGAAATGCACCACCACAAGAAAAACCTTGCCTAACGCACACTCAACAGCAAAACTAAACCCACTTCAGTATAAACTACAGTCAAGTAATATGCCCATGGGGGAAAAGAGTCCACAATCACCTCCATCAGGAAAATCATAACCAGTGAACTTGTCAGGCAGTGACCACGGACAAGTCATTCCTTCTCACTGAAGTGTCCGTAGCCATAGTGGTCTTCTTGGGAAGCAACGAGCAAGAGAAAAGGACTCTCCACCACTCCTTCTGAAAGTGGGAGGTACTGTACAGAATGGGGTTGACTGCCAAGTTGGCGAATGTAAACACTATGATCCAGAAGAACAGGGATGGCCATATCACAAGGTCCTGCTAGAAGTTCTGCATTAAGATCAAGAAGATGGTTATGATAATGGGGCTCCACATGATGAAAAATGAGACTGTGAGCACCAGGAGGGTCCGGAAGAGTTTGTAATCCTGTTGGGAGACCCAGACATGGTGGTCTTCTGAGTAGGCCAGGTAGAGGTTGAGCCTTTTCCTGGAAGCTTTTGTGATCTGTAAGATTTTGGAGTAACTGATCACAATAACCAGGCCTGGAACCAAAAAATTAAAAATCACAAACAACACATCCCAAGAGATTTCTCTTTCGATGCTGGGCCAGACCAACATACAAATCTGAACTTCCTTCTCAGGCACCTCTTGCTTCTTGCATCTGGACGTCAAATTTTCTATTCAACTCTGGTTTTTTCCTCAAGAATGCTTGAAAGTCCTCTATTCCACTGAATGACCATATTTTCCCCTGAAACAAGATACTCAGTTTTGCTGGGTAGGTGACCCTTGGCTTCAATCCCAGCTCTTTTGCCCTCTGGAACATCATATTCCATGCTCTTCGATCCCTCAGTGTAGAAGCTGCCAGGTCCTGGGCTATTCTGATTGTGTTTCCACAATATTGAAATTGTTTCTTCCTGGCTGCTTGTAGTATTTTCTCCTTGATCTGAGGATTCTGGAACCTGGATATAATATTCCTGGGAGTTTTCTTTTTGGGATCTTTTTCAGGAGGTGATTGGTGGATTCTTTCAACCTCTCTTTTGCCCTCTGGATCTAAAACATCAGGGCAATTTTCCTTGAGAATTTCTTGAAGGGTGATTTCTAGGTTCTTTCTTTGATCATGGCTTTCAGGTAGTCCAATAATTTTTAAATTGTCTCTCCTGGATCTATTCTCCAGGTCAGTGGTGTTTCCCATGAGATATTTCACATTGCCTTCTAATCCTTCATTTGTTTGGATCTGCTTAACAGCATCTTGATTTCTCATAAAGTCATTAGCTTCCATTTGCTCCAGTCTAACTCTAAAGGAATGAATCTCCTCAGTGAACTTTTGATATTCTTTTTCCATCTGGCAAATTCGACTTTTTAAGGCATTCTTCTCCTCATTGCCCTTTTGGGCCTCCTTTGCCATTTGAGCTAGTCTATTTTTTAGGTGTTGTTTTCCTCAGTCAGGCTGTTGACCCTCATTTCATACTTTTCCTGCATCCTTCTCATTTCTCTTTCTAATTTTTCCTCCACTTCTCTTATTTGATTTTTAAAGTCCTTCTTAAGGTCCTCTATGGCCTGCAACCTGCTCATGTTTTCCCCTGGGGCTTTTGGAGCAGGACTTCTGACCTCACAGTCCTCTTCCCCCATGCTTCAACCCTCTTTGCCCCCAAAGTAGAAGTCTAGGGTTGCATTTTTCTGTTTAATTTGTTTCCTTTGCCTTGGCATGTTGCTTAATTACTTGACTTTTGGGCTTGTTGCCACAGTATGGCTTTGTGGCCAGACAGGGGAATTTTCATCCCAAACGTGGGGGGGGGGGGAAACTTCCGTTTCTGGCAAGCTGGGAACCCACCCATGACCTAGACTCCAGATCAAAATCCAGATCCAGGGAGGTTAAAGCAAGAGTGATTACCCCCCAAGACTGATCGCTGGATCTCCCTACAGTTCACAGGCCAGGAGCTCGAGCTGCCTCTGAAAACTACAAAATGGAGTGTCTCCTCAGCAGCTTCTAGCCCCCAGGGGAGGAAGCCGACGCGTTCCCCAAATACTGGTCCCAAAGTCCATAGGGCACTAACCTCTCACTTTGTCCTAGGCATGTCTATGTTGATAATTCTGGAATCGCCACAGCTGCTGGTGTTCTGGGGTCCCTCCAGCGGCTGCTGGCCCTGCCACCCTGGGGCTAAAACCGCGACTCAGGCAGACCTGTGCTCGGCTCTCCGCACTCTGCGCGCTGTGCTGCCTGCTCCCAGAGCACTGCACTGGTCCTTCCTGCAGGGCTGCTGGGCTGTCCTCAGCAGGAGGTTAGCTTCTCTGTGTCGTTCTGTGGGTGCTGGGGCTCCAGAAGTTGTTCAGAGTCCCCTTTTACATAGTTTGGAGGTAATCTGGGGGCAGAGTGGCTTGGATGAGCTGTTTCTACTCCGCCATCTTGGCTCTGGCCATGGATCTATTTTCTAGATCATTTGTCTTCCCAGTAAGATATTTCGAATTATCTTCTACTGTCTTTTTTATTCTTTTGATTTTTTTTTGTTTGTTTCTTGATGTCCCATGGAGTCATTAGCTTCCACTTGCCCAGTTCTAATTTTTAAGGAATTATTTCTCCAATGAGCTTTTGTACTTCCTCTTACATTTAGACAATTCTACTTTTTAAGTTCTCTCTTCAGTGAATTTTCATATATCATTTTCCATTTGACCAATTCTGCTTTCAAGGAGTTCTTATTCTTCAAAAATTTTTATAAATCTTCTTTCCATTTTGCCAAATCTGCTTTTTAGGAGGTTGCTTTCTTTAGTGGGTTTTTGTGTTTCTTTTACCATTTGACCTATTCTGGTTTTTAAAGAGTTATTTTCTTGAATATTTTTTGTGCCTCTTTTACCAAGCAGTTGACTCTTTTTTTATTATTTTCTTGCATCATTCTCATTTCTTTTTCCCATTTTTTCCTCCACCTCCCTTGCTTGCTTTTTAAAATCCCTTTTGAGCTCTTCCAGGAATTATTTTTGGGACTGAGGCCAATTCACTTTTTCTTTGAGGCTTTGAATGTAGCAATTTTGACATTGTTGTCTCTTTTGAGTTTGTGTTTTGATCTGCCCTGTCACCAAAATAACTTTTTATGGTCAGGTGTTGTTGTTGTTATTGTTGGTTGCTCATTGTCCCAAACTATTTCTTTACTTTTAACTTTATGTTAAAGTTGGACACGAATCAGGGAGTGGGGCAGGAAGGGGGAGGTGCCACTGTCCCAAGTTTCAGACTTTGCCTGCTGCCATTTTCAGAACTAGTTCTGGGAATCTGTAAGTTTTCAGTTCTTCCAAGGCTGTATAATCTAAAGAGAGGAGTGGTCACTGTGGTCCTGGCCTGTGCTCTAGTCTATGGATAACCACAAGCATTCTTTTCCACCCTGGAACCATGGCCAGAGCTCCTGCTGCTCTGCAGCTGCAAGTTCTAATATGCTAGTCAGTGTCTTTCCTTTCCCTGGGACTGCAACCTGGAACTGCATATGAGCAATGCAACAGTCTTTGCAACCCAGTGCCAGCAAAATAATAGCCTTCTGACCAGTTGCCTAACCCCCTTATCATCTGTGAGCTGAGAGCTCCAGACATTGCTGTCAATTCAGTTACCACCAAGTCTACTGTTGGCTTGCAGAGGTATGGTCCATGCTGGAATGCACTCTACCTTCACCCTAGTGTGACAAACCTTTCCTGCCATGCTTCTAAGTTGCCTTGGGCTATAAAATTGTTTCATACCTTCATTTTGTCAGTCCTCCTCCTCCAAAATTTGAGGTGTTAATTTAAAGTTGTTCAGAGGGGAATGTGGGAGAGCTCAGGTGAGTCCCTCCCTTTACTCTGTCATACTGGTTGCCTCCCCTTGTTTGAATAATTTACAAGTCAGATACTCACCCCTGATTTCTTTTAGAGAAACAACTCCAGTGTTTAATAAAAGATTGATCTTTTGTTAAAGATCCATCATTATTCATTGATTATTCAGCTCCCCTTCATAGAATATATTTTGATTTCATTTTTTTAAATAGGGTATTTTGATATCCTAAAAAAATTATATCCCAATTTTTTCTCAGATTTCTCAAGGATACAGAGAATCCCTGTACTATTTAAATCAACTATCATGTAGGCCTTTCTACAAGCCCTTTGCAATATCTATTGTCTGACATTGAAATTCTGAAATTTAACCACTACATGTTTTGGAGTTTGAAGCACAGAGTTTTTCTTTGGCAGGAGTATGTGACATCTATTGATTAATACTGTTCCTTTTTTTTTTTCAAAACTTTTAGATAGTTTCCTTGTTATTTATAGCAATATGGTATTTGGGTTTTTAATTTGTAATGTTTTTCTATAGGGGATTTAAGATCCTCAAATTATATCTGTATATTCTATAATCAAGGAAAGTTGCTTTGGCTTGCATAGAATCCATGTGTTCTATCAAAATTGTTATTTACTTCTCTTCTGCCAAATTTTCTTCTACTTCAGTTTTTAGATTCTGCATCTGTCATTCTCTCTCTCTCTCTCTCTCTCTCTCTCTCTCTCTCTCTCTCTCTCTCTTTCTCTGCATGTGTGTGTGTCTCCCTCTCTGTCCTTACTATATCAAAGAAATTCTCCATCTTGTGTTCTAATTTATCAATTTGCTGTGTGTCTTAATTATTTTTTATTTCAGAGCCCTGGTTAAGGGGTTGTTTTTTTCTCTGTTTAACTATTCTGGAATTTCCTACTGTTACTTTGTTATTTCTGAGGAATTAAAAAATATCTTTTGTCTTTTTCTTCTTTCTTATTTATTTAGTATTTTATTCTTCCCCAATTATATGCAAAAACGACTTTTAGTGTTCATTCTTAAATTTTCGAGTTCCTCTCTTTTTCCCACCAAAATCAACCCTCCTAGACTCTTCTTTCTGTCTCATCACCAATATCTAATCAGATAATGTCAGATGTAACTATACACCATCTCTTGTATCTGTCCCTTTCTCTACATTCATCTCCTTTCACCTAGACTATAGCAATAGCCTCCTAATTGGTCTCCTTGCCTCCAGGCCCTCTCTTCTTCCAACCATCCTCCACATAGTTGCCAAATTGATATTCCTGAAGCATAGGTCTGAACTGATCACTTCCCTCTTAAAAAGCTACAGTGACTATCTACCTACTCCCTTCAGCGAGCAAGTCACTACTGATGTCTCTACTAATGATTGAAGGATTCAGAATAAAAAGGCAATTTAGGTAAAGTGAAGACCTGGCTAAAAAGATACAGATAAAATGTAAATTCTTCAATTTGTCATTTAAAGCTCTTCACAATCTGACTCCAACCTACCAATGTAGTATGGTTGCACATTATACCCTTTTTCACACTCTACATTCCAGCCAAAGTAGCCTACTTATTATATTCTGAAAATGGCATTCCTTTTCCCACTCAGCTGTACCCCTTTGAACTTCTCCATCATTCCCCAAGACCCTCACCATCCTGCAAGATTGCATCAGTCTCCGTACTCACACTCTATCAGTACCCTCTATCCCTGGGAGAGTTCCTCCCAGAATCTCCATTTTAGGAGAGAGCCATATCTTCATTTCCCACCAGCTGCCCTCTTTTGGGCTTCCCTTCTCTCCCCATCCCTCTTTCAGTTGTTTTTGTTGTGTTGTTTCTGAGTATGCCACCTTCCCTCATTAGATTGTAAACTCCTTGAGGGCAGGGACTCTTTCTTTTTTGTAATTGTGTCCCCAGGACTTGTTTAGTTAACTGATTCTCTTTGTACCTTTGTATAGGCTGTGCTAGGTGTCTGCAACGTACTTCCTCCTAGTAAGAGTATGCATCTTGTAAGAGACATAAGTTCACCTAGTCCAACGGCTTCATTTTACAGATGAGGAAACTGAGGCTCAGTGAGCTCAAGTGATTTCCCCAAGATTATAGAGGTAATAAATATCATAAGTGGGACTTGAACCCAGGTCATCTGACTCCTGAGTCAATATTCTTTCCACTGTATCACTCTGTCACTTCTTTGTAATCAGTGTTACTTGAATTAATCCTATTTCCTTGGTACCCAGTTTATCGTCCCAGGATATATCCAAATCATGGATCTCAGTGATAGTTGTCAGATCAAATTTGCCTCTTTATACCAGGAATTCCAGTTCACTTTACTCCCATATTTTTTGCATTTATGTGTAGACATCCTCACCTCCATCTCTTAGAATCTCTATCTTCAATGCAAGAAAAGTTGTGAATTGAAATTCTTATGAGAAAAACCAGGGGTTTTTCATGCTCTCTCTCTCTCCTCAGATTGTCTATTTGCATATTGTATCTCTCAGAAGAAAATATGAGCTCTTTGAGAATAGGGTTTATTTTTCATTTTTTGTCTTTGCACCTCATGCAGTGCCTTACGCAAAGGGAAAGGGAGGTATGCATACCTGTAATTTCATTAATATTTACCAACAGGGAAACTTTCTCCACAGGTACAGATCAGCCACTCATCTTTAATTTGTAGTCTTAGTTTCATGGGGGTAGTCTTCCCATGAGTACAAATCTAAGACTTATTACAAGCACTATTTGAACTCAGGTCTTTCTTACTCAAAGATGGTTTTCTATCCACTACATTTTGTTGTCAAATCTGTAGCCTGCAAACACTCCCTAGTGCCCTAAAGCAGATTAAAATGTAATTGGGGAGTGTTCAATAAAATAAAAATACTAATACAGCATAGATAATGTAAATTTGTGGTTTTCTAAGTCAACAAGCAGCCCACAGGGATCTGTTTCTATTTAAGTTTGACAACAAAGCACTATACAAAACTGTTCTCCCCATGCCTTGTACATATCTAAAAAATGCTTGTTGAATTGAATTGACTTTGACATATTAAGATATACAAAGTTTTTCCTCCTGAGTCATCTATAGCTGGAAACAGGGAAAGGTTATATGTAAGAGTTTCCACTTGGTCACTAGGAAGTACAATTGAGTATACTCCAAAAAGGAAGAGATGAGGGGCAAGAACAAAGGGGAACTGGGAGAAACATAGAGGACACATAGAGAGTGTCTTCTACATTTTATTTCTTAGGAAACCTCAGTTTATAGCTTCTTTGTCTTCTTCCTTACTAGGAAAAGTTAGGTAAATAGCTCTATTCCTGTCTTGTCTACATCAAATAGGAACAGAAGCTACTAGATCTCTAAGGTACCTTCAAAGTCAACCTTCTTTGTTCTCTGATTACAGGTTATTTTTCTTCTGTGTATCATATTCTTTTTGCATAATGATCATGTATGTATGACCATATTTAATTTCCTTTTATCAGATTGCATGCTTCTTAAGGGCAGGGACTCTGTCATTCTCTTTTTGTTGCCAGTACCTAGGACAGCACCTTTGTGCACAACATGGCAGATTTAGAAGGGACTTCAGAAGTTCTTTACTCCAACCCCTGATTTTACAGTGATGAAACTAAATACCAGAGGACTTTAGTAACTTACTGAAGATCATAGAGGGGAAACTTAGCAATTATTTGTTGGATTAAAATAAATTAAATAATTTCCTGTAGTTCATTTATTCATTTAACCAACATTGAGTATCTACTTGATACAGGGTCTCAATCCAAAAAGACAGAGTCTCTGCCCTTGGGGAGTTTATAGTCCAAATGAAGAATTGAAGATGCACAGAAAGTAAATGACTTCACAATTACATAGTAATAGTGCTAGGATAAAGACAAAGCTCTCCTGCCTCTAAGCCCAGTTCTCCCTATTCTTCTCCCTGCCTTCACAGTGCTTATGATCCAGGAGGAGAAATAGGGCAAGAAACAAATGAGAATACAGTATATTCACGAGGCATCCAAAGTTCTACATGACAACCTTACTCTGCTTTTCTTACTCATAATCTCACCCACAGCTCCCACTTCTAGAGACAGTGTTGCATGTACACACAACGTGTTTCATTAGGGCATGCACTCAGAAAATGCCATTTTTTTAAGCAATCATTTTTAAAATAATCATAAATCAGACTGAAGTACTGAATTTAACTAAGCTTAAACATAGAGCTTTGGCATATAGCAATCCACATTTTCAAATTAAAAGAGACACCATGGATTAACTTAAAAGGCAAAGCTGTCTTTGGAAACATTAGAGTATGCCTTGGCATTCCCAGTATACTCTGTATACAGGTCTATGGCCTAGACCACAGTACATGAAGGGGTTGCTAAGTATATGGAGTAACTTCCAGGTCTTTGGAAAGGTGCTCAACTCCCAAAGAACACTTCCCTAACACTTCTCTGTGGGCTGAAATTCCAGTAACTAAGGGACAAATCTTTCATTCCACAGAGATTAAGGCTACCCTGCAATTGCCCCTTGGGAATGGAATGGGGGTGGAGGGACAGTGGAATGAACCCTGGGCTGGGAACCAGGAAACTTAAGTCTAGTCACTTCTTTATGGGCCTGTGTTTCCTTCTCTGTAAAATGAAGTTAGTCCTGCCTCCCTCATGGGGCTGTTGTCACAGATAAATGGGATAATGGATGGGAAAGCACTTTGGAAGCTATCAAACCTCATGCACATGTGAGGGAGTGTTGTTAGCTGACAGTACTTTGCTAAGAGAAGTCATTCCTGATCTAATGCAGGTCCACTTGACGTATTTTGGTTCTTTTTCTTCTGTGAAATCCACAGGCAAAAGACACATCTGGATGCAGATTCTATACACAAATGAATTATGTGATTTTGCCGCTACAGGTTTCCAGAATTCTGTCCCTATGGAAGCAGTCTATGAGACCTCTCCTACTCACTCCCCAAGGATGTTGTGAGGATAGATGGGTGTGGTACACACTGAATATTGGACATGCAGTCAGGTGACTTGAATTCAAATCCCAGCTGCTGCACTTATCAACAATCATATGACCTAGGGCAAAATACTCTGCCTCTTAGAGTGAATAGGGGCTGTTACCCCTTTTGAAATCCTGATGCCTATCCAGTGAGGTTTAGAGGAAAGAGCATTCAAAGAACATCATTTGGCTAAGGATTTGATGATTTGGCATGTGTAAAAGGCCAGACCCATGATTTCATCTGTGTGGATAACTATCAGCAACTCATGGGTAACTTGTAATCTTGGAGAATTAACTGGGGCACTGGGATTATTGTTTCCAGGGTCATGAACTGGTAGGTGCCAGAGATAAGAGTTAAGCCTATGTCTTCCTGTCTCCAAAGTTGACCTTTCTTTATCTATTATGATACATGTTTTGATGATAGAGCAGCAGCATATCATTTTGCAGTTATATAGTTTGCTAAGCATTTTGTAGGTATTACCTTATTTGAACCTAGCAAGAAGACTATGAAATAGATAATAAAGCTATTATTAGGCCTGTTTTACAAATGAGGAAACTAAGGTTCTCTTTTAGTTCTCCTCCCACCAGCTGGCCACTCCTCAGCCTCCTTTACTGAATCTTGCTCCAGTGCTAGCCTTCTTGGTATCCCACCAAACCTCTTCTCTCCTCATTCTATTTCACTTGGTGATTTTATCAGTTCCCCTGGATTTAATTATTATATCTCTACAAATTATTCTCAGATCTATTTATCCAGCCCTAACCTCTTTCCTGACTTTCACCATCTCATCTCCAACTGCCAGTTAGACAACTTGAATTACACGTCTCATAGAAATATTAAATTTGAAATGTCCAAAACTGAACTTACTACCTTTCAGCCCTAAATCCTCCCCTCTTCCAAATTTTCCTCTTCCTGTTCCTCCCAGTAAATCATCAAAGCCTAGGTATCATCCCTGACTCCCCACACTTCCTCACCCCTATATCCAACTCTCCTATCTGCCCTCTTCTGTCCTCTAACATCGCTGCTATGGTGCATGCTGGGACTATTGCAAAAGCCTGCAGATTCATTTCCTGCCTCAAATCTCTCCCCACTCAATTCTACCTCCATTTAGCTGCCTAAATGATTTCCCTGCAGCACAGGTCTGACCATGTCACCTCTCTATTCAATAAATGCCAGTGGCTCCATATCATCTCCAGGATCAAATATAAAGTGTTTGGTCCTTAAAAGCTTTGTGCTTTCCAGAATTCTTGCACCTTCCTCCGCTTCGCATAACTTGGGATCCATTGACACTGGCCACCTTGTTGTTATATGCTCATACTCCATTTCTCATCCTCAGGCATTTTCACTGGCTGTTTCCCATGCCTGAACCTCCTCCCTCCTCATCTCTGCCTCCTAACTTCCCTGATTTCCTTTAGGTCTCAGCTAAAGTCCTTCCTTCTACAAGAAGCCTTTCCCAATCCTTCCTAATCTTAATGCCTTCCCACTAGATTATCTCCAATTTATTTTGTCATACATAATCATCTATATGCTATCTTCCTCATTAGACTGTGAGCTCCTTGAGGGCAGGGACTGGTTTTTGCCTTCCTTTGGCTCTTTAGAACTTAGCACAGTGCCTGGAAGCACTTAATAAGTGTTTCTTGACTTGATTTGACCAACTCACAGAGAGGTAGAATTTTAACCCAATTCCTCTTATTCCAGAACCAGTGTTCTTTCCATTGAGCAACATTGCTTCCTTACCTGAGATCACATTAAGAGATTAAATCCTGGACTTTGAACATAGATTACTAGTAAATAGAAAAGCTAAGACTAGAATCTAGATTTCCAGACTCAGAGTCACAGAATTTTAGAGTTGGAAGAGATCTGGTCCAGCCTCCTTATTTTATGAAATAAGAAACTGAAGTCCAGAGAGTGACTTGACCAAGGTCTGCTAGGTTAAAAAAAATGGTGGCTCCAGGACTCAAAGCCCTGTCTTCAGACCCCAAACTCACTGCTTGATATCATTTCTCTTCTCCCTTTATGGACCCTGCTCTTTGAACATTAACTTCTGCCTCAGTAAATGTTGCATCAGTGGGTTTCAAATGTGTCTCACTTACAGAAATGCCTTCTTCCAATTTACATACCACTATGGCTAGGAGGAAATTGTCTCTGTCCATCCCTTTGGAGAGGGTGACTTCTGCAGAAACACTCATTAGTGGTGGAAATGTTTATACTCCATGGTTCTCCAAAATAGTCCAAGTATCCGCCCAACACACAAAGAACCCTGAAGTTTAATTTACACCTCAGTGAGTCACTGGAAGCAAATATGTGCTCCTTGGCGTCTAAACACTGCCTTTTGAACCTGAACAATACTAGCCTATTATTTCATACACCATATTTAATAACAGGGGGATGGCAGTTTTTGCCTGAAGAAATGCATTCCTGTCTGAGACTTCACTCTGGGCCATGTGAATAGATAGCTTATACAGTGCTCTAAGGGGATAATAGGGTCATAGATTGAGAACTGGAAAGGACATCTGAGGTCATCCAGTTCAACTGCCTCACTTTACAGATGGGGAAACTGAGACACAAAAAAAGGGAACTGACTTGCCCAAAGTCACCCATGTAACAAGTGTCAGAGCTAAGATTCAAAACCAGGTTGTCTGGCACAAAATACAGTCATCTTTGCCCTATACCACACAAGGTGGCACAGGAGATAGAACACTGGGTTTGATGTCAGGAAGAGCTGAGTTCAAGTTTCACCTCAGATACTTTACTAGTCTTTTGACTTTGAGTAAGTCACTTAACCCCTGTTTTCCTCAGTTTCCTCAACTGTAAAATGGGAATAATAACAAAACCTGCCTCCCAAGGTTGTTACAAGGATCAAATGAGATGATAATTGTAAAACACTTAGCATGGTGCCTAGCGCATAGTAAGTACTATATAAGTATTATTTACTATTATTGTTTTGATAACAGACTACACAGAAGCTCTGGACACCACCGAAGCCTGAGCCAGTGTGGATGGAGGGGTACATGGAAGGAAAAGATAAACAGCATCAAGAAGCTCTTTATAAATTCTGGTTGTTGTTTTCTACTGGCTCTCATGTCATTCTTTTTTTTAAATCAGAGGTGTTCTGGCAAATGTTTAAAATCAGGTCTCTGAGGAAAAATGCACATGTAACACACTCTTATGTTTAATCTGAATTATTAATATTTATTAACTTTTCCTCCATCAACTTCTTAAGTCTAGACAAACAACAAAACAATAAACTGTGCCCTAATTTCTAGCATTTGCTGATTTCTGAGGTGTAAATGCTCATCCTGAACATTTAACAATCAACTCTTGCAAACTGGTTTGAGTTTACTCCATCAAACCTCTGTGTCTTCTTCCTCAAGCAGTCTCATAATTTCTTCTTCACCCCAACCTCTGGTCTCATATCTGGGGACTTCAAAATACATATTGATGTTCCCTCAAACAGCCTGTCTTCCCAGTCCATTGACCTTCTCAACTCCTTTGGTCTACCCCCTGATTCTGCATTCATATTCTTAATCTCAAAATCACTCATAACTTTTTGACCAGGATCCAAGACTGAAATTCCTCTCTGAAGCCATAACCTCTCATTCTTCCATACTTTCCCTGAATCCCTTATCCCTTGGTCAAGTCACTAGTCATTCTTTTCTAATACCCCAACCCTCAGTTACCTCATCTACCTTTCTCTGCTTCTGTTTATATGCCATTGAACACCACTAGAAGAAATCACACAGCCATGATAACTGGGATTTATTTAGCTTTATATTCATATTTAGCTGTATTTATTTAGCTTTTTTATTTATATCGTTTTAAGGATTGCACAGTGCTTCGCAAATGTTTTCATTTGCATAATTTTTATTATCACAACAACCCTATGAAGTAAGTATTATTATTAATTATTATCCCCATCTTACAGTTGAGGAAACAGGATACAGAGGTTAAGTGACTTACCCAGGTCATAAAGCTACTAAGTAGCTGAAATAGGATTTGAACTCAGGACTTTCTGATTCCAGGCCAGGCACTCATTTTCTTCTTATGGGTCTGAATCCCATCCAGAAGAATAAATCTCCTTGTTGGTTCTTCTACTTTTTGAAAGATTAAATTATCATTAAGGTAGATCATCAACCTACCTAGTGCCTCTGCCTTGAGCAGAGATAGACAAAGCTCCAACAGATTATCTGGATAATTGAATTGCTCCCAATTGCTATTATATCATGGCCCATGCCAACCACAGCTGCACATTGAGCATAGTCTAGGTGTGTTTGAATGTGCTTGAGTTCAATGAATGTCTATGCTACCACACTCGTGATCTCTTTCCTTTATATGTTTATAAATAGGCACATGAGGTCAGACACTTTATTTCTGCCTCCTTTCTTAAATTTTATCTCTGTTATGGGAATGGGAATTTGAAGATCTTCCCTGCCCCTTGACCCTCTGATTGGCTTAAGAGACTCTGAGAACCTTCCTTGATTTGAAAATATGCTCTGCCCCCTAATAGGCTGAATGTGGTCACATGGAGCCTGTGGCAGAAGGCTTGTTTTTCAGGAATGCCCACACCTTATTTTGTGATTGAGCAGTGGGTCAAGAGGGTTGTGACATTCTCTGTCTCAGGCTATATGTACCCTGATGTGAAATTTTTCTTTGGGGCTCACTTTGAGAAGAGTTATGTGATTTGACCAGATGAGACTCTGGGCAGCCGTTGAGGCCCCTACCCCCCACACACACCCCTGTCCCACTTTGAAAACCCAGATGTTGGTGCTTCTCTTTCTGGTAACTGACTAGGTATGGATGTAATGTTCAGACAGCTGGAAGCCTGTCTGCTGATCTGTCTGCTTGTAACTTCTGTTTGTATTCTCTGAAATTGAGGGTGCTGACTTTTCCCCCTGAACTAGGTAAAATTATATATGTTTGATTGATTAAAGTAAGATTGCTAACCCATTTTGAATTGCTTTCCTTTGGAGAAGCAGATCTAAGAACCTGTGTTGGCAGCCATCCTGGGTATGCTACGGTGCTTGCTGCTACAACCTCCTTTGCATTTTGGACTTTTCTATAAATCTTCTCAACCAGGTACTTAATGCCAATATCATTAATCCCATTTAATAAATGAGTAAACTAAGATTTGGGGCTATGAAGCACCTTGCCTAAGATCAGACAACTAGCTTCTTGAGGGCAAGGACCCTGACCTATTCAACTTTATATTTTCTGCTGTACCTGGTACAGGGCCTAGTATATAATAGATTATTGGGAAATGTTTTTAGGTGACTGAATAAAGGAGCTAACCATGTTTTTCTACTAAGATTTTGGCATCAAATCTGTGCTTCTTTCTGAGAGAATAAGTTTCTTGAAGGCAGAGGCTGTTTCTTTTTCATCTTTGTATTTCTAGCACCTATCACCATTTCCTATCATCATATAATAAACACTTAACAAATGTTGTTGAATTTAACTGAAATTGAATTTTATGGAATTTTCATCCCATGTCCACTCTACCCTGCCTAATCTCTGAAGAGTCCCACAACCCAATGCATTCCATCCATATCTCTGCCTGATGTTGTCCCTCTTTCAAGGCCCAGTTCAGGTGCTGCCTCTTTCACTAAAACTTCTCATCTCCATCCCATCCCTCCTAGAAAGGGAGGAGTGGGGAATGAAATGTCTTCATCCCCAAATTTCTTTATTTTTAAAATGTTTTGTTGATGCCTTTTTTGAGGAAATTAGGGGCAAGTGGCTTGCCCAGGGTCACACAGCTAAGAAGGCTCTTAGGACAGATTTGAACTCAGATCTTCCTGATTTTAGGGCCGGTGTTCTATCCATTGCGTTGCCTACTGCCCTAACTGATACTTCTAAAAATATCATTATCACTTTCCAATAACCCTACCACCACCATAACCAAAGAGAGTCCTCCTTTGTAACAAAATATAGTTAAAACAAATTAGCATGTTGACTATATCTGGGTAATGTCATTCTGTAACACCACTATGCCTAGAATCAGAAGGCATGCTGTGCCATCAATCCTCTGAAGTCACTCCACTGGACGCTGAATTCTTTTAGTGTTGTTTAAACTAATAGTTCTCAAACTTTTTGGCCTCAAGGCCCCTTTATACTCTTAAAAATGATTGAGGGCTTCCCCCAAAAGATTTTGTTTATATGGGTTATATCTATCAATATTTATTGTATTAAAAATTAGGACTTCTTAATATTATTATGAAAAAGTAGTTTTGACCTTGAGGACCACCTGAAAGGGTCTTAAGGATCCCTAGGGGTTCCTAGATTACACTTTGAGAAGCAGTGCTTTAAATTATTCTGGTCATCATGTAAATTATTCTCCTATTACTTCTTCACTTCACTTCATGTTTATTCATAGAGGTCTTCCTAAGTTTCTCAAAATGCTTCATATAGGTCTTTCTTATGGCACACGATAATATCTCATTATCTTTATATGACAGTATTTGTTCAATCCTTCCCCAGTTGGTAAGCATCCACCTTCCTTCAAGGACTGTAATATTTAAGAAGTGTTGCAATAATTATTTTTGCATATAAAAATATCTTTGACATATATGCCTAGTGGTGGTACCACTAGGTCCTCAGATTTCTTTCTTTCTTTTTTGCTTTTTGGAGGACAATTGGGGTTAAGTGACTTGCCCAAGGTCACACAGCTAGTGTTTGTGTTAAGTGTCTGAGGCCAGATTTAAACTCAGGTCCTCCTGACCTCAGATTTCTTAATACAATTTGTCTTGAACTCTCCTTTGTCCTTTCACCTTCTATGTTATACTTGTTGTATTCTCTTCTCCTCCTTCATTGGATTGCAAGCTTCTTGGAAACTTAGAATGTGTCATTTCTCATCTTTGTATGATGAGTGTTGAGCACAGAGCCTGACACTTAGTAGGTTCTTAACCAATTGTTTGTTAACTTGAATTACATTGAATTGAATTAAATATAACATTCTTCTCTCAGCCAAAGAAACCCCTAGGACCATCAGCCACAATCACTGCCAAACTTCCATGCAGAGAGTAGTAGCTTTTGTTCCTCTAATTCGATGAGTCTGGAAGAGAAAAAATAGGGCAAAGATTCAGAGTGTGCTGAAGTTGGGCTCACCTCTTCTATAAACTCAATTCATAGATTTTGGGAACTGAAGGTAGAGAAGACAAAGAGACATGGAACAGGGATAAGATCATAAAATACAAAAATTAAAAGACTCAGAGATAATCTAGTCTATCTCGTTCGAGGAAACTAAGGCTTAAGGAAACTAATTTACCTAAGATAATACAGATCATAAGAAGCAAGATGAGGATTTTAACTTAGGTGTGGTCTTTTGAATTGAAAGCTACTGTTCTCTCCACTGTGCAATTCTGTGACTTAAATGTCACTTAAATTCTTCAAACCTCTGGTCCCACATCTATAAAACTCTATAGTCGATGGCTACCTCCTTGCCTGTGACTTCAGGGGTAGAAAACTAATCCAATCCCTATAAGATGTCTAAGTTGCCCTGACCCTGGAGCTACATAAAGTGAAGACTGTCAGGAGTCCCAGAGAGTTGTCGTGACCATGAACCAAATCCTGAGAGCATCTTTTCACCAGATTTACATGAGCTCCCTCTTCCTGCCATGACCTCAAGGTTCTTTCCCAAAGCTTTCTGGTAGTATCCTGGTTCTTTCTTTTCCTTTTTTGGAGATGTTAATCCCTGTCCTAGTTTTGGAGGTGCTAGCTACTGTACTAATCTAGGCAGTAGATGGTGTCCTGGTTCCCTGCCGTTGTTGCTCCTGCCTAAGCCTCCATATTTGCTTTGATTTTTCCATTTAAACCACATGGCCTTACCTTGAAACAGACCAAATAAAAGGACATATTGCTTTCTGCAGTGACTGGTTCAGTCTGGTTCTTCTAAGAAGACCCTTTAGTCCTGTCAGTGTACCATAACAACTTAGAAGTTCTAAAGTATCGTAGCAGTTATTATCCGTTGATGAATCTAAAAGCACAGCTGAAAACCAGTACAACGTTCCTGCTTATTGTCCCCTCCCCCATCAATTGGCCTTCTATTTGTAAGGCACGATGAGGCATTTAGTAGGTTGTGGTTATTCCTCAAATCCCAAGTGGGACAAGAAATAAGGGGAAGAAATGAGTGAGCATTCTCCATTCTCAGGAAGGATCAGAGAGACCCAGGGAAAAGGCAGGAAAGAGAGGCAAGAACAGCTATAAACCAAAGCCACATGGTGATGTTCCCCAGCTCAAGCCACCCATCTTCTTTTGCGGGTGTACCACTGCTGCCAACACTTGAGTAGTTGTGTGTGCAACTCATTTTGCTGGCAATAGACCCCTTGTTCTCTCTTTCGTGGGCATACAGGGACAGTTGTGCACATCAAATAGCCTCTGGCGGGGTGGGTCCTAGGAGTCTGATTCAGATTGCCACAGGGGAGGGTAAGTTCTGAGTGTAAAATGGGCTTCTGGATACAGAGGATGGGACAGTACGGTATGTTTCTATTATTTCAAATTTCCTGTTCTGCAAAGTAAGTGGTGATTTTATGTCCTTGTTTATGAAAAGGGTAAGAACAGGAGGTGGGGCTGGTAAAAACTGTGTGTCCTCCTCCTTGCCTGGTATTGTCTGGAAAACATCCTGATAAAAACATTGCTCATATGAACCAATGCCCCCCCTTCTTCCCTCTAGTGCCAAAGATACAATGCTGGATATCTAGGTGAATTATAAATCCATAGAAGGTCAGATCTGTGAGAACTTTAGGATCTTAGAACATAAAAAGAGCTGGAATGGTCCTTGCCCATCCAGCTCTCTCATTTTACAGAGAAAGAAACTAAAGTCAAAAAATAGGAAGGTCTTTACCTTATCCCACATCATTCTGAGACTCGAGGACTCAACTTGAAGTCTCTAGATTTCTTTCTTTTGTGCCATGAACCCATCGGTCTTGCTGTGAACAGGCAAGAACTGACTTTAGATGGAAGATGTGAAGCAGGAAGCCACTGAAATGGAGGTGAACAGTCTGAGGCATGAATATTTGTACAACCTACCCCGAAGGTTGGTTATGAGGAAAGTACTTTATATGCCTTAAAACCCATAGAAATGGGAATTATTGATATTACCGTGTGATAGGCAAAATATTTTAGGCACAGAAAGAGCACTGGGTTTGGAGTCAGAGGACCTGTGCAATGCTGGGAAAGTCACTTCCCATCTCTGGGATCTTCCAGTATGAATTCCAACTTATTTCTCCCTGATTAATTCCCTATCACACTCACCACAACAGCCACTCCAAACCTTCTCCTCTCTTCACTGCTCTTCCCTTTTCTCAACCACCAAGCTTCTCTGCTGAGGAGCTCACCTCATGCTTCACCAACACAATTAAAGGCATGCAATAAGAGCTCCCTCTACTCCACTTTTCATCACCTTACCTTCCTGTGATATCCCCACCCATCCTAGCCTCCAATGATGAGGTAACTCTTCTTGTCTTTACATTCATCCTTGATCCTATCCCTTCCCATCTTCTTCAGCAGATTACTCCCTCATTCTTCTCTCTCCTCTCTTTCTCTCATTTTCAATCTTTCTTATATACTTATCCCTTCACTGATGCCTAAAAATACCTCCAAGTTTTCCCCATCTTTAAAAAAAAACCCCAACTAATTCTTGCTATGACCATCATCTATTGTCCTATGTCTTTCCTCCCCTTCTTAGCTAAACTCCTTGAAAAAGCCATCTACAATTGGTGCATCTACTATCTCCCCTCTCACTCCCATCTAAACACTCTGTAGTTAATCTTCTGATCTCACCATTCAACTGGAAATGTTCTCTCCAACATTACCCAAAATGTCTTAATTGCCAAATCCAATGGCCTCTTCTCAGCACTCATCCTTCTTGTCCTCTATGGCATTGGACACTGTTGACCACCCCATCCTGGATGCTGCTCTCTCTTAATTCTCCTCTTCTCTGTCTGACCACACCTTCTCCATCTCTTTTGCTAGCTCTTCACCTATATCACTCTCATTAACCATTGATCTCCCCCCAACACTCGATCTTAGGCTCACTTGTTTATCTCACCAGTTCCCATGGGTTCAGTTATGATCTCTATAGAGATGACTCCCTGGTCTATATACTCTTCTCCATCACCAACTTCCTTTCGGACATCTCAAACTAGATGTCCTATAGAGTCCTCAAATGCGACCCATCCAAAGTAGAATGTATTTCTTTCTCCAAAACCACTCTTCTGAAGTTCTCCATTATCACCAGACTTCTAGTGACCCAGGTTTGCAACTTCATAATTTTCCTTTTCAACTCTGTTTTTTATTTTCTTTCTCTATATGAGGATAACTATGAAACAAGTTAGAATAGAGTTAAGTACATAGAAAAGGCCCAATAGAGTAGGCTCAGAACTGGGAAAAGAAGGATTGTTTATAGCTAAAGCAACATGGAGGTGGACATGAGCTGGGCCTTGAAGGATGAGAAAAGTTTCAATAGGAAGAAGCATGAGGGAATATTATTCCTGTCTGGGAGTCAATATGCACAAAGACATGGAGTTAGGAGAAGGTGAACATGAAGGGGTATTGTGGAAGATAAGACAGCTCCATCAATCTACTCAACCTTAAAAGCAATTGCCTTGTTAGCTAAGAACCTAGAGTGAACTGGGCCTGTACATCTCTTTGAATCAATTCAGATTTTTCTGTGAAAGGCTAAATTTGTGTAACTGAAGAAGCTGTCTCAGAGGGGAGTAGCCGGGGGGAGATTATGAGGATCTAGTCTATAAGTAGAAGTTGGAACCAGTCTGGCATTTCAAGCATACCTCTGAGGAGCAAAGGGAGGACTGAGTTATAGCAGGTAAAAGGAGATAGCAAGGAGAGGGACTGACTATAGGAATCTCCAAGTGGAAAAGTCCCAAGCAGAACTTAGCCCTTTCCCCACCTTCCTTTCCCAATACCTATCTATCCACAGACACTAAGCTATAGTCCATTTGGGAGTTTGTACCTAAATGTTTCCAGTAAACTGAATTTTGTTTGAACCACAAAGAGGCCCGGATAGATATAGATAGACAAGAGATATATATAAATGCCAGGTGAGGCTGAGAACCTGATCTCTACTGAAGTATTAGGTATTTTTTCCTAACTGGGGTATCAGAGTGATTGTGACTAAACTCAGAAATTATCATCAAAATAAATTCCTTGGGAGGCTAGGTGGCATAGTGAATAGAGGACCGGCCCTGCAGTCAGGAGGACCTGAGTTCAAATCTGGCCTCAGACACTTAACACAAACACTAGCTGTGTGACCTTGGGCAAGTCATTTAACCCCAATTGCCCTCCAAAAAGCAAAAAAAAAAAAATTAACTAAAATAAACTCCGTAAATATGAAGAGGGTGGTAAATCAAGTGAACTTTAGGAACCATCATATAGCACCTTAGAGCTGTTTTTCAGTCATGTCTAACTCTTCATGATCCCATTTGGGGTTTTCTGGCAGAAATATGGAGTGGTTTGCCATTTTCTTCTCCAACTCATTTTACAAATGAAGGAACTGAGGCAAACAGGGTTAATAACTTGCTCAGGGTCAGAGAGCTAATAAATGTCTGAGGCCATATTCGAACTCAGGAAAATGAGTCTTCCTGACTCCAAACCTGGCTCTCTATCAACTTTGCTACCTAGATGCTTTGACCCTAGACTTAAAACAAGATAATTATTGTCAAAGATTTTTAGCCTAGAAAGGTAGGGTAGAGTAATGGCAAAATTTTGAATGACAAGCTAATTATCTTAAACTTTATTTAATAGGGAGGAAAAAGAAACTTCTGGTGTTGTTTGTTGGGGGGTTTTTTGTTGCTTGTTTGGTTGTTTTGTTTTGGGGGCTTTTTAGTGATGGAGTTATTCCCCAAGAAGATTAGTGTAATAGGGGCGGCTAGGTGGCACAGTGAGTAAGAGCGCCAGCCTCAAAGTTGGAATGACCCAAGATCAAATCCAGCCTCAGAAAATGAGCACCCACACATAAATAATGACTAGCTGTGTAACCTTGAGCAAGTTACTTAACCCCAATTGCTTTAAGAAAATAAAAATTAAAATAAAAAAAAAAAGATTAGTGTAATGGCTGCAGCTATGTGAAGGATGTCAGGGAGGGATAAGAGAGAAAAATAAACCCTTCCGGGCAGCTAGGTGACACAGTGAATAGAGCACTGGCTGTGGAGTTAGGAGGACCTGAGTTCAAATTTGGCCTCAGACACTTAACACAAAACTAGCCTTGTGACCTTGGGCAAGTCACTTAACCCCAATTGCCCTACCTTACCCCCCTCCAAAAAGCAAAAAAAAAAAAAGAAAAAGGAACCCTGGGCAAGGGGACCATTTAGGAGGACACATTAAAAGTCCAGGTGAAAAGAGGAAAGGGTCTGAGAGAGGATGGCATCAAAAGGTAAAGAAGAATAGACATGAGAAAGGTTGAGGAAGTAGAATCAATAAATTTGGCAACTGATTGTGGGAGGGAACATGACAGGTTGGTTGTGGCTGCTTCTCCACTTAGATACAAAGAAGTGAGTTAGTAAAATTGTAATAAGGAACTAGAAAGACTAGGTGGAAGGCCGTTGACATTCCACTGAACACCTGGAATTTTTTTCTTTTTTGGCTGTTGGGGGGTAAGAGAAAGATCAAAAAAGAGATGAGAGCTGCAGTTCAGGGAATTCCAGGGAAAAGGAGAACTCTTCAACTCCTACCGTGTCTTTGTTTCCTCTGTCAAAAACAATTCTGTTCAGATTGGGGCTGCTTATAAGGAAAATAATTAAGAGAGAATTTGAAACTTTAAATAAAGGAGAAGAGGGTAAAAGAGAGCCTAGCTGACCTCAATGAGTACAAGTCACCAGGCCCCTGGGAAACTACATCCCAGGGTAATAAAAGAGCTGACAAAGGTGATTACTCAGCTATTGTCAATGATCTTTGAAAAACTGTGGGGAATAGGAGATATGCTTCAGAACTGGAAAGAGCAAATATTATCTCAGTTTTCAAAAAGAGGCTGGATTCTTTGAACTAAAGACCAATGTACTTGACTTAGATTCCTGGAAAAAAATCTAGAAGGTGTGGTTTGTAAGCTTTTAGAAAGATTAGGTTAGATTGGTTTAGGTAGATTAGGTAAATCAAGAATAGGTCAGGATTTGTGCTTATTTCTTCATTAAATGTTCACTAGAATTCTCCCATGAATCCATGTAGTGCTCATGGGTTTTCTGTGGCCCTTCATAAATGTCCTATTAAATTCATTTTTTCCTGATATTAGCTTATTTAGATTACTTATTTTTGCCAATTTTATATTTTAAGTATTGGTCTATCCATGTTACTTTCTCAAGTTTGTTGGTATATAATTATACGTATTATTTTCTATTAATTTTCTTTTATCTATTCATTATGGTTTCTCCTCCTTTTTTATTTTTGGAATTTGGTCATCCATATTTTATTCTTTATTTTGATAATTTGGTCAACTCAAGGTTTCAAAAATATTTTTCAAAACTAAAGGTACCAGTCTACCCATTTCTTTCAATGAGACAAATTTGGCCCATACTCTAAATCAAGGAATGATAAGGCAGAGAACAGACCAATATTATTAACAAACATGTGAAGGATTTGTGATTTCTTTAGTGTGTGGAAACTCTCTCTACCAACACTGTAGATCATTTGTAATTTAGTAGATGAGACCTGGGTTATTACTTAAGGTGCCAAGAGGTTAAATGACTTACCCAGGGTAATACAATTAATAACTGTCAGAGGTGATATTCTAATACAAATCTTCTTGACTCTTACTCCAACATTCTGTCTCCTTAGATTTGTTTTTCATTCTTAATTGAATATCAATGCAAAAGTATCAAAAATATAGCAATACATAAAAATTTTATTCAGTAGGATCAAGTAGGACTTATACCAGGAAGACAAAGAGAGTTCAATATTCAAAATACAATTATAATACATGATATAATTCATAACACAATAATAATACTAAAAATCAAAAATATTATACTAATAGACACTCTGGATGCTTTGTTAAAATACAACACCAATTTATGTTTTTTTAAACACTAAGAAAATATAGAAATGAAAGCAATTTTTTCTTTACATGACATATATCACTTATTTAGACCAGTAAAGGGTTGTTTTAATAAATGGTCATCTTCACAAAGTTAGAAGGATTCAATGAGATGATATAGCATAGTGCATAGCATACAGTTGGTGCTTAATATATGCCTCTCACCTCTCTTCCTTCTCATCCAGTCTTCATTCAGAGATCTCCAATGAGGGAGAACCCACTAAGTAATGAGGCAATCTATTCTTCATTTGGATAGTTCCAATGGGAAGCTAAGCTTTCCTCATCCCAGGGCTAACTTTGCTTCTTTGCAACTTTTATCTACAGCTTCTGGCTGAGCTTTCTGAAGCCAAACAAAACAGACCTAATCTCTTCTCCCCAGGAAAGCCATTCAAATAGGAGAGAGCTATCCTATCCACCACTCCCCATCCACCATATACCCTTCCACCTCCTCACCCCACAACTCCTGGAGCTTCTTTTCTTCAGGCCTCTCTTCTCGATTCCTACTTCCTTCAACCCTTTCATGCACATTTCAAGTGGCCCTTCACCATCCTGGTCACTTTATTTGTAGTCTTCCAGTTTATCACTGTCCTTCCTAAATCGTGGCATCCAGAAATGAGCATAGTCCTCTAGATGTAGGACAACCTAAGTAGACTGTCCTAGACCTGATGCCTCTCTTAACACAGCCTATGACTGCCTTTGCTTTTTTTTTTTCTTTTTGGAGGGGGAAAGGCATGGCAATTGGGGGTAAGTGACTTGCCCAAGGTCACACAGCTAGTAAGTGTTAAGTGTCTGAGCCCTTATTTGAACTCAGGTCCTCCTGACTCCAGAACCAGTGTTCTATTCACTGTGCCACCTAGCTGCCCCTTAAGTCTTCTGTGCTTCCACCCATGCTATATATACACACTCAGGCAGCCCAACCAACTTGATTAGGATCCTAAGAAGACTTGGGACTTGAAGAGACACTAGAAATTATCATGCCCAATTCCTTCAGTTTACATTACAAAGACCACTGAGGCCCAGAGAGGTTAAGGAACAAGTCACAAAAGTGGTAAGTAGCAGTTGTATAAAATAGAGGGGTTAGAGTATAAAGAGTGTCCCAAAAGTCATAGTGCAATTTTCCACTAAGACTTTTGGGACACCCTTTAAAAGTACCACAGGTTCTGGGTTCACTGTCCCAAACTGTACCACACTGGTACTCCTCAAAGCATAGCTGGTTACTGCTTCCCTCAGGGTTCTAGGAGTGCTCTAAAGGGATGGGGGTTTTCTATGATACTACCTCTCACAAGCTCTCGCTGGGTATAAGCTCCTATGGGTATTCAGTTAATATCAATTAGCCCATTACATTTAATTAGCATTTAGAAATGAATGTTTCCTAAGGAGATAGAACAATGAGAACAAAGCTTTTCCCTTGTCCTATTAAATTTCCAGTTTTGCTATAATGGATCACTGGGAGGCTTAGGATTCAGATAAACAATCCTTTTTAAAGAAAACATCCAATAACCCTCAGGGGATAGGCAGTTCACAAAATGGCTAAAAGCAGGTCAGGAAACTAAAAACAGTCAGCAAAGAGACCCTGGGGTCTCTGGAGTTCTCCCACCAAAATTCTAAGACTATTTTTATATTCTTTTACCCAAAGGTACAAAGCTGAGTCCCAAATCAATCTATATTGGAGAAAAGCTCATTCAAACTGTTCCAAGTCTGCTATACAGATTCTCCTATCACAACAGCCTTAGTTGGTGTTTTGATTGTGGGTATGGGCAGGGGGGTTGGGGGGAAAGGGGTTGTGAGATGGTAACTCAAGCCTTCCCATTTCCACCAACATCCTAGCCCACAACCCACTCCAATAGTAGACACTCTGCCACAAGTTCAGAAAGAGTCCAGGGAAAAGCTTAAACCAGGGATGAAACTGGGGTTTCATTTACTATTTTGTTGATGGTCTAGGTTTGAGAAAGTGATAGAGAAAATGATTACACACAGATTACACTTACAACTATATTCTTCATTTTCTCTAAAGAATCAGTTGTTAAACATTTGTCAGTATACCCCTGGCTAAAGCTTGGAGAACACATGCGGCAAAGAAATTGCTCATAGTTGCTAAGAGTCCTGTTCTCCCCTATATGGGGCTCTCTTGAGTTCCCCTTAAGCAGGTAGAGTTTTCTGTTTGGTGTACCTAAACTGTCCACAGCTCCCTGTGTAGGTGATGTCATTAGCCACCACTGTACTGGGGACACAGCCAGGACACTCATGTGAAGTTCAAAATCTTTCAACTTTTGGAAGTTTGAAAGGTCATCTTATCATCAAAAAATAGGAGAGAGAGAGACAAATATTTTTTCTTTACCCCTACTCTACCCACCAAGCAATTCCTTCTCAGGGATTTAGCTGGAACTACTTCAACCACTGTGCTGACCTGTCACCAGAAGTCCAGTTGTGAACTGGCTTGCTAGTTTACCCAAGCACCCAAGGACTAAGTGAGTCTCTTCAACCCATGCTAATATACTTCCTGTATAGCATGATTTCATTTCATTCAATGGCTTTTACTTCTTCAAAATTGGTCAAGAACTTTCCGAACCTAGTTTCATGTCTTTGGTTAACTCAATAAAGATGTTCTCACCTGATTAAAAGTATCAGTATGGAACATCTGATTGGTTACTTTAAGTGGTGTGGGGTGATTGATTCATTCCATTGACCTCTACCCTACATTAAAAAAAATGAAAAAAGAACTTTTGTTGAGTGAAAAGGAATTCAATGAGAATGAGGAAAAACAAAAATAAAAAAAATATATTTGCATTAAATATTTCTACTATATGCTTGATATCCAAAACATATAGGAAATTGACTCAAATTGATAAGAATAGAAGTCATTCTGTAATAAACAAGTATTCCTAGGATATGAACAGGCAGTTTTTGAAAGAAGGAACAAAAATTATTAATAGTAAACTGAAAATAGATTCAAACTCTGATAATCTGAGAAATTAAATTTAAAATAATATAAAATTAAAATGGCCAGAACATCTATGATATTGACAAAAATAATAAAAGATGACAAAATTCACTGCTTATTCAGCTATGGTAAGGCAAGCATGCTGTTTTAGTACTGGTAGAGTTGCAGATTGGTCCAGCCTACAGGAAAAATAATAAGAGACAGAGACAGAGACAGAGACAGACAGAGACAGAGAGAGACAGAGACAGAGAGAGAATGTCAGCCTAGCATAGTGAATAGGTAGCTAAAACTGGAATCAGAAAGATCTGAGTGCAAATTCCCCCAGTTCCTCCATATCTGGGTTTTTTTGCCCCTCCCTTAAATGTTCCAGTCACTTCATTGAATGCTGGTGATTTAAAAAACAAAGCATTACAATCTTGTAACTCACCACTTGTCCCTTTAACTTCCACTGCTAGGAGTCCCCTTTGGAGGCTTGGGTTTGATTTAGGGAACTATGGATATTGTTGCCCCTGGCTACCCCTGTTATGCTGTTGCTCCTTGTGTTGGGGGAGGCATCACCACTTCACCATTGCCTATGTGTTCTCTCCCCTCCTTTTTTTGCAAAAAAGTTTTTCTTTTAGTATAAATTAAATTTAACATAGTAGTTCCAACATTCCACTACTTGTCTGTGTCCTCTTCTGAACTCCCTTCTGTTTCATTCTATGTATTTTAAAAATATTTCATTGACACTCTTTTTTCCTTTTTTAAAAAATTTCTATCACCTCTCTACATTCTCCTCTCTCCCTCAAAAATTAAGCACTCTTCCACAAGAAAAGTATACTCAATCAAAACAAATCTGTATATTGGCTATGTCTGAAAATGTATATTGCAACCTATAGTCCATAACCTCCATCAAGAGATGAAAAGTATGCTTTATCAAGAGTCTTCTGGAATCATTATTGGTCACTACATCAATCAGAGTTCTTAAGTTTTTCAAAGTTTTTTCCTTTATGATATAGTGACCATTATATAAATTATTTTGGTTCTTCTTAATCCGGTCTACATCAGTTTAGATAAGTCTTCCTAAGTTTCTCTGAAACTAGCCCTTTCATCATTTCTTTTGGCACAATAACATTCCATTGTGTTCATATACCATGATTTATTAGGCTATTCTCCAATTAAAGGGGATCTCCTTTTGGAGAGATCCTCAAAAACTCCTCTGTGGAGGAAAAGCTCTTACATCTATTTCTGAACTCCATTAGATTCCTCTCTTCTCACTCTGGGAAGAAATACAACTCCTGGAGTGTTTCACTAAAAACTTGGGGCCCCTCAGTCCAAGTCTTGCCAAAAAACTGCTATACTATGAAGATAGAATTATATGCAATGAGAGTAACAGTATGTAGTGTCTTTGACCCAGTGGTCCCTTTACTGGAATACTACCATGATGTTATACACAGGAAAGACAAAAAAAGACATCTGTATAAAGATATTTCCAGTAGCACTATCTGTAATAGAAAAAAATTGTTATCAAATGATATTCAGTGATTGGATAATGATTAAACAAATTGTTATATACAAATATAAAGGAGTATTATTGTGACATAAGAAATGATGAATATGAAGAATTCAAAAAGATATGAAGACTCATATGAGGTGATGCTACATAAAGAAAGTAGAATTAAGAGAATAATATATAATAATGATGCATAGAGAAACAGATCCCTGTTGGTGTATATTGACTTTATATTTGACTAAACACAAATTAATTTTATTTATATTGTATTGTATTTTTTAATTTCCTTAGACATTTCCCAATTACGTTTTTTTGAATTTCTTTTTTTTTTTTTTGAGAGGGAAGGCAAGGCAGTTAGTGTTAAGTGACTTGCCCACAGTCACACAGCTAGTAAGTGTGTCAAGTGTCTGAGGGCAGATTTGAACTCAGGTCCTCCTGACTCCAGGACTGGTGCTCCATTCACTGCATCACCTAAGCTGCCCCTCCCAATTACATTTTAACCTGGTTCAGGCTGTACTCCCTAATCTTGCCTGCCGGAAGCAACGTGCAGACTGTTTGACCCACAATTTTGTACTTAAAAACAACTAACAATATATGTTCAATATGGGGGAGGAAGGGGACAAAGTCCAAAGGATCACAAGACAAGGTTGATGTGAGGTTTACTTGCGATTCTGCCACCTATTCTCTGTGTGCAATTTGGGCCAAGTTGCTTAATCTCTGAAGGTCTCAGTTTCCTCATTTATAAAATTAAGGGGCTTCACTAGATGGCTTCTGAGGCCCCTTCCATTACTAAATCTATTATCTTGGGAACTGGAAGTTGTTTAAGGGAGATTTGTAGTCCAATGGGGTGGGGGCGGCGTGGCAGAAAAACTAGCTCTGGATTCAGGGAACCTGGGGAAAGTAACTTGTACTCTGAGAAATACTAACTTTCTGACCTCGTGGGCAAGACACTTTGCCTTTAGCTTCTTCAGCTATAAAATGAAAAAGTTGGTCCTTCCAGCACCATATCTAGGTTCCTCCCCTGGAAGCTCCCTACACTAGTGAAATCAGTGATTCAGAAGAAAAAGTCATAGAGGACTTGTGTTCTGTGTTACTGGAAGGAGCGTCTACACCAGTGAAGACATCCTTGGAGTCTGAAGCATGAGCTTGTTTGTGTATTTGAACACCTATACTTGTCAATAGGAAGGTCAAGCTTATACACATATACATGTGTGCGTGTACATGTTAATATGTGTGTGCATGTGTACATATATGTGAGTACTCATATTATATGCATATCTATACACACGTGTATATATTTGTATGTAAATTTGTTTGCATAAGTATGTTAATATACGTGTGTGTACATGAACATATATAAACTAAGGAAAAAAAATCAGACCAAGTTAACCTAATTGTTTATCTAATAAGTTTACTAGAATAAATCAAGGAAATCCTCTAGATGTTATACATTTAAATTTCAGCAGGATATATGGTATTTTGTGATATCCATGCAGACAAAAGGGCATTAAGGGTAGACTGAATTATAGCCTATTTAAATGGGTTTAAACCTGACTGAATGATCTGACCCAAAGAGTAGTGATTAATGAATCAGTGTCAGCCTGGCGGGAATGTCCCGAGCAGAGTGTTGCAGGAGCCAGCATCAGATCTCTTTTCATATTCTGACTGTGATGCCCTTATGACTACTGGCTAATACTAATGTAGCACTTTAAGTTTTCAAAGCCCTCTACCTGCATTATTTCATTTAATCCTCAGTATAACTTTGTTAGGTACACAGTATAGAGGCCACTATTATCCCCATTTTTACATTTAGGCTTCAAGAGGTTAATTAACTTACCCCAGGGTCTTGGAGCTTGTAAGGGTCCAAGGCAAGATCAAAAATCAAGGGTTTTTTCAGATTCTTAAATCCACTGCTCTATCCACTGTATCATGGAGCTGCCTACTAACTGTGTGACCACTTGGGGTCAGGTCATTTCGTCTCACTGAGGTCTACTTTCCTCATCTGTCATATGGGGATAACCATTCTTGTGTACTAGCTCCCTCTCAGGGTAATTGTAAGGAAAGTGTTTATTCTAGACCTTGAACTTACATATAGGTGTGAGCTATTATTTTGAAAGTATAGATAGTTTGATTGTCAAATTTGCAGATGACATGAAGTTGGGAGGGATCCATAACATGCTGGACAACAGAGTAAGGATCCAAAAAGATTTCAACAGGATAAAACAATGAGTCTAAAAGGTGGATTCTAAGAAGTTAAAATTGAATGGAAATTGATATAAACTCTAGCTTTTAGGTTCAAAATGTAAATGTTCAAGTGTAGGATGGAGAAGAGATAGAGAGATAACAGTTCACATGGGGGGAAAAAACTTGGGAATTTTAATGGATTTTAAGGTCAGTTTGAGTTCAAATCTGACATAGAAGCCAAAAATTTTTTCAACTAATTTGGTCTTATTTTTCAGTACTTCATTGTATTCATGAGGTAGTATGGTTTAATAGAAAGTTTTACACCTGGAATCTGGGCAAGAGCGGGGGAACTGGGTTTGAATTCTTCCTTGGATACTTACTAATTATATGATCCTGGATAAGTCATTTTTAAAACAATTTAATTAAATACATATTAAGGACAAAATTGAAAAACAACTCCTGCCCTCTTAGTGTTTATATTTTCCTGCAGTATGGAGCAGGCAAAATAGATAAGTAAATGCAAGATCACTGGGGGGGGAGGAGAGACAGACAGAGAGAGAGAGAGAGAGAGAGAGAGAGAGAGAGAGAGAGAGAGAGAGAACTAACAGCTGAGACTTCAGTGAGAAGAGAACAACACCTATCTGTACCTTGGAAGAAAAAAATGATTCTAAAGGAGAGATAAAGGAGGGAATGCATTGCAGAAATGGAAGACAAAGCCCACTCAAAGTCATAGAGGCCAGGAGAAAGTGCTGAGTTCAGAACACAGAAAATAATTGGTTTGGTTTGGCTGGGGAAAAGGTATATGAAATAGAAAAATGTGAAATAATTCTTAATTATTTGAAGGCTGAAGACAGATTGTGAAGGACTTTAAATGTCAGACTGAGGAGTTTGTATTTTATTCTAGAAAACTGAAGCCCAGAAAGGTTTAGTAACTTGCCCAGGGTCACTCAGCTAGTAGAGTTCAAACTTAGCTATCCTATCTTTCTCCATTACACCATATTGTTTGTGACTAGAGATCCACCAGTCTAGCATACCTGTGTTTTTGGAAAATTATTTGGTAGCTATATGTTGAATGAGTTGGAGTGAGAAGGGACTAGAAGCAGGGAGGTTAATTAGAAGACTAGTGTAACTGTACAGGACAAGTTGGTGGGGACCTGAAATAGAGCAATGACTATGTGAGTCAAAAGAAGGAAATAGCTGTGAGAAATGCTATGGAGTCAGAATCAACAAGCTTTGGCAATCAATAAATATTTATTAAGCCCCTTCTATGATCTGCTAAGTACTGGGGATAAAAAAAAAAGCAAAATAATAGATCCCGCCCTCATGAAGCTTACCATCTAACAAAGGAGAAAAAAGCAAACAAATGTATGCAAAACAAGTTGTATACAGGATAAATAGGAAATAATTAACAGGTGGAAGGCACTAGAATTAAGAGGGGTTAGGGAAGGCTGAACAAGAGAGGTTGATAGATAGAGTAAAGGAGGGAGAGCATTCCAGGCATGAGATACAGCCCAGATAACGCCCAGAGCAGAGACACGGAGTATCTTGTTTGAGGACCACCTAGGAGACCAGTGTCAATTGATTGATTACTGGGGATGAAGGAGGGAACAGTCCAGGAATACTATAACCCTGGTTTGCAGTAAACATTAGTATTAAACAGCAATATGACCAATCAGACTTACTTAGTGGTTATTTATATTTACATATAAATATATTGCAATGCATATTGCAATTTGCAATTGAATTGCAATGCTTAAAATGTCATAAATTTTCCATTTTTCCCAGTTGCCATCAGGTTTCTTTGTCAAGTCATTCTTATTTACTTTTCTTTTTCAAGTGATCCTAATATGTATTCTTACCTTCTAGCTCTACTCTTTTAATTTTGCATTATTTCATAAAGGTACTTCCTGATTTCTTTATGCCCCTCATACTTGTATATCTTAATTACATTAAAATATTCCATAATATGTTATGTGCCACAATTTATTCAACCATTCTGCTATTGTTAAACACTTAACCTATCTATGTTTTTTTTGCAATAATAAATGATATTGTTCCAAATATGTGTTTATGCACATATATACATGTTAGAACACATAGCTCTTTTTTGAGACTCTCACAGAGTATGTTCCCAACAAAGTTTTCAATCCCCTTCATGAATAAGTGTACTTGTCTCTCCATAACACCACCTAAATGGCATTCTATTCCATTTCATTATTTTTGGCAATTTTTGACTGTGAAGTAGTACCTTAGAGTTGTTTCAATTCTCATCTCTTCTATTATTAATGAGGTTGGACATTTTTAAAAACTAATTATTTTATTTTATTTTTATCTGTGTCTCCTCTTCTGTAAACTATGCATGATTGCATAGTCATTAACTATTTATAGTTAGAATATTATATAATAAATTACATATATAATGTAATAATATATATATGTAACAATATAATATATTAGAATCTGGTAGTTGCCTTTTTAAATTTTTAGTAGTAGTTCATGTATTTTAGGTTTCATTTCTGATCCATTGCATATTTGATTATATCATTCCATAAACCCATTATAGAGGATCCATTCAATGACCTGGAGAAGTAGTTTCACTTCATTTAATATCTCATGGATACCAGTGCAACATCAATCCAATCTCTTATCCCTTACATTTATGTGACCAGTTCACTTCCTTTCCAGTTATATATGGCTTTGATGATGACCTAGTGATTCTTCTTGTGAGTAACATATTGTTGGCCACATGCTGCAACCTGCTTAAGACACCCTGGAGTCATTCCTGGAATGCCCATTGGTCACCTGAAATTCTGGGCCTTCTGAGATCATTGGTGTCTCATGGTTTGCACCCACATAGCACCACTGGGATGATGTCAGGTTGTTTTGTTTTGAGGGGGGAAGGTAGGGCAGTTGGGGTTAAGTGACTTGCCCAAGGTCACACAGCTAGTAAGTATTAAGTGTCTGGGGCCGGATTTGAACTCAGGTCCTCCTGACTCCAGGACTGATGCTCTATTCACTGCACAACCTAGGCACCCCTGTTTTGTTTTTTAACAGCAGTTTTTGTAGCAGCTAGTACTTTGAGATCATTAAAAGAAAAATGCACTTCTCCAAATATACCCTAACCCAATTGCCATTTCCTATTCAGGTCTGAGCCCCCGCCATCCAAATAGTCCACTATATCCATGGTAACATGATATCCAAATTAAGGGAGGCGATAATCCTGCTGTCCTCCATCCCCTGCAAACTCCTCAAGAATAGGAACGATTTAATTCTTGATTTGGGGTATTTGGGGACATTGTTTTTTGTTTTGCCTTTCTTTATACCCCTCAGCATTTAGTGCAGTACTGGTGCATAGTAAGAGCTTTAATAAATCTTGATGACTTGACTGCTTTAATCAGACCCCATTTGGCATATTGTGTTCATTTCGGGGTGCCACTTAGTAGAAAAGAGATTACTTCTCAGTTATGGGTTGTACTAGGTGACCTCTGAGATCAATTAAAAAGCATTTATAAAGCCCCTTCTGTGTGCCAGGCACTATGTGTATATGCACAAAGAATGAACATAGAGCATGTCTAGAGGACATACTGAAAAGAGCTGCCAGTTGATGGAACAGAACATGTTCAGCTCAGGGAAGGAAGGACAGAAAGGACACACTCACTAAGTATATGAAAAGTCATAATGTGGAAACATATTCTCTGCATGACTCCAAGGGGCAGACTGAACAACATTGGGTAGAAGTTGTACAAAGGCATATTTCAGTTGGATGGATGGAAAAACTTCCTAACAATTAGAGCTATCCAAAAACTGGGGGTGGGGAGGGGAGGGACTGTAGGGGACAAAAGGAAGTGAGTTCCTATCACTGGAGGTCTTCAGGAAGAAGCTGGTAATATAGGGGAGAAGACTCCAGCCCCTTTACAGGTTGGACTAAGTATCCTCTGAGGTTCCTTGATTCTCTCTTAAGGTTCCCTGAGTCCCTAATGATATTATTCTAAGACTTTTAAGGTACCTTGTAACTTGGTAACTTTCCCCTTGTTTGTTATTTTACACGCCCCTCCCTGTTTCCCTATAGTAATAAGCAGTAGTAAAAAGTCTAAGAAAACCTCAGAAGGACTATATACTGCTCTATAACAGACAGAGAGACAGGTAGATCAGCCATTTCTGGAGGGGCCCTGAGAAGGGAGACCCCCAGAGGGTGACTAACAGGTGATAGTGGCCAGAAGAGAGGACCATGGCCTGGCCCCTGTAGATGTCAATCAGAGGGCTGGAGAGGATTCCCCCGCAACTGAAAACTGTACCCCATTAGAGCCCAAAGGGAGCTAAAATCAAGGAAGGGATGGACGTATACATGTTGGCTGAGCTTGGGCTGACCTCACACTTGGAATCAAAGAAGATGGAATTCCAGAATTAGAAGGAGTTTTAGAGGCCTCTGTGTGTCTGTGTATCTCTGTCTGTGCCTGTGCCTATGTGTCTGTCCTTGCTTTTTGTGCCATCTCACTACTGTCTTTTTTCTCCAACATGGTTCATCCTCCACCACTTTACCTTGAGATTGTTGGGTGACCAGCCCAAGACCTTATCAGGTCTTCTGCACCACTTCCTGCCAGGCCTGCCAGGGGCTTCAGTGGGTGTGTGGCTGATTGGCTGTCTGCATATGCCTGGGCAAATCCCTACAGAGATGGATAGATGGATTTGGGAACCTGGGGAACAGCCTACCCATTCAAGGCCATCTCTGGACTTCAGAACTACTTTCTCTCCTTATGGTTTTTATCTCCATCCAGAAGAGAAAGAGATTAGGGGGCATTGATTAATAAATAATTTGATTGATTGATTGATTTAAAAAGAAGTGATTTTAGAATAATGGAATGGAAAGTATTAAATTCAAGAAGACCATAGAGCTCATATACCCCCAACCACCTCATTACACAGACGAGGAAACTGAGATCCAGAAAAGAATTAACTTGCTGAAAGTCACCCACAAAATATTGGTACCCAAGCTAGAACCCAAGGTCCCCTAACATCTAACTGTAGGCTCTTCCCACAGCACTATTTATAATGGTGATCTTCAAGCTTATAGGCAAGAGTCTAGGACTGGAATTGTATGATGCCTCAAGAACTCTTCCAGTTTGGGGACTCCGAAATAAACCCATTAGGAAGCCTCAAGTTCATGAGCTCTGAAATTTTCCATTGGAAATGTCCTTTTCGAGCTCCTTGATTTTGCAATCACTCTTGGCCACTAACTTTCATTTCTCTGGCAATCACAAGCTTTGCTCTTACATTATTTAGTCAATAATATCCTCCCCTTCCCCCTTCGTAACAATTGGTCTGGAAGAAAATCTAACTTCTCACTGGTTTCAATTGTCTTCATGCATTCCCCTCCCCCCAAATGTTTCTAGACCAGACAGCCAGAGAATATTTCAGGCCCAAAAGAGAGAAAAACTTGCCGTCTCAGAGAATAGGCTCCAAGTGATATATCTGCTAGCCTTCTCCATACTTTCAAGTCAATTCCCTCCAAATGATCAAATTCCTAGAGCTAATAATTTTTCAGCCAGCTCTGAATGATCAAAGTTCATGTGAGAACAGAGATAAATGAATCCCACAGATAAGGTGTGCAGTGTTCAGAACACTGAACTTGGGGTCAGGAGACCTGGGTTCTATCTAGTCCAGGACCTGTCAAGAGCTCAAGGTGTTACTTTCAGTTTCTTTCTACAATGACATGGTGGGATAAATGATCCCTAAGGTCTTTCTGGACTCTAACATTCCATTTTCTATGGTTCTATGGTGGCTTCCAGCTTTGGCATTCCATGTTCTACGGTTCTAAGTTCCCTTCTGGCTTTGACATTCTCTGATACTAAGTCAAGATCTAAACCACCCAAGAGAGATGACTATCTGTTCTCATGAACCTCTAAAGATAGACCCTCCACAACTTCTAAAGATAAGAAATTGTATTCTGAGTCAGAATTGATGCCCTGATTGCCAAGAAGTTTTCCCGTGTCATGCATGTTACTTCTCAGTAATGATACAGAAATGGTATTTCATATCACTTCAATAGACATGAGAAACTGGAAGTCAGAGAGATCACTTCCAGGTTTAGGGGGAGGGAGGTGAGGCAAGGGAGGAGAGATCCAGGGATATTTCATGAGTTAAGGCAGCAGCTGAGCTCAGCCTTGAAGGAAAGACATTTTAACAGGTAGAACTGGAGGCTTTGGGTTGGAATCTATTTAGGGCATGAAGGACAATGTGAGAGCAAAGGAGTAGTGAAGGAGGAGGGCAGGATAAGAATGAGATGGAATAAAGTCTAGTTTTTTGTCAGCCAGTCAATAAACACATTATGTGACTACTACTACAGGCTAAGCATTAAGGATACAAAAATAAGCAAAGGAAGAGTCCCTACTGGGGTTGGTTTTTTTGCTTTCTTTTGGCGGGGGGCAGTAGGGAGAAGGTGGAGCAATTGGGGTTAAGTCACTTGCGCAAGGTCACACAGCTAGTAAGTGTTAAGTGTCTGAGGCCAGATTTGAACTCAAGTCCTCCTGACTCTAGTGCTGGTGCTCTATTCATGGTGCCACCTAGCCGCTCCAAGAGTCCCTTGGTAGCTCATAATAATATGCAAACGATTATGTTCAAACAAGATAATTACAGGATAAATTAGAGGTGGTTACAGAGGGAAGGCACCAGAATTAAGGAGGATTGGGAAAGGCTACCTGAGGATCTTAACTGGGTCTTGAAGGAATTCAAGGAAGTCATCAGACAGAACTGATGAGTGAGAATGTTCCAGGAATGGGACACAGCTGTTGGAAATACCCCAAATCAGGAGATGGAGTATCTTGTTTAAGGAACAGCAAGGGTGAAATGTAGCTTGCATTAAGGAAAGTAGTAAAAGTTAAGACTGGAAAGGCAGTTTTAGCCAAATTGTGGAAGATGTTGAATGCCATAATGAGGAATTCACACTTTATGTAATACAGGATGAGGAGTCACTGATGGTTTTTCAGTTGTAAGGTAAGAGAAGTCCTTTCAAAAGATTGCTTGTGCAGTGGGGTGGAGGATGGACTGGGTTTGGAATAGAGTTTTACAAGGAAAATCAGTTAGTAAGCTATTACAATGGAGGCCATTAAATTGCTCCTGTATAGAGAACTAAAATCAGGAAGACCAGAGTTCACGTTCAAATCTCACCTTACACACTTAATAGTTATGTGACCCTGGGCAAGTCACTTCATCCTGTTTGCCTCAGTTTCTTCATCTGTAAAATGAACTGGAGAAGAAAATAGCAAACCATTCCAGTATCTTTCCCAAGAAATGAGGTCAGGAAGAGTCAGACATGATTGAAATGACTGAACTACAATAAGCTATTAAAATAGCCTAGGCAGAAAGAGGTAAGAGGTTGGTTGTATTAAGAGAAGACAGGTAAAGAAAATGGAATGGTATCTAGAAGTGAGGGAGAGCAAAAAGTTCGAGACTAATTCCAAGGCTAAATCTGGGTAGCCTGGAGAATGGTAGCACCATTAACAGCAGTGGAGAAGTTAGGAAGAGGGGCAAGCTGGGCAAGGGAAGAGGGGGAAAAAATAATAAATCCAGTTCTGAACAAGTTAAATTTAAATTACTAGCAATATATCCAGGTGGAAATGTCCAGGAAGCAAGTTAGAAATATAAGAATGGAGCCCTAGAGAAAGGTAGAGTTTGGAGTCATTGCATCAAAGCCGGGGGAAATAGATACGATCATCAAGGGGAAGAGTATAGAGAGAAAAGAAGGTCAAGAGCAGAACTGGGGACACACATATTGAAGAGGCGTCAAGAGGAGGAGGAGTCAGCAAGACATAGAAGGCAGGAAAAACACTTAAAGAGGATGATCCAGCACCCAGCAAGGTGCCCGGCACATAGTAGGTGTTTAATGACTTATTGATCAATCATACAGAAGCCCAGACAGGAGAACACAAATAATATGGAAGATTGATAGATCCAAAGTCAGAGAACTTGAATCTTAACTCTTTCTACCAAGTGACCTTGGACAAGTAACTTGCTGTTTTCTACTCTAAAATGAAAGTGTTGAACTCCATGTTCTCCAATATCCCCTCTAGGACAAAAACCTATTGTTATGGGCCAGAAGTGGGTAGGAGAGTCCCAAGACCTTCGAGTACTAGTCAGAGTAAGCTGCATCCTTCTGTCCCACCCATTGCCTCTCTGAGTAACTGACCATCCCCCAACAATATAGGGTCCCTTGGCATCTCTGGTTAAAAATTACACACGATACACTTACTAGCTGTGTGACTTTGAGTAAGTCACTTAACCCCAATTGCACTCCAAAAAACAAACAAAAAAAATTAAGAAAATGTACTGGCTATAGGCAGTTTTTCTGGGTCTGGGTTTCTCTGTCTGTCTGTCTGTCTCTGTCTCTCTGTCTCTGTCTCTGTCTCTCTCTCTGTCTCTGTCTGTCTGTCTCTCTCTCTCTCTCTCTCTGTGTCTCTTTCTGTCTCTGTCTCCATCTCTGTCTCTGTCTCTCTTTTTCTTTCTCTCTTTTTGTCTTCTCAACCTAACTTACCTGAATAGTCTGGATTCCACTGAAGACCACCTCATATGACCTATTTTCCACTGCTTTCCTCAACCTGGCTGCACTTCCCTGGCCCCACTACAGTTTCTCCACATTTTTTAAAGCCTGTACCTTAGCTGGAGACAGGCCCCCAGTGGTACCCTGATCCAGCTAAGCCTGGCCAGAAGGCTCCTTCTGGATCATACCTGTTTCATTCCTGCTAAGCATGCTCCAAGTATCACGTCCCCTTTTTTGTAATAAGAGAAGAGGAGGCCCTAACTCACTGGCAGCTGGTGACTCAGCATGACTCGTGGATTCCTCAGCAATGGCTTTTTCCAAGCCCACATCCCTCAGGTTCCCTATTGGTCACTAGGGAGACAGGTCAGTCCTGGGACTGCAGGAAGGGAGCTGACTAAGAAGTCCTGAGACTGGGATTGCACCACCAGCTCAGCTACTTATAGGATGTGTGACTTGGAATGGGCATGGGATCATGGGATTTGGAGGACAAGGACTCAGAGTCTCAGTTTCCTCCCTTATAAAATGATATGACTGGGGAGAGACCCCCCCCCCCAAAAAAAAAAAAAACAATCAAGCTGTTCACTATGATTATAATGAACATGCTCCGCCTTAGAGAAAAAGGAGAAAGCATCCATTCCCTCCCTTCTTAGCATATGTGGAGGAGGACTATAGGTACTTAACAACATATATGCATTCAGACTTGGCTCATGCATGTTTGCTGGTTTTGCTGAATTGTTTTTATTTTTTGTTACAAGGAATGGTCACTGGGGTAAGGGAGGGAAGAGGAATAACATTCAGAAGTGAAATTGTGATAGAAAATTAGAGATATTTAAAAATGTCTTTTAAAGAAAAAATAGGGTAATTGGTCTAGACGATCTGTAGGATCTCTTTCAGCTCCATATCTGTCATTATTTTTATTATTTATGAACCTATCAGTAATTCACTCTTTTGGTAACATGAGGGGATGGATCTGGATCAGAAGACTTCATTTTATTACCAAGGTAAAATGTGCTGCATCTGAGATAGCACACTGGGGTCAGAAGACATGTCTTTGCCCCACCCCAAAGTAGTTTCACCTAACTGTGCCTTGATTTCTTTAGGATGGAGGTTCACCTACCAGGCTTCCAGATTTTTTTTGAGGAGATCTCTTGGGAACCTCAAAGCCAATAGAAATGTGGGTTGTGGTTCTTATTAGGGTCATTTCCAACAATGATCCTAGAATTCCCTTCCAATAGATCAAGAAGCATTAAGTGGGGGCAGTTAGGTGAATAGAGCACCGGCTCTGGAGGCAGGAGGACCTGAATTCAAATCCAGATTCAGACATTTAACACTTACTAACTGCATGACCTTGTGCATGTCACTTAACCCCAATTGCCTTGCCTTCCCCCCTCCAAAAAAAAAAAAAAGCATTAAGTGTCAGGCATTTCCTCAGGCACTGAGGAAGTAAAAGCAAACCAGCAATCTCTGCCCTCAAGGAGCTTTCTTTCATTCTCTTCTGTCTGGGCAAGCAACATGTAGACACAGCAGTAATAAGAATGATGTACTAGCAGGCAAGATTGGGAAAAAAGTCTCATATAGGAAGAAAGGAAGGAAACAAGCATTTATTAAGCACCTGCTGTGTTCCAGGCACTTTACTAAGCCTTTCACAAGTGTTACCTCATCTGATCCTCACAATAACCCTGGGAAATAGGTGCTATTATTATCCTCATATTACAGTTGAGGAAACTGAGGCAGACAGACATTAAGCAGCTTGCCCAAGCTCATACAGATTGTAAGTGTTTGGGGCTGGAGTTGAATTCAGGTCTTTCTGAGTCCAGGTCTAGTACTTTAGTCATTTCTTCACCTAGTGCTTCTGTAGGACATGGAGCAACTTCCACATAGACAATGACAACCGGGATGGGTCTTTGAAGGACATTCTAACATTCTGTGATCTACAATTATTATAACAATAGAAACTAAATTTATATGGGACCTACTATGTGCCATGCACTTTACAAATATCCTATTTGATCCTCACAAGAACCCTGGAAGGGAGATGCTATTATTATCTCCATTTTATAGTTGTGGAAACTGAGGCAAGCAGAGATTGAGTGCCTTGGAACAGCTGATAAGTATCTGAAAGTGGGATTTGAGCTCAAATCTTCCTGACTTTAGGCTGGTCACTATATGCACTGCACCACCCCCAGGCCACCATTCCAGGGCATTCTTTGCTTTTATGACTTCAGTCATTCAACAGATTCTTCCTGAATACATGTAAGCAGCCCTATGTTCCTGTGAGTCTTCCCTCTGTTGATTATCTCTAATATATCCTCCCTATAGCTCCTTTGAACATGATTGTTTGCATTTTTGTCTCCCCCCATTGCATGGGAGCTCCATGAGAGTAGGACCTGTCTTTTGCCTTTCTTAGTATCCCTTTGTATCACTTAGCATGGAGCCAGGCACAGAGTAGGTGCTTAATAAATGTCTATTGATTGATTTATGGAACAGTTTACAAAGTGCTTTCACAGACAGCCCCTCATCTAATCAGCCTGACTGCACCGAGCTACATAAGCACTGTACCTATTATCCTCCCCATCTTACAGAGAAGAAAACTGAAACCTTGGAGAGGGGAATGCAAACAGATAGCGATTCCATAGCTAGTAAGAGAGAGGTTGAGGAAGAGCAGGGAGAGAAATTCCAACTGGAACCTTTTCATGCCTATCCCTGACACCTTTCCATGGGCCCTCCTTTCCAAGGACTTTCCCCCACTCCATGTGCCTGGAATGGATCAAAAACCATCCAGCTTTACAGCTAAAAGAGAACATAGAACTATAGAATTCAGGACTGGGAGGAATCTGAGTCCCAGAAAGGATATCCGAGTGGGAAGGACCCCATAGAACGGGGAGCATTCGAGCAGGGAGAAGCCTTTGGATGGCAGAACACAGAATGTCAGGGTCTTGGAACATAGGGGTGCTCTATTAGCCCCTACTTAATAGGGTGTCAGAAGGGCATCTAGTCCAATGCCCTCATTTTACAGATGCCCGATAGCATGTTAGTTAGTGGACAATTGGGCACTTGGACCCAGCTTTCCAAGCTCCATCATACTCTTCCTTATGCCAACCACATCCCCATCCCAGCTTATGAACCAAGCCCATCCCCCTCCCTCCTTTGCATCAGCTTCCTCTCCCTCCCCACTTAGGACAGGTTCTCTTCTCACTCCCACACCCCACCCCTAACACACACACACACACACACACACACACATACATCCCAGGGTTTAGACAGCTTATCTTACTGGAAACCAAATAGCCCCAGTGACCCTCCCTCCCTGTTCAGCGTAGGCAGCGGGGACATGAAAGTGGAATTTTAAAATACCATCAGGGAGGGAGGGGGAGAGCTGCAAAGCATTCCCTCAATTTGCCTCGGAACGAGAGAGCTATGGGTGGCTGTGTTTTTTTTTTCCCCCAAGCTAAAAAGCATGTTTGGACTTGGAATTAGCAGGTGACTTACATGGGGGTGCATTGGGGTGGGAGTCTGGGCCTCCCCCTTTGTTTTGTTCCAGGTTATGCTTTCAGAGTCAGTCAAACCCTCATCCAGGCCCACTAGCTTCAAGTCATTGCAGGGAGCCCGCAGCTCAGAGCCCAAAGCAGACGCTGTCAGGAATTTTGCCTCAGATAACCCGACCCACCATAGTTCTGTTTGGGAATGAAAAGGAATCCGAGTTTTCTTGGCTTCAGAACTTGTCTTGTTTGTCATGTTCTCCAATGTGAATCGTGGCCACCGTTTAGCATTATAATTAAGTACAATTTAGAAAAGGGGGGTGGGGTGGGGGGGAAAGCTGTCAGATCTGTTCAAGGCTCTTGCCAGAAACAGCTAAATGAACTTCAGCAGCACAGACAGGGAAAACAGGGATTTGTTTGAAACTTTCCAGCCGAATGTTCTTGTGCTGGTGGGAGGGAGGCTGGAGGTTCCTAGTTCTGGAGGGAGGGACTTGGCAAGGGGGGTTAAATGCCAACTCTTTAGTGACCTTGGGCAAGTCATTTCCCTACCCCAACCTCAGTTTTCTCAGTTTTTAGTTGTGCTAAAATAATCTTGATGGTCGATCCCTTCCCCTCTGTAGGGGATAGTGTTACCTGTCTGATAAACAGGCCAGAAAATCTAAGCATAAAGAATCTCTGCCCCATCCCCTTCCAGCTGTCTCTCCTCCTCCAATACTACCTGTCATTCAAAGCCTTCCTCTAAGAAACATTCTTTGACCATCCCAGAGCCAAAGTGATCCCTCTCCAGTGATCCTCCAACAATCCTTACTAGGTGTCAGCAGGGTAGGTTGGAAAGAGCCTCTTTCTGGAAGAGACCTGATTTCTGGTCTTCTGTCACCAGTTAAAGATGATCATGGGCAAGTAGTTTCCCCCTAATTCTGGCCTCAGTTTTTCTATCTGTAAAATGGAGAAGCCAGAAAGTTCAAACATCAAAGATATCACCCCACTGCTCTTGCACCTGGAATATTGAAGAAGGGAAGCTTTAGAAGGGACACAACAATTATATTGATGTTAATCATCTTGATCGGTGGTCCCTTCCCCTCTGGGGTATAGTGTCACCTGTCTGATAAAGAAGCCAGAAATTCCAAACATCCCCCACTATACCCTACTTCCACCTAGAATGCTACAGAAGAGAAAACTGGGGTGGGGGTAGGGAGATCGACTACTGTTTTCAAGTATTTGAAGGCCTAACTTGCTGGAGACAGGTATTCTTTTCAGCCCTGGGAAAGCAGAAATAGGAGTAATAGGTAGAATTTTCAGAGAAGGAGCTTTTAATTTTATATAAAGAAAATTGTTCTAGTTATCCAGAAGCGAAATGTGATGCCTTGGGCAGTAGTGGGCTCCCCTTTGCTGAATGTCTCCAAGATGACTCATCTGTCAGGTTGAGAACGCTTGTTCAGGCAGGCATGAGCCTAGGTGACCTGGGACCCCCTTCTAATTCTGAGGTTTTGTGCTTCTGTGATTTTAGTCTTCATTTGGTTTGTAACAGAGACTGGTTTGGGGGCACTGATTGGTTCAGAGGACTGAAGGATTGTTGTTTTCTCAGATGGTAACACAGAGAGGAGACCTCCAAACCCAGCCCCAGAAAGGTGCTGTGGCTAGTGGACCAATGATGGATGATGGCAAAGGATGGGAGTAGGTGCCAGACCATGGGCCTTGGTGTCCGCTGCAGTCCACACCTATCTGTGCCCTTGATAATGAGGAGGGCAAAGGTGGTGTCACATCCTCAGGAAATCTAAGCAGCTCTTGCTGAATATGGCAGAATAGCTTCCTTTTCTACATGGAACAGCCTAATGCTACCTTCCTGGACCCCACCTACCTGGGCTCTCTGTAGTAAAGAAAGGCAGAGGTGTTGTTTTCTCAGATCGTAGAGGTCCTGCTTTGACCCAAAGCAACAGGGGACCTCCAAGTCCATTATCTCAAATGAGATAATATTTGTAAAGCACTTAGAACAGGGCCCGGCACATAATAGGCACTTTTTTTAATCTTTTTTTTTGAGGGGGGAAGGCAGGGCAATTGGGGTTAAGTGACTCACTCAAGGCCACACAGCTAGTAAATGTGTCAACTGTCTGAGGTCACATTTGAACTCAGGTCCTCCTGACTCCAGGGTCAGTGCTCTATTCATTGTGCCACCTAGCTGCCCCAATAATAGGCACTTAATGTATGTTTGTTCCTTCACCACCACCACCACCCCTGCTACAATTCCCTTAAAGGAGCAGCAGCTGGGGCACCCACCCTGACCACCTGAGTGGATCAAGGAAACCAAAGGAGCCAAAAAGACTTTCAAACCTTTTGCTGAGCGAGTGAATATTCTAGCAAAGTTCTGCTCAATGCCATAGACAGAACAAAAGTCTGAAAAATGAAAGCATGGCTACTTTATTTGTTCAGATCCTTTGTGGTTAGTCTATTAACAAACACTTTTCTGTCCTATTTTATTTTCACAGACCCAGGATCACAGCCTGTGAACAGACCTACTGCGCAGGAGTTTAGCTAGAAGAGGAAGGGTCAGGTAAGAGGAGTCCATCAAAACAGGCACCACTGTGCAACATTTCCCCTCCTGCCCTCTGAGCAGAGCTTAGAAGGCAAGCAATGGGACCACAGACCCTTGAGGGCAGGAGAGACTGTCCAAAGGCTGTAACTGGAGAGTTGGGGGTGGGGGAAGGAGATTGAGGCAATTCTGAAAATGGGTATGTGGACTTGTTTTGATTTCTCTGTTCCTCAGAGTAATTTCAAACATTCCCAGACAAGGGGGTGGTCTATGATCTAGGAGTCACAGAGCATTCAGTATAAAGCTGGAAGTGATCCAGAAGACCAGCCAATCCAACCTTCTCTTGCTATAGATGAGGAAAACTGATGCAGCTCAGAGGAGAAGTCACTTGGCCATCATCACAAGGCAAGTTAGTGTCAGAGGGGATTCTAAAGCCCAGGCCCCCTGACTCCCAGAGAAAGAGCAAGGTTCTTTTCACAGTGGAATTCAGGTACCTGAGACTCACAGTATTCCAGTGGGTCAGAGTCTGAGTTTAACTTCAGACTTCAGGATTTCTCAAGTCCTCATCTCATGCCTGGAATGAACTCACTCCACACCTCTACCCCTCAGGATCCTTCTCCCTTCAAGACTTAACTCAGGTGCCATTCTTCCAAGAAGCCTTTCCTGATTACCCCCACCCCAGTTGTTAGCATTGTCCTTGGACTCAGAGGACCCATGAGACTTTGGACAAGTCCCTTAACCTTGCTAGGTTTTAACCTTCTCATTGGTAAAATGAAACATTTGAACTCAGTAGCTTCTAAACCTCTGTCTAGCTTTCAATCTACGATCTCTCCACAAAATGCTCTATATTTTCTGTATTCGTGAGAGCCAACATAAGACCATGGAAAGGGCACATTGGCTTGGGAATCAAAGGACCTGCATTCAAATCCTGTTTCTTGTCACTTTAACTTTTGTGATCTCAGACAAGGCAGCTCTGTAAACCTCAATTTAGAGGTTATTGGGTCCCCTTATTTTATGTATTAGCAGAAGGGAGGGGAGGGGAAAAGAAACCTTTACAAATCTTCCTAATCTGTGAAATGAGGGTTTTGGATTCCATCACCTCTGGGCTTCCTTTCAGAGCCCACGTTGCATCCTCTCCCTCCATAGGGTTACTACTTCAGTGTTGTCATTGTGTCCTCTGTAGTTTTGTGGGTCTAGGATGTAAGATGCTAATTCTAAAGTTCAAAAGTTCTTTGATTCTATGGGAGCAATTACGGAATTTCTGCTGTGATTCTCAAGCATTCATAAAAGTTACACAAGAAGTTTGTAACTGACTTCTGAATTGCATCATTTTCACTAACTCTGAGATCAGAATATGGCATCCTTCACTGAATGGAAATTTCTTAAGCAGGCTCCATTCCCCTCCCCCATTTCCTCACCCCTCCCCCACTCTAGGCTATCCCCATCTAGGTGTGGTGTTTCTAAAAGATTGAAGGCTCAGGTTTCTGGAAGAAGCCTTAGTGGAGAGGGCAGAGAGTATTTTTTTAATGGGAGAAAACTGAAAGGTGGGGCAGGGACACATGGCTAATCCCTTGCCTTGATTTGATTGTAATAAGTGAATTTTCTGTCATAAATGGGGTATAATCACATTCAGTCCTATAACCTCATTTCCAGTCATCTTTATTCATTGTCGTTTTTATTCCAAGAATTCCTTGGCATGTTTGAGGAGCTACTGAAGTGTTTAATAGCTGTTCAAAGTAACAACATGCGCTGTTTAGAGCTAAACTGAGGGGAAAATAGACTTAACCAGTTGGGTCATTATCGTTGTAAGAAATGTGTTTCCTTGGGACAGGGCATGAAACAAATTCGTCATATGGAAACAACCATGGTTGCTCGGTACCTCCATGTCCAAAAGGCATCACAGAGAAAGAATCTTAGATTGAGGAGTTGGGTACCCAGGTTTCTCAACCCCAGTTCTCCTGCTTGTTTGTTGGATAGCCTTCAGAAAGTCCCTCTCTGGTCCTCAGTTTCCTCATCTGACAAAAGTCGAAGGTAAACACTGCCCTGACTCCCCCAGGGAGCTGGTTTGGGAATCTAATGATATGATTGTGGGAGCCCTTTTGTGATCCAGAAAGTGCTCTGTACACTAAAATTCAGTTTGATTTAGCCAACACGTAATAGGCACCTACTGCATGTAAGGGTCCAGCTTTTCCTAGTGCAATGGATAGAGTGCCTGTAATCATGAAGATTGGGGTTCAGATCCTGCCTCTAATATTTATTAGCTATACAAATAAGGCTTGGGGCATCTAGGTGTCACAGTGAATAGAGCACTGGCCCTGGAGTCAGAAGGACCTGAGTTCAAATCCAGCCTTGGACACTTGACACTTACTATCCATGTGACCTTGGGCAAGTCACTTAACCCCAAAAGTCTCACCTGCCCCCTCCAAAAAAGAAAAGAAAAGAAATAAAACTATCTACTAAGTTATAGATGAGATGGAGCTACTACTGCTGCTACCCTATGTGCCTGGCACTATGCTAGTCACTGGGGTTGCAAAGACAGAAATGAAATAGTTCTATACTCAAGAAGTCGACATTGTCCTGGAGGTGATATATCTCATACATAGATAAATAAATACAAGGTCGTTTGTATAAAAAAAAGAGAGAGAGAGAGAAAGAGAGAGAGAGGGAAAAGAGATCATTAAAAACTGGAATGATCAGGGGAGACTTCACTGATGAGAAAATGAAACCTGATATGAGCCTCAAAAAGAGGCAAGGTTTCTAAAAGGCTGAAATAAGGGGGGAAGTGCATTCTAGGCATGAAATGTGGTGTGTGCAAATGTTTGCAGGTGGGAGATGTGACATACTGTTTCATCCTGAGTTTGACTAAAACTTAAAGGTATCAAAAGAGGAATAATGTGAAATGAGGCTGAAAAGGGGGCGGCTAGGTGGCTCAGTGAGTGAATAAAGCACCGACCCTGGAGTCAAGAGGACCTGAATTCAAATCCAACCTCAGACACTTGACACACTTACTAGCTGTGTGACCTTGGGCATGTCACTTAACCCTAATTGTCCTGCCTTCCCCCCTCCAAAAAGAAGAAAGAAAGAAGACTGAAAAGGCAAAGTAGAGAGAGATTTGGGAGGGCTTTAAATGTCAGGTTGATAAATGTGTATTTTATCTTAGTGGTAATAAGGAGCCAGTGAAGACTTTGGAGCAGAAAGTGACCCAAACAGGCCTGTGCATTAGGAAGATTATTTTGGCAGTTTGGAGGACAGTGGATTAAAAGGAGAGACTGGAATCAGAGAGAACCTTTTTTATGCTGTTAGAATGCTGTGGGCCGTAGGTGATGAGAGTCTGAACTAGAGAAGACCATGTGAGTAGAGAGAAGGGGTCCGAGTATGAAATCTTGTGGAGAAAATATCAACAAGATTTGACAACTGACTGAAATATTAGAGGTGAGGGTGAGGAAAAAGTCAAGATTTGCTCTGAGGTTTTAACAAGGAGGAATCCAGAGACTTCGAATCTTCTCTTCCCCTTCCCCCATTCTCAAATAGCTTCATTTTAAACAAGTTACTTGGGACATGACAGTCTGTCTCACATTGACTTTATTTCAAAGAGCCTCGTTCACAATTCAGTTCCGATTAATTCAGTTCAGTCAAAAAATGTTCTTACCAAAGCAAGGTACCATAGCCAAATGGGTGAGTTCCAAACCTACCCCCATAAAGGATGAGTCCACAGGAAAGAAGTCAGTAGAATAAAGAGACTGAGGATGGAAGACTAGGAAAGACTGAGGGGTCAGCTTCTGGAGGAGAGAGGAGGGAACAGGATCAAGGGTACGAGTACTGGAATTAGCTTTAACCAGGAAAAAGCTCACCTCTTTCTCAAAGATTTGATCAAAGGATGAGGGCAGGTGAAGAGTGTGAGGGGAGAGCTAAGATGTGGGATAGCAGAAATGAGAGAGTTGACCCCAAGGCCCTGCCCTGGGCTCTCTTCTTTTCTCTTGATTCCCTCTCACTAGCTGACAAAGGGCTTAATTGTCATCTTTCTGTAGAGATGATTTCCAGATCTATCTATCCAGCCCTAATCTCTCTCCTGAACCAGTCTCTCATCACCAGCTCTTGGGCATTTCAAACTGGATGTACCAGAGACATTCCAAACTTAACTGGTATAAAACAGAATTCAGTATCTTTCCCCAACAAACCATCCCTTTTCTGGACTTCCTTATTTCTGTTAAGAGCACGGCCATCCTAATAATCTCCCAGGTCCTTGATTCCTTATACATTCAGGGTTATCAATACAGAGGGAAGAATGCTGGGTCTGAAGGTGAAGTATGTGGCTTCAAGACCTGGCCTTGCACCATATTCCCTGTGTAACTCTGGGCAAGTCATTTAAAAACCTCTCTAGGCCTCGGTTTCCTCATGTGTAACATGAGGAAGGATGCTGGACCAAGTGACCTGTAAGGTTCCTTCCGTACCTATGATCCATTCAGTTCCCACTTTTTCTTATTTCTACTTCCATAACAATTTTGTATCTGACTCCTTTTTTCTACTCACATGGCCTTCAGCCTAGGTTAGGCCCCCATTATCACTTATCTGGGCTATTGCAATAACTTTCTTGTTGGTCTCCCCACCTCAAGCATATCCCTTCTCCCATCCATCCTCCACAGAGCTGCCAAAGAGATTTTCCCAGAGTGTAAGTCTGACTGTGTCACCGCCCTACTCAATAAACTCTCTTTCCCTATTGCCTCTAAGATGAAATGAAATCTGTCATATAAAACCCTTCACAACCTGCCCCTAACCAGCCTTTCCAGCTTTACCACCTATTAATAACTTTTGCACACTCTGTGCTTCACCAGACTGACCTTTCTGTTCTTCACACATGGTGTTCCATCCCTCATTTTCATACCTTTATGCTTGCAATGTACTCCCTTAAGCTCTTAAAATTCTTTATTTCCTTCTCAATTCTTCCTTCTGGTCTCAACTTAAGCACTACCTTCTTCATGAAGATTTTCTTCATTTCCCCAATTCTTTGCAAATTACCTCACATTTATTTTGCATCTGTACCACACATGCTTATTTATACACATGCAATCTCTCCTGATAGATTATAAGTAGCCTGAGGGCAAGTACTATTTCATTTTTATCATTGTATGTATTCCTAGCACTTAGCACATTGACTGGTACATTATAGTTAACTTAATAAATGTTTGTTGATTTATTGATTGATGGTCTTGATTTTCTCAGTAAAGTAGGAAGTAGAATGGGTCATCTTTTGAAGAAAAAAGAACAAACATTTATTAAACACCTGGTATCTGCTAGACACTGTAGTAAGCACTTCACAATTATCTCATCTGATCTTCACACCAACTCTGGAAGGAAAGTGCTATTATTATCCCCATTTGACAGTTGAGGAAACTGAGGCAAACAGGTTAAGTGATTTGCCCAAGGTCACACAGCTAGGAAGTGTCTGAAACCAAATTTGAATTCAGTTTTTCCTGACTCCAGGCCCAGAACTCTACCCACTGTGCCACCTAACTGCCTCTACTGAGAGGTAAGGGAATCAAGAAGGCTTAGGGGCTTTGCAGAGAAAGAAGAAGGTTCAGAACAGTCTCTGCTGGGTATGCGATCGAATTAATAAGAAAAGAAGAGAAGAATTTATGCACAAAAGTGAGGCATAGTTGAGATTAGATGACGTGAACTTGTCTTGGACCTAGTTATCATAGCTAATGGCATTTGGTAGCATGGGAATGAGAGTGGGTTGGGGTGACCCAGGGTAGAGAATTGATGGGGTATTCCAGGGGCAAGGCATTCCAGGGGGGAAGACGACACATTAATTGAACTGATAACCTCCAAGGTCAAGACTGTAAAGAGAAAAAACTGAGGCTAGACATGGGTTAAAAATTAGGAAAACAGAAAGGGATCAGGAGGCTGCAGATCACAGTGGGATGAAAAATAAGATTTAGAGTGAGACCAAGTAAGAGGTGGAAAGATAAGAGATATTGATCACAGAGGCAATTTTTGAGTTTAAGATTGTGAAATTAGCATAGTTACAGGGGATAGGGAAGATCTAAGCCACCCCTGTGAGTGACTAATAGTAATAAACAGAGCTGAGGAGGCTGAATAAGTGGGAGATCAGGGTGTTTGAGGAGAGGTGTCTTCAAATTGAAGCAATCACGTCTAAGAGTGAAGGTAGTGGAAAACAGTAAGACTGCAATCCAGGCACAGAATTCTTTAAGAAGGGAGGGGAGAATGACCTGAAGGGCTGTATATCATAGTGACAAGGACATGGATGAGAAGATATAGACAGAGAGTAAACTTTGAAAGAGGAGTTGCAAAGTGATAGAAGCAAACGGGGTCTAAATATGGCAGTAGGCGCCAAGGAGAAAACTCCCTCTCCTGGCCCAGTGTGTCCCGTGAGGTGAAAGAAGGAGCAGCCTACACTGTTGTATCTTCCAGAGACAGCCAGATAGCCATGAGCTCCAAAAGACAGAAAGTATAGGAGGTGAAGAGGTCTAGAAAGAAAGGAAGTTGTTAACAATAGAAGGATAGTTCTAGAGCATATGTTCAACCACAGGCAGAGACTAAAATGCTCTGCAAACTGCAAAAACTTTTGGAAACTCAAAGTCCTCCATAAAATATAAGGTTATTTGTAAATGTTAAAGTACATTTAAAACTGTGATATGCAAATGGGAGATACTATTATTATGTATCTTGTTCTCATCTTTTTCAGTGGAGTTCAAATAGAAATAGCCCTGAGACAAATCATTAACTTCATTATTCTTTAATATTTATTGAATTATATTTAATATTGAATTAAAATATATACTTAAAATCTATCATTCTTTAATATTTCATGTTCTCTGGACTATTGCACAGGTGGATAAAATAGTTGCTTTTATAATTGGATTAAAGAAGTATTGGGATGTAAATTTCTCTTGGGTGGGTTCACTGAAAGCATCCTCTGGACAACTCTAATAGCAGACCAGACAACTTTGATTTCACCTGCTAATACTCTATATTTGGAAAGGTTTTTTTTGTTGTTGTTGTTGTTCCACATAGCTTTGAGATTATGAGTATTTGGCATGGCAATATCCAAAAATCTTGCCTTTAAAGTTTTATGGATCAATGCTTATGTCCAGGTGATTATGGGCAATAGCCCTAACCGTGATAGTAGCCTGGTTCCAGTACAGTTTATTAGTTGAATTCTCAAGGATATTTTGAGGTCGGTATTTGTAGGATGGGAACTTGTCATCTGTTAGTTGATGAAAGATAATGAGCTTCTGATCTATAATTCCAGCTACCATTTGGTATCTTGCTAGGTATTTGGTAGGTATGTACTGAATTTTTGTGGTCTACGATGATAGACTGCACAGTTTCTATCTTCTCCTTGCATAAATTTACTTTGGCCAATAAATTAGGATAACCCTTCTGTAGTTTATGGTGACAATGATCCTTAACTGCCCTCATAGATCCCACCATTTCCATAAATAAATCCACGTGATCCAGGCATTTGTTTGACTCTTCTTTGTTGACATATTGTTGGATTAATTCATGTGGATGTTGCCCACAGAGGGCTTTTTGATTCCATTCTTGGATCTTAGTCATTTCATAAGTTCCATCCAGAGGTAAACCATTTTCAGTTATGTTCTACAAATCTAGCAATGTGTATTTATTGTAAACCTACTGATGACAGAGAAGTAATTTCTTCTTGTTTCAAAAATACTTCTGTTTTTAACCTGTTGCTCTTTAGCTGACTTAGGGTGATAGAACCTGTGTTTTATAATATTGAGTGAGCATTTTTTTTAGGATATCTTCCATCTCTTATGGTCAAGTTTGATTACCGAAATGTATGTTAATACTGGCATCACACAGGTGGTATCACATAACTTGTTCATTGCTTTAAACATGTTTGGGCTTTTTTCCCCATTAAGCTTTGAATTCAGGATATTGTTTAGCTTCTGGATATACACAGCTAAAGATATCTCACAGATGGATTTATGCTCAATTTCTCTTGCCTAAAGGTACTCAAGGTATTTGTAAGTAACACCTACATCTTTTGGTTCAAAGTGACCCCTGAATTCAAGCTCAGATTCTCCAATCTTTAAATTTCCTGGGTGTACATTAAAATTTTTATAATTTGAGTCCAAACGACACTTTATTGTCACTGCAGAAAGATTCCACAAGATGGAGTTTTAAATTCTGTTTTTCAGTGTACTCATATAATTTGATGTCATCTATATACATCAAATGATTCATAAAATGTTGCAGTATGACTCCCTCTTTAACTTGGAAACCAAACTCAGTTCCATTTAGGAGAGATGGCAGTGAGTCTAAGGCTAGGTAGAACCATAAGGGCATAAAATTGTCTCCCTGAAAAATATGTTAGTTGTTCTTGGCATTATTGTTTTGGTGGCATGTTGCAAATAAAGAATGGACACCAAATGCTCTACCGTTCTCACAGTGCCTGGATGTACTTGATATATTTGTAGTACGTGAATAAGCCATTGGTGTAGAACTTATCTAAAGACTTTGCAGTGATTAGTAAAGCAATATAAATAGTGTAATATTTGCCCTTTATACCTCTGGGACTTTGGGTCATACTCTTTTTCCTCTTTAAGCAATATATTGTTTTATTTTGTTCATAGATTTTTAAACATTACAAGCTATGAATGCTTTCTATTCATGCATACAAACAAAATACATAAGTACATAATTTGCCTGTATTTGGAGGTGTTGCTAGAATTCTCATATTGTAGGAGAGAAAGGGACACCTAGAACGATAGAAAACAAAAGTATACTAAAAATTCTAGATGCCCTTTCTCTTAAGAAAGGTGGAATCCAGCCTGTATTTGAGAGGAGGTTCCTAAAGTTTGTTGCTAGTTGAGCCAGCTAGGTGGTGTAGTAAATAGAACACTGGCCCTGGAGTCACGAAGACCTGAGTTCATATACAGCTTCAGACATTTACTAGCTATGTATGGTCCTGTGCAAGTCACTTCACCGCCATTGCCTCCAAAAACATTAACTAATTTAAAAAGTGTATTGCTAGTAACTAATGTACCATTGTGAAGTATTTGAACTAAGAATTATGGAGTTTGACCAATCCACCATTTCCAGTTTTACAGAAAGAATAGAGTTTCAGTAACAGTCCCCTCCTTTGATATAATTGTCCTGTATTCATTATGTGGACAGTGCTAAAGCTTTTGTGTTTCACAGTTGAACTATTCTGTGTTTTCTTATGTTGGACTTCTTGTGATTCTATAGAAAGCCTGAATTTTTCCACATTTTTTTATATAGAAACAAAGGGAGAGGCTGAATGTGGAAGATATCCTTAATGGATAGGTAGGGGTGGGGTAGATATTTTTTTCTCTTCTCCGATTTCTTTCCATCTCAAGTCACCATAGTAAAGCATTTTTATTTAATATTGAATTGTATATTTTTGTTTATATTTCTTTGACTCTATGTATCACCTTTAAATTTTGACATTTATTTCCAGTTGCTAAATAAGGGAATCTAGAATTTCTAATATACTTTTGTTTTCTAACTATATTTCTATGTGTCCCTTTTTAGTGCCTTTAATTGGGTAATGTGCAGTTCATATTTTTCAATTATACATACTGGCTAAGTATTAAGAATACATTATTGTTATTTCATTCTTTTCTGTGGTATAAAGCTAGAAATAAGTCCTGGGACAATTCACTACAAGTCGTTATTCTTTTTTTAAATACTTTTTGCTACATTTTAAGGTCCAAACTATCTACCTCCCTCCCCAATCTGCACTAGAGAAGGCCACAATTTGGTGCAGATATAGATATATAGCTATATAAATGTAAAACCATACTATGCATACTTCTATTTATCAGTTCTTATTCTGGAGGTGGATAGCATCTTCCTTCATAGGTCCTTTGTAGTTGATTTGAATATTTATAATACTCAGAATAGCTTAGTTGTTCACAGTTATTCTTCAAACAATATTGCTGTTACTATATTCAGTATTCTCTTGGTTCTGTTCATTTAACTCTTCATTATTTCATGCAAGTCTTTCCCCATGTTTTTTTTTAAAATAAGCCTGCTCACTATTTTTTTTTTTTTTTTTTTTGCTTTTTTGGAGGGGGGAAGGCAGGGCAATTGGGGTTAAGTGACTTGCCTAAGGTCACACACCTAGTAAGTGTTAAGTGTCTGAGGCAGGATTTGAACTCAGCTCCTCCTGACTGCAGGGCTGGTGTTCTATTCACTGCACCACCTAGCCACTCCCTGCTCATCATTTCTTACAGCACAGTAGTATTCCATCACAGTCATATACCACAACTTGTTCAGCCACTCCCCAATTGATGGCTATGTCCTCAATTTCTGGTTCTTTGCTACCGCAAAAAGAGTTGCTATAAATACTTTAGAACATATAGCTTCTTTTCCTTTTTCCCTCATCACCTTGAGAAGCAGACCTAATGGGAGCATTGTTGGGTCAAAGGGTATGCAAAGTTTTAAAACACTGTGGGCATAATTCCAGATTGTTCTCCAAAATGGTTAGAGCAGTTCATAGTTCCACTAATGGTATATCAGTGTCCCAATTTTTCCACATCCTCATCTAATATTTGTCATTTTCCCCTTCCATAGTTTCAGCCAATCTGGTAGTATGAGATGATATCTCAAAGCTTTTTTACTTTGCATTTCTCTAATCCATAATAATTTTGAGCATTTTTTCATGTGACTTTATATAGCTTTGATTCCTTCACCCAAAAGCTGCACGTTCAGATCTTTTAACCATTTATCAGTTGAGAGATGACTTATAGTCTTAGAAATTTGACAAAGTTCTCTACCTGAGATATGAGACCTTTATCCAAGAATCTGTCTATAAATTTTTTCACCAATTTTCTGTTTACCTTATGATCTTGTCTACATTGGCTTTATTTATAAAAAAAAAACTCTTAAATTTAATGTCATTAAAATTATCCATTTTATTTCTCACAATGCTCTCTTTTGTTTATTCATAAATTCTTCTATCCATAAGTCCGATAAGTAATATGTTCCATGTTCTTAATTACTTATGATATCTCTCTTTATGTCTAAGTCATGTGTTCATTTTGACCCTGCTATTCTTTTTTTCAGTGGTCTACAAACTATTGCACTGGTGGATTTTTTTAACTGCTTTTTGTAGTTGAATGTAGGTATCAGTATAGAAGCTCTTCCTCTGTATGTTCACAGAAACGCCCTCAGCATTCCTTCAGCAGCAGACAGGACAAGACAGTTGACATGCAGCTCCTCCTGTTCCCACATGATTCTGATCTCCTCTCCTTGGTATATTTTGACAGCTTTTCATTCCATATAACTTGGAGGTTCTGAGTATTTGTGAATATATGGAGACAGCTACTTTAAATGTTGGTCTTAAGATTTTTGTGAATCAGGATTATGTCCTGGTGAGTGTTAAGAAAAGTTCAGACTGTGATAGAAATCTCGTTTCCATAGAGTTTGTTGGTTGAGTTCTACAGGATATTCTGAAAGCGTATTTGTAGTGTAGCCATTTGTTGCCTGTATGTCCATGAAAGATAGTGATCCTCTGATACATAATTTGAGCCACTAGATCATCTCTTTTCTAGGCATTTCATATGTTCTAAGTTTCTACAGCTTGTGATGATACGTTATAGCTTCTACTATTTCCTCCTATAATCTATATTGATTCTGTTATTGTGATTGAGAAAAAGAAAAGGGAAGGGAACACTGATGGTGGTCCAAAAGTAGAAGCAGATATGAATAGGGATGCGGCCTACCATGATCTGGCCTCCATTCTCTCTGATGCCTGTTGGTTTGAAAGGTTAGGAAATGGCGCCCCCTATGTGTTATATCATATCATGTGTAGATAGAGTAATAAATGGATGAACGGATGGATGGACGGCCTGATAGATGGACGGATGGATGGAGGGATGGAGAGATGATGGACAGTTCTTCTATGATGTGAAGGTTCTATGCAGAATGTTCTATGATTCTAATTTCCCTCCCAGTTCTGGCATTCTCTGAGCTAGCATCTCTTTCAACCATGACATAGTGTGTTCTATGATTCTAAGGTTCATTATGCTTTAACATTCTGTATTTTATGTTTTGAGGTCCCTTTCAGGGGCCTATGTGTGTCCTATATGTCCTATGATTTGAATGTTCTTTAAAACTGAAAAAAAAATCATAATCTAAATTGACTATTGAGCAGGGATTTCAAACCCTAAGGGAGATAGCTGAGGTGTTAGTGGAAGATCTCTATCTCTGCATACCTCACATTGCTCCACATAAACAATTATCACTGTCTCTACATGTTGTCCTACTCAAGGTGGAAATGAGAGCCAAGTATAGAAGAACTACTGCAGTAATAGAAAGAGGCACAGAATAAGGGAGCAATCTTGGAGATGTCTTGAGCCAACTCTAGAAAATAAGGGAATGCAGAATTAGAAGGGCCTTTAGAAATATAGAACATGAAATTTTAGGAGTGGAAGGGACCTAAAAGGTAGTGACAGAGGAAGTGGATGTCGATCAGTCTTAAAGAACGAGTTGGATTTGGAGGGGCAAAAAGGGTGGGAAGCAGGGCATTCGAGGGAGGGAAGTATATGCCAGGAGTTTTCTGATATTAATCAGATTGTAATCTAGTTTATGGGGAGTGGTGGGGAATTATAAGAGATAAGGTTAGAAAGACAGGTAGAGTTAGATTTTAGCTACAATGCCAGGATTAGGGGTTTGAATTTTATCCTGAGGACTTTAGGAAGATTATTTTGACAACTCTGTGAAGGATAACTAGGTCAGAGGAAAGACCAAACACAGGGAGACCAATCAGAAGCCTAGGCAAGTGGTATTGAGCACCTCAACTAGGGTGCTGGACATGTGAGCTGGGAGAAGGGAATGGATGAGAAAGAACGTGTAGATGGCTTTGCAACAGGCTACACAGCCTGAACGTGAAGGAGAAGGAAGAATCAAGGATAACATTTTTCAAAACTGGGTAACTTGGAGGATGCTGATGCTCTCAACAGAAATAGGAAAGGTGAGAAGGATAACTGAATTTAGGGAGGATATGATTCGTTTTATTTTGTACATGAGTTAGAGGTGCCAATGGTATATCCAAGTGAAGATGTCCTTTAGGCCATTGGAAACTGAGAGTTCAGAGATTAGAGAAATGACTAAGGATGCACATTAAGACCTGGGAGTCCTTTGATCTTATAGAGATTCATGGAGGTCTAAATTGCTAAAATCAAAAGGAGCCTCAGAGATCAAATGTAACCCAACCTCCTAATTTTCTAGAAAGAAAACTAAGGCCCTGAAAAGTGAAAGAGTGACTGGACCTCAGATCCTAAGTGACACTTGTGGGACTCAAACTGTGCCAGCATTGAGTGGTGAAAAGTGGGCCAAGTGGGAAGTCAAATGAACTAGGCCTGGATCTGCCATGGGTGTTGCCTTTGTGCTCTTGGGTGAGTCAACCTCTCTGAGCCTCCATTTCCTCCTCTTTTTTAAAATAAAGAGGTGAAAATAGATAACCTCTAAGACTCCTTCCAGCTCTCAGTCAATGAGCCTATTCTTCTACCTCCATATCCCTTTTCAGGGCACTAGGGTGTTTATGCATGGATGGATGCATGAATGGAATCTTTAGCTTACACAAGACACTCATCTGTCAAACAACTTAGGCTAAGAAAGAGCTAACCTGAACATTGGAAGGGGAGGGAGAAGGGTCTGGTTTGCAGACAATTTTTGGTTGGTCTGTCTTCATATAATTCCTAATGCCTATTGTCCAGAAGGTTTTTTTCCTTTAATTTTTAAGCCCATGTGTATTTTAAAGGAAATTCAATCTGTATGTTTCTGATTCATGTACACTTTAATCATTACACTGCTATTTTGTAAGAGCTATTTGAAGTCCGGGAAGTCTTTTGATGCTGTTTAAAAGGCTTTTAATAAGCATTTTAATCCTTTTTCTCTTAAAAACAGGAAGTAATAGTTTGCCAGCAGTTAAAAAAAAATTCCAGAACCAGAAGGTCCAAGTTTGGTTCTAAACTCCAACTCTAGAAGTTTTCAGGGGCTCCTAATCCCAGACAGATGGGAAGTTCTATGCCCTGCTCCAGCTCTAAAACCCCTACTCTTTAGGGAGGAATGATGCCTCCTCATGCCCAGGTCACATGAATATATACATATTTGCTGTTTCACTGGCCTAGCTTCACAAGGGAGTACAAGAGGCCTAGAACATTGCAATCAAGTTTTGAGGAAGCTAAAATTCCACTTCCCCCCATGTCTCCCCACTATCTGTTATAGTCTCTGAAATTCCACCATTGAATATTATGAATCTCTATCCTCTAGGCTTCCAATGATGTGATGTGTTTTGTTTTGTTTTGTTTTGTCTTCTTTGTCTTCAGGGAGCATCTTCTATCCCTGTCATTCTACACATAAAAGAAATCCAGGCCCAGGGAGATTAAGAGACCTTGCCTTCCCCATTTTGTAGCAAATAATAAAGCCAGGTCCCTGAGCTAAAAGGGCCCTAAACTCAGAGAACCATGAGGTCACAGGATTTTAGTCCTAGAAAGTACTTCTTCCCTCTGTTTCCTTTTTTCTTCCATTCTTCCTTCCTTCCTTTTTCCTTTTGTTCCTTCTTTCCTTTCTCTTTTTCTTTCCTTCCTTACTTCCTTTCTTCCTTCCTTCCTTCTTTCTCTTTCTTTCTCTTTTTCTCTCTTTTTCTTTTTACCAGACCCAGAATTTCATTGCATTACAAGGCTCTACCACACAGACCACCTCTTAGTTTCTCTTCAACTTCCAGTCTTGTCTCTTTGCCTGGGGGTACTAAGATGACTTGCCCAGGATCAAGCAGCCAATCTGCTATCAGATATTATACTTACCCAACTCTCCCTGACTCTAAGGCTAGCTCTCTACTCCTATTCCATGATGTCTTTTAGTTCAATCCTCTTATTTTACAGAGAAGGAAATGAAAGACCAGAGAAGGAGAATGCCTGCTGAAGGTCACTTATCAAGTCAATGACAAAGTAAAGGTCACTGATGGATATTTCAGGTTTTGAGGGTCACTGCTGCTCCCTCTTCCTAATTTAAAAAAGAGAAGAGGAAGACTTATCCTACTATCTGTCCCCATCTCTAACTGTCCCACCACTACCAGGTCTCTAGAAATGACTTACAGAATCTTACATGAAGATGTGGGGATTCAGCACATTTATATGTTAATCCAAAAAGAGTAAGACCAGAAACAGACAGAGTCAGACTTGGAGAGAAAAAGATCTGCTAGGTGAATAATAAGAATAATTGATAATAATAATTAACATTTAGATAGTACTTTCAGGTTTACAGGGTACTTTCTTCTCAACAATCTTGTGAGGTCAGCAATATGAGCATTATTCACATGTTACCATTGAGGACATTAAGTGAGTTACCCCTAGCCTGAGCTTTTAAATGTTTTATCAATAACTTGGATGAAGGCATAGAGTCCACGCTTACCCAACTCACAATTGGTGTGACTCTGGAAGGGATAACTACCATTTTGGGTGTGGTATAAAATGTTATTATCATTTACAAAACACTTTACTATTGAAAAAGTTCTTTACAGTTTACAAAGCACTTTCATATCTACTATCTGGAAGGGATAACTACCATTTTGGGTCTGGTATAAAAAGCACTTTCATATCCATTGTCTACACCAGCCCCAAGAGAGAAGCAGGCAAGGGATTCCCATTGGACTGATGAGGAAAATGAGGCCCAGGAAGAGTAAGGAGCTCACATAGACTGGCATTGTCAGGACTAGACTACAGGAAATGGGAACACCTGACTCTGTGGGCAGGACTCTTTCTTTGAAGTCAGATAAATTTTCTCCCTGATTTTTTTCTCTCCAACATGGGGGCAACCTCTTTCCTGTTTAAAAAAAAAAAAAGGTGGGCTCTGTCAACTTGTGTTTTCTTCTGTTTTTCATCAGTGACCTTTCTGTTTGCCTGGCAGGGGTAAGGATCCCATTCACAAGGGAGGGGGGAAGGGTCACATTTCCCAACGGCAGCTATGGGGCGGGAGAGGACTTTGGTCCTGGCCTTGGCTCCTGCACCCTCACCTTCTTTCATTCAAAATTACTACCTTCGGATTGTGTCAACATCTGACTGAGCTGACTTTAGCTGATTTTTTAAAACCTGGTGAGCTTACATTTCTAGTAGCAAATGATTAAAAACTGCTTTTAATTTACTCAAACCTTTCCTTCATCAGTATCACTGATGAAGCAATTCAGTTTAGTCTATGTCCTCAGCACCCCCTGGGGGTCCTGCCCACACTGTGGGAAAAGAAGAAGAGAAGCCTAGGAAGAGAAAGTACAGGCCCCACCATCAGGAGCTCCCATACTATAGAGGAAAGTTAGGCATGGAAATAAATAGGCAAGAGATACCAAACCAATACAGAAGTTAACACAGGGCAAAATTTAGCATAAGGGTCAGCTAGGTGGCTCAGTGGATAGAACCCTGGGCCCAGAATCAGAAAGACTCACCTTCCTGAGTTCAAACTCAGCCTCAGATACTTACTAGCTGTGTGACCCTAAGCAAGTCACTTAACCATATTTGCTTCCATTTCCTCATCTGTAAAAATGATCTGGAGAAGGAAATGGCAATCACTCCAATATCTTTGTCAAGAAAACCCCTAATGGGATTTCCAGGAGCCAGGATGACAGAGTAAGGAGTAAATTGCCATAATTCTCCCATATGCACCTCCAAACAACCATAAAATTGTTCCCTGAAACAAATCCTGGAACAGCAGAACTAGAAGAAGAAGAAAAAAAAACAGAGTGAAACGATCTTTTAGCCCAAGAAATGTGGAAGATCTCCAAGAAAAGTTGTCTCACTCAGGCAAAAGGGGAGCACATTCCAGGACAGGAAGCATCCCAGCAAGCCAGCAGCAAGGCTTCACCAAACCAGTGGGAGATCCTGAGCCCCAGTGTGGTGGAGCAGGCAAACCCCAACACCAGGACTCCCCACGTGCCTCAGCAAAGCCAGAGGAATGGCAGATTCCAGCTCCAAGAACCTCCACGTGCTTCAGCATGGCCATGGGCAAACAGGCAACCTCTAGTGGCCAGACAGCCACGTGCTTCAGTGTGGCCCTGGGGAGATGCAGAAACACCCCCACCAGCCTCAGTGCATGCCAGACACTAGTACTAGGACCCTGGCTCAACACCAGGTAAGCCACCAGACACCTATAGCCTCCAGCATGGAGGGCAGATTGGGGGTGGTGGTAGACAAAAGCAAAACACTGGTGAAGATGGAAAGGGTGAAAGGAGAAGGGGGGAGGGGGCAGCTAGGCAGCACAGTGAATAGAGCACCTGCCCTGAAGTCAGGAGGACCTGAGTTCAAATCCAGCCTCAGACACTTGACACACTTACTACCTGTGTGACCTTGGGCAAGTCACTTAATACCCATTGCCCTGTCTCCCCCCCTCCTAAAAAGCAAGAGAGTGAGAGAGAGAAAGAGAGAGGACAAACAGGAGGGAAAATAGGATGGAAGGAAATACACAGTAATCATAACTGTAAATGTGAATGGGATGAATTCTCTCATAAAACAGAAGCAGATAGCAGAGTGGGTCAAAAACTAGGATCCTATAATATGTTGCTTACAAGAAACACACTTGAAGTAGAGAGATACACACAGAATAAAGGTAAGGGGTTGGAGCAGAATCTATTATGTTTCAGCTAAAGTTTAAAAAAAAGCAGGGGTAACAATCCTGATCTCAAACAAAGTAAAAGCAAAAATAGACCTAATTAAAAGAGATAAGAAATGAAACTGCATCTTGCTAAAAGGGACCATAGGCAATGAAATAATATTAAATATAAAATAAATAATTTTTTATTATATTAAATTAAAAGGCTTTTATACCAACAAAAGCAATGCATCCAGGATTAGAAAGCTAGGAAACAATCCATATAGCAAGTGTCTGATAAAAGCCTCATTTCTCAAATAAATAGAGAACTGAAGTTATAAGAATGGAAGCCATTCCCCAATTGATAAATGGTCGAAGTATATGAACAGGCAGTTTTCAGATGAAGAAATCAAAGTTATCTATAGGCTTATGAATAAGTGCCCTAAATTACTTTTGATTAGAGAAATGCAAATTAAAACAACTCTGAGGTACCACCTCACACCTATCAGATTAGCTAATATGACAAAAAAGGAAAATGATAAATGTTGGAGAGGATATGGAAAAATTGGGACGCTAATGCACTGTTGGTTGAGTTGTGAACTGATCCAACCATTCTGGAGAGCAATTTAGAACCATGCCCAGAAGGCAACCAAACTGTGCATACCCATTGATCCAGCAATACTACTACTAAGTCTAAACCCAAAGAGAGCATAAGAAAGGAAAAAGGACCTGCATGCACAAAAATATTTATAGCAGCTCTTTTTTGTGGTGGCAAAATAAATTAAGGGGATACTTATCAGTTGGGGAATGGCTGAACAAGCTGTGGTATATAAATGTAATGGAATACTATTGTGCAATAAGAAATGATGAACAGACAGATTTCAGAAAAACCTGGAAAGACTTATATGAACTGATACAAAGTGAAATGAGCAGAACCAGGAAAATATTGTACATATTATCAGCAATATTGTGTGATCATCAACTATGAATGACTTGACTCTTCTCAGCAACATGATATAAGACAAGTACAAAGGACTCATGAAGGAAAATGCTATCCACATCCAGACAAAGAACTAAAGGACTCTGAATGCAAATCAAAACATATTTTTTCACTTTATTATTTTTCATGTTTTTTCCCTTTTGATCTGTTTCTTTTTTTCACAACTGTGACAAATATGGAAAGATATTCTACATGATAGCACATGTGTAACTATCAAATTGCCTACCATTTTCAGAAGAGGGAAGGGGAAGGGAGGAGAGAGAAAGAAAAATTTGGAACTCAAAATCTTGTAACACAGAATGGTAAAAATTGTCTTGCTGTGTAATTGGGGGGGAAATAATATAGTATTTAAAAAAAAAACCCATAGGGGTGGCTAGGTGGAGGCCTCAGAAAATGAGCACCCACACATAAATAATGACTAGCCCTATAACCTTGAGCAAGTTACTTAACCCCAATTGCTTAAAAAAAAAAAAACCTACAATGGAGTAATGAAGAGTTGGACACAACTGAAACAATTGAGCACCAACAAATTTAACATGAGGGTATCTCAAGTCTCCCCCTGCTACACCAATGAAATCACCAGTCCTATAAAAACAGAAGAAAATGAAATCCTTAAAATATTGTCTATAAGGTGAGGGAAGGAGAGAACTTATGCAATATAAAAATTAAAGACATAATTAAAGACATTAAAGACAAAATGATTCCCTCCCTCTAAGGTAGGTACAACGCATCTGTAGATTTTTCTCATTAAAAATTGTATAAGGGGTGGCTAGGTGGGGCAGCAAATAGAGGAGCACCAGCCCCGGAGTCAGGAGGACCTGAGTTCAAATGTGGTCTCACATTTGATACTTCTAGTTGTGTGACGTTGGGCAAGTCATTTAACCCTGATTGCCTTGCCTCGCCCCTCCAAAAAAAAAAAAATTTGTACAGTCGTGTAAGTAGGCATGTGGGTTGGTAGTTATTAGTATTCTCGTTAGCTGGTTTTGTTTTTTGGTTTGGTTTGGTTTGATTTGTAATGATGAGGCTAAATACTTTTTTTTCCTCATTCCTTCATTTATCACAAGAATCATTCCCTCAATACCTTCACAATTACGACATCTCTAGCACAGCCTTCCTCTACATATCCTTGGTCTGTTCCTGCTTTGATTCCATATTCGTTTTCCTTGGTATCATTTTCACTTCCTCAGGCAACCCAACATCATTTTACATAATTTACTCTTTCCTCTGCCAGTCACTATATCCTTAGGCAGAGCTCACACTGGCAAAGGTCCTCCTCCCAGTCTGGATAAAACAGACAATCCACAAAGCTCTGTTAAACTCTGCCTCTGTCTGGGGAGTATTTGAAGTGCTGAGATTACAAAGACAGAAAGGAAATTGCCCCAACTCTGGAGGAGTTTGTGTTTAGATGAAGAAAATCGTGCTTCAAAGATGTCCCTAGTTCTCATAAGCTGAGACCTCTCTTTTCTATAGGGACATTTCCAGTCCCTTGTTTCCACTACATTGTCAAAGATTTCTAATCTACTTGACCCGTGCCCCTCTCTAAGCTCTACCATCAATTCCTAATATTTCTCTAAGGCCCACATGATAAAATTCCTTAAATGTCCAATAATAGCCCTTCCTGTTCTCTTTGGTTATATTCAATTTTTGAAACATTCCCAAGTAGACAAATCTTTACCAAAGGCTGAAACCACTTTCTCTGCACCATAATCTCAAGGCTAGAAAGAACCTTAGTGAGGATCTAACCTAATGACCTATGCTGGACAAGAAATTCCCTCTATATCATTTTTTATTAGTGTTCTACTTCTGTTTGAATGCCTCCTGTGGTGGGGAGTTCATTACCTCTCTTTCAGAATGGTATCACATATAAAGCATTGGATTTAGGACCTGGGTTCAGATACTGCCTCTACCACTTATGACCTCTAAGGCCACAATTGTGCCCGAGGTATTTAAACGAAGCATCATTTTTTTTTTCAAATCTACTATGAAGAGGTTGGATTATATGATCTCGAATGTTCCTTCCCAATCTAAATCTCCAATGCAGTGATCCTAAGGCACCTCATCCAACTATTGAACAGCCACAACTGTTCATTCTTTAACTGACCTAAAATCTGTCCCCTTCTCTCCTAGCCTCCCCTTTTGTCTTCTCCTTTTCTCCTATTGTCTAGATACAATAATCCTATGTTAGAACGGGAGGGGACCTGCCTCAGAGGGGATCGAGTCCAGTCCCATCATTTTCCACCCAAGAGGAAGCAAAGGCTCAGAAAAGGAATGGGACAGGACTGCCCTGGGGTTACCTAGCTAAGGTTAAGTTTTAAACTGAGTCTCCTGACTCCATATCTAGCTATTTTCCATTAGACCATGAGATCCCTGAAAGCAGACTGTCTTTTACCTTTCTTTGCATCCCCAGCACTTAGCACAACACCTGACTTGTAGTAAGATAAATGTTTGTGGATGGACTTTCCTCTACTTCACACCAGCCATACCCTTCACAGTCTAGCAGATTCTTGAAGACAGCTAGGACATTCCCTCTAAGTTGTCCTGTATATCCTCAGTTGCTTCAAACTGTATGTAGCTTCTCAATGTCATTCCTAATAATAGCTGATGATTAGGAGACAGCCAGGTAGCCCAGTAGATAGAGCTCTGGGCCTGGAGTCAGGAGCATCTAAGTTCAAATCCATCCTCAGACATTTACTAGCAGTGTATCCCTGGGCAAGTCATTTAACCCTGCTTGTCTTAATCTACTGGAGGAGCAAATGGCAAACGATTCCAGTTAGCTTTGCCAAGAAATCTCCTTGGACAGTACTGGTGTTCTGTGGTCCAGGGGATCACAAAGAGACAGACATGACTGAACAACAATATTTTATGATTAAAATATTGCAAATTATTTTAGTGATGATAACATTTGTTGTTTGGTCATTTCAGTCATGTCTTACTCTTTGTGACCCCATTTGAGGTTTTCTCAGTCATGGTACTGAAGTGGTTTGCCATTTCCTCCTACAGCTCATTTTACAGATGAGGAAACTGAGGCAAACAGGATGAAGTGACTTGCCCAGGGTCACACAGCTAATAAGTATCTGAGGCCAGAGTAGAACTCAGGTCTTCCTGACTCTATCAGCTAATATTTTATAACACTTAACGGTTTGCAAAATGCTTTACAAATAAATCATTTTAGTCTCCCAAAAACTCTGGGAGGTTGGTGCTACCATTACTCTAATTTTATAGATGAGAGATCTGGGCAAGGAGATATTAAGTGACTTAACCAAAGTTTACACAGCTAGGCCCAATTTGAACTCAGGTCTTCCTGATTACAGGTCCAGCACTCCATCCTCTGTAGCACCTAGCTGCCTCCATTATTTGAGAAAGTATCCAGAATCAAAGATTTTCAACTGGAAGAGACCTTAGGGATCATCTGATTCAGCCCCCTTATTTCATAGATTAGGCCCAGAGTAATAAAATGGTTTGCTCTAGAAAATATAGGAAGTAATTAGCAGAGCTGAAATTTGAACCCAGATCTTAGAACTCCAAAACCTCTGCCATTTACATTGCATCATGCTGCCTGGATTTTATCTGATACTCACAAATGCCTTGTGAAGTGGGACATGGATTATGATTTACATTCTACTATAGAGTAAATAATTCCCTTCCAGAGTCACATAGAATTTCCTGTTGATCATCAGGATCTCGACCTGCTTCATCCCTCTGGTTCCTGGATTTCTTTATATAAGCATATTTTCTTAATATATGATATCTTTCTGCCTCCCCCCCCCCCCCGCCCTTAAGCAGTAGCCAGGAAATAACAGCGCTGGGATTCAAACACAGATCCTCTTAACTATAAATTCAGTATTTTTCCTAATAAGTCCATACTGCCTATTAAAATTTGGTGTATAGAATGGGATATAACATTGCAGATAGGAAATATGGCATCACTGGAGATTAAAAAATAAATAAAAACAAGTTTCCCAGGGCCAACTCCAACAACCATGGAACTCTAGTTCTCCTGTGAGCAAAGAAACTTAAGGGGCAGGGGAATTCTCTTGGAAGGCCAGTGGAGGAGGAAGTGGGGTGTGATGGAAAAGGCATTGACCTTAAAGACAAGGCTCTGGTTCTAGGCAAGCAGCCTTCTATCTCCCATTGCCTCACGCTCAGCTTTACCTTCCCTCCCCTGCACTCCCATGTTGCTCAACTTCCCTCTTCTGACATCAGAGACATTCTCCAGTCTTTCTAATGAGTTAATAAATCTTTACATTTCCCCAACAGCTCATTGTGTTTGTCTGTTAGGGACCTGGTCCAGAGCCTTCCTAGAAGAGCTGTGGTACGAATGACCTGCCTGAGAACTGATCCCTTGAGACAGTCTCATGGGGCCCCGGCTCCAGCCTCAGCCCCTGCCCCAGGCCCATGGGCTAAGGGTTGACTGATCACCAAGAGGCTATGGAAAAACTGGTGAATGACCATTTCTGGGAAAATTTCAAAGTATTATTTTTTTCTCCCAAGAATCAATGTGAACTTCCTTGAATCCTCCTCTTAAAGTTACCTCCTCTTAAAGACTTAAATACGGGGTGAAGGAAGGGGTGAGATCCAGGCCAAAAGACCCTATGGGCTCTTCTCCTCCCCTCCCTCTCAAGTGTTCCTCACCACCACCACCACCCAGGAATTCAGCAACTAAATGGTCCTGAAGAAGCCACAAGAAGAAACCCAGATGTGGATTAGAGGTAGGAGGGGACAGAAAGAACCAATGCCCCCCGCCATGTCCCCCATTCTCCACCAAAAGCCAATGCACATAATTATGACAGCAGCAGCAACAGGGGTGGCAGTGATCATTCATATTTTTATAAGACTGTGTTTAAAAAGTGTTTTTCTCACAATACTCTTATAAGGAAGGCAATGAAAGAATCCTTTTCCAAGGGAGGAAACTAAAGGCGCAGGCTGGTAAGGTAACTTGTCCAGGGTCACTTAGCTTTTAAATGCCAGAGTAGGAACTTGACCTGTCTCCTGACTCAAGACAAGTACTTTTATCATTCCACCCTCTGGCCTCTCTGCTCTGCTGTGAGCTGTATCCTGGCTCATCATCCTAGAGACCACCCATTCCTCCCACCTTAATCCTTTCAACACCTGTAACAATCAGAATCACAGTTAATAAGATCACAGATCACAGAGCTGGAAGGGACTTCACCCACCCTCTCTAGTCTGGCCCTTTTACAGGACAAATGAGGAAACTGAGGCCCAGCAAATTTAAATAAACTGCTCAAAGTCAAATGACTAGCAATTGTCAGAAATATCAGATATAAGATCTGAACCCCTGTCTCCTGACACTGAATGATACCTGGCTGCAAACAGTAATTCACATTTGTAGAGTTTATCAGAATTTATGGTTGTGTTTTCCTCACAACAACCCAGTGAGAAAACTCAATACTAAGGAACTTTGGAGCAGAGACTATCGGAACTGGAACTTGAATACTCTTTTTCTGATTCTTATCCTAGCCTAGTACTCTATCCCAGCCACTGTGCAGTCTGCTCTAGGACTAAAGTCTAGAGTATTTGTAATGTAAAGATGACCTGATAGGATTTAGAGAGGCATCCCCACAGGGAAGCAAGCTCTTGGCCCTCCCTCCCCAGCCTGAGGACAGTTCTGGGATAATCATCTCTGACCTCATTCAGACTGCAGGGAGGGAAAAGATACCGTGGTCAAGCAAGCATCCTGACCATCATCTCCAATGAACAAGTTAATAGGAGGTACAGATAATATATACAGGATATAAATATAGGTACAGACTGAGCTGTGATTTATGTCCATGTCACAGAAAGTGTGACTCACTGAATTAATATTGCTCTGTGTGAGTCCCTGTGATGCATTAACAATGTGTCTCTCACTGGGAGGGACCTCCTAGTGGAGACATCTCTGGACTTGGGGTCAGGAAGACCTTAATTCGAATCCTCTCCTCTGCTCTTCCAAGCTGTGTGATGCTGGGTAAAGTTTCCTCATCTGTGAAATGAAGGGGTTGGACTCAGTGGCCTGTAAGGCCCTTATCAGCTCCAAATTTTCAATCCTGTGAATGTATGGGAGTGCAAAAAGAGGAAAGAGCCCAGGTTTGAGAGTCAGACACCTGGTTCTGATGCCTGATGTTAAGCTTCCCCTCTGCTCATGGCCAAGTCCACCTTTTAAGACCCTGTTTCCTCCCCTGTAAAATGAGATTGGACTAAACAGTTTCTACAACCCCTTCTACTTCCAACACTCTATACTCTGAAATAGCCCCCTGAAAGGTTTTGGGAATGTATGCTTCTCTACTTTATAATTTCTTCCTCCCTACTGCTTCTATTTAGGACCCCACTATCCTCCTGGTTATCTGACCATGCCATTCTGAAGTCCTCCTTGATCCTTTGCTCTCCATCACTCCCCATTTCTAATTACCTTGTTCAGTTGTTTCAGTTATGTCCAGTTCTTCACGATCCCCATTTGGGGTTTTCTTGGCAAAGATACGGGAGTGGTTTGCTATTTCCTTCTCCAGCTCATTTTACAAATGAGGAAACTGAGGCAAACAGGGTGAAGTGACTTACCCAGGGTCACAAAGCTAGTAAGTATCTGAGGCTGGATTTGAACTCAGGAAGATGAGTCTTCCTGACTCCAGGCCCTTCACTCTGTCTGCTGAACCACCTAGCTGCCACTTGCCTAATCACCTCTTAGGTCCTAGGGGTGGTACCTTTTGGAACATTATGGTCACCTCAATTCCCACTACCATCATCCTACCAGGTTTCCATCACCTTTCATTTGAACACATAGCTTCCCAGCTGGTCTCCTGGCCTCCAGGTTCTCTCTTCCCCAGTCTAACTTGTATACTTTATTGGAGTATACTTCCTAATACATGGTTCTGACCATGTCACTCCCAGCTCAAAAACTTCCCATTCCCAAGGAATATTTCCCATTGCCAAGATGATATAATACAAACTCCTATGCTTAACATTCAAAGATCTCTTAAAACTGACTTCCACCTACCTTTCCAATCTTATCTCATTTTTCCTCACCATACCTTCTGTGCACCAACCATACATATCTATTCCTTGTCCCAAGAACAAAAGCTGTGCTCTCCCTCCTTAACATCTTAGTTCAGACTATCTCCTATGCTTGAAATATACTTCTTCCCTTCTTTGACACTTAAATCAGAGAATCTCTTTGTTGGAAAAGACTTTGGAGGACAAATAGTCCAATAAGTACTGGGAACAGGGAACCCTTCTACAACATGCCCCAAGATTGGCCACTCAGCCTTTACCTGAGTGCCTCAAGTGACCTGGCCCCACTACATTCTGATGCGACTCATTTGATTTGTGTTCATAGGATGATTGATTTAGAATTGGAAGAGACTTCAGAGGTCATCTAGTCCAACCCACTAATGTGACACATGATGAAACTGAAATACATCAATAGGTTAACTGATTTGACCAAGGTAGTCTGAAAGGTGGGATTTGAACACAGGTCTTCTGATTCCAGAAAAACTATCTAATGCAAGTTCTCTGAATCCAGAGGCAATGTTCTTTCCATTGGGTTTGTACATTTTGTTTTATTGATACTTTTTGTGATATCACATTCATTTCCAAATATTTCTTTCTCCTTTCCCCTGTCAACCATTGTTTGTAATAAAGGAGAAAAGCAGAGGGGAGAGGGGGAGGGGGCAGGGGAAGCAGTCTACAAAACCAACACATCAAACATGTCTTTTATTATTTCCATTTGCATTGTTGTAGTCATTGTGTGTATTTTTCCTGGGTTTGCTTACTTAACTCTCCATCAGTTCATATAATTTTCCTGTAATTCTTTGAATTCTTCATATTCATTGTTTCTCATGGCACAAGAATGTTCTATTACATTCAAAGACTATGTTTTCTTTTTGCTTTTTGGAGGGCATTTGGGGTTAAGTGACTTGCCCAAGATCACAGGGCTAGTTTTTGTGTTATGTGTCTGAGGTCGGATTTGAACTCAGGTCCTCCTCACTCCAGAACCAGTGCTCTAGTCACTATGCCACCTAGCCGCCCCTAAGACTATGTTTTCCTTAGACATTTCCCAATCAATGAGAACCTACTTGTTTCTAATTTGTTGCAGCCAGACAACAGACATTTATTAGGTGCCTAATATGTGCTGGGCATTGTAATGAGAAATGGGATACAAAAAAAGGCAAAAATCGGTCCATTCTCTCAAGAAGTTCACAGTCTAAAGGGGAAGGCAACATATTGCATAACTATGTACAAACAGGATATGTACAGTATGAATTAGAAATGATTAAAAGAAGGAAGGACACAACTGTTAAGGGAGACCAGGAATAACTTCTTGTACAAGATAGGATTTCAGAGTATTTGCAGATCCTATACTTGCTTGCATGTCACCATGGGCGGGTGCCGGGGCAGGGGTGGGGATGGGGGGGAAGGAGAAGGGGAAAATGTGAAACTCGAGGGATTGTGGAACTGAATCTTGTAAACTAAAAGTAGACAAACAAATTAATAAAGACCAAAAAAAAAGGATTTCAGCTGGGGTGTGAAGGAGGAAACCAGGCAAGCCAGGAGGCAGCAATGATGAGGAAGAGCATTCCAGACATGGAGGACAGCCACCGAAAATGCACAGATCTGCCTTGAATATTTTGATATAAATGAGATCTTTCTATCTTTGCCCTTTTTGGTACATCTTTCCTGCCCCAACCTCTCTCTTGACCTCCATCTCACATCTTCATTTGCCTTTCAAGACATCTTGAACTGAAAGTCCAGCAGACATTTTAAACAATATCCAAAAGAGAACTCATTATCTTTCTCCTAAACCTTAACCCCCACTCCTGCCTTCCATATTCATGTAGAGGACACCATCCTCCCCAGTCCCAGCCTAGAAGACATCCTTGTCTTCTTATTATCTCTCACACCCCATATGTGTTGCAGCAAGCACCCTAGCATACCCAGGGTGGCTGCCAACATAGGTTCTTATATCTGCTTTTCTAAAGGAAAGCAACTCAAAAACTCAACAATCTTGCTTTAATCAATCAAACATGTCATTTACCTAGTTCAGGGGAAAAAATCAGCACGCTGAACTTCAGAGTATACAGACAGGTTACAAGCATAAGTTACAAGACAGAGAAACATTTCAAGCAGACAGGCCTCCAACTAACTGTTGTTTACATCCATACCTAGTCAGTTACCAGAGAGGGAAGCATCAACATCTGGGTTTTTCAAAGCCGGGGGGCTCAATGTCTGCCCAGAGTCTCATCTGGTCAAATCACACAACACTTCTCAAAGTGAGCCCCAAAACAAAGTCTCACATCAGGAATTATATAACCTCCTGGGTCAGAGAATGTAAGAATCCTCTTAACCCACTGCCCAATCACAAAGTACCAAAGTGTGGGTGTTCCTGAAAAACAAGCCTCCCGCCACAGGCTCCAGGTGCACTTATCCGAGGTGCAGGGAAGATCTTACACAATACAATCTTAGAAAGATGGCAACAACATAAATTTATAATATGTTGCCAAGGTCTTTTGATTTCACCCCTACAATATCTCTAGTATATTCCCTTCTGTCCTGTGCCACTGCCACCACTCTAGTTCGGGTCCTCATTGCCTTGTAGAAAAGGTCTGCTGGTGGGTCTGCTTACTCCAAATTTCTCCCCACTCTGATCTATCTTCCATTTAGCCACCAAAGTGATTTTTCCTAAAGCATAGGTCTGACCACGTCACTCCCCTAGTCAGTAAACTCCAGTAGCTCCCTTTTGCCCCAGGATCAAATATAAAATCCTTTGTTTGGTATTCAAAACCCTTCATAACCTAGTTTCCTCCTACCATGCTAGTCTTCTCACACTTCACTCCATGACACATACTCTTCAGTCCAGTGACTTTCGCCTCCTAGCTGTTACACCAACAAGACATCCCATCTCTTAGCTCCAGGCATTTTCTCTGATTGTCCCCTATTCTTGTAATGCTTTCCCTCCTCAACTCATCCTACTGACTTCCCTGGCTTCCTTTAAGTCCCAACTAAAATTTCACCTTCTTCCATCCTTCTTAATTTCAATGCCTTCCCTCTGTTGATTATTTCCTATTTATCCTGTATAAATAGGAATATAAATCCTGCTTGCTTTGTAAAGGTTTGTTTGCATGTTGTCTCCCCCATTAAATTGTACCCTTTGTGTGCAGGGACTGTCTTTTGCCTCTTTTCTGTATTCTCTGTGCTTAGCACTATGCCTGACACATAAAAGGTATTTAATAAATATTGATTTAGTGATTGGTTGATCCCAACAGAGGAGTCTTGGAGTCAAAGTGTATGAACACTTGAATCAATTTTTACTCTTTTTTTTTTTTTTTAGCAATTTCCAAATTGCTTTCCAGAATGGTTAGACCATTTCACAGGTGCAACAACAGTTTATTAGTCTGCTTATCTTCCTGTAGTACCTCTAATATTGACTATTGCCATCTCTTGTCAAAATGCTGGGTATGAGCTGAAATCTTAGAATTGCTTTAATTTGTATTTCTTTTATCATTACTGAGTAACCTTTCATGTGGTTGCTAATAGTCTGCAATTCTTTTGAGAACCAGTTGCTCATGTGCTTGGGTCACTTATCATTAGGAAATCACTCAGTCATATGTATTTGTGTAATTGCCAGCATATCTTGGTATCAGAGCCTTCTGACAGTTATTTGATAGGGGGAAAAAATTTCCCCAATCAGCATTTTCCCTTCTTATCCTAGCTGAAGACTGTATTCATACAAAAGCTTTTCACCTTCACATCATCGAAATGCTCTATCCTATCTACTGTGATATCACAATAAATAACCTTTTCTTGATTAAGAATTCTGCCTCATCCATATTTGTGGGAAAGTACTTGATTTCATTATATCTGACTTTGGATAGTTCTGATTATTAGGAAACTGCTCATTACATTAGGAAATTTGCCACTCTGAAGCTTCCTCCCATAGCTTCTAGCTTTGCTCTCTGTGACTAAGAAGCACAAATCAAATCCTTTGCATATGGGAGGACTTCAGATGTTTGAAGAAAGCCATTGTGTTCTCCCACCAAGGCTTCTCTTATACAGCCTAAATAACCCACTCCTTTCAAACAATCCTCATGTAATATGACTTGAAAGCCTTTTGCCATATTGATGTCCTCTATATTAGTAATATTCTTCCCAAAAATTTAGAATGGAATACAGTACTCCAAGAGGGGTCTGACAGGGGCAGATGACCACCTTCCTTGTCTGGAACTATGCCTCTCTTAAGGAAACCTAAAATCATATGGTTGCTATTTTATACCATCAACTTACATTGAGCTTATAGATATTTTTTTCAGATGAACTGCTCTATCCACACCTCTCACATATTTATCCCTGTTAAATCTCATCTTATTCAACTTAGCCAAATGCTCTAGCCTGTTGCTATCTTTTGGAATTCTGACTGTCATCTAATGGATTAACTGTCTTTCCTAACTTTAGGTCCTGCCTATATTTGATGTTTGCCATCTATGGCTTTTATCTGATTCATTTATAAAAATGTTAAAGAGGATGGACCCAAACATAGATCCCTAGGGCACTACACATTGGAACTCTTTACAAGACAGCATAGAATATTTAAGGATATGGAACTTTTAGAAAACAGCCCCCAAAAGAAAGAAAGCATTAAAGAAAAAAGCATTAAAAGAAAGCAGTTCTGCAATCACACCCAAAAGTTCTTTTAGTACCTTGGAATATAGGTTAATATGAAACTGAAGACATAAAGTCATGATGGCAACCAAATGATCTCTTACCACCCTCCTGCTAATACTGCCTTTCAACTTCCCAGTCGACATTTTTGTTCAGTCCTTTCCAGTCCGAAGATGATTTTCCTTTGCAGAGAAAACAGAAGCAAGGACTATCAGGGGAAATTACTTGAGTAGTTTTGCCTTCTCTCCATTGTCCATCATCATCATCTCATCTCCCTTGAGAAATGGTCCTGTCCCTTTTTTCATTCCCTCCTTTCCCCTGAGTTAGCTTATAAAACTCCTTTTGTTTGGCTAGTGAGGCAGCAAGGTATTGTGGAAAGAACACTGGATATGAAGAAAGGAAGGAAGGAAGGAAGGAAGGAAGGAAGGAAGGAAGGAAGGAAGGAAGGAAGGAAGGAAGGAAGGAAGGAAGGAAAGGAAAAAGGAAGGAAGGAAGGAAGGAAGGAAGGAAGGAAGGAAGGAAGGAAGGAAGGAAGGAAGAAGGAAGGAAGGAATAAAGTATTATCATGGGATCACTCTGTGCCAAGGACAGGTTGAGGATAAAAATACAAAAACAAAGATATTCCTTTCCCTCAAAGATTTTACATTTTTTAAGAGAAGTTCTTAACTTTTTTGCATCATGGACCCTTTCAGCAGTCTGGTGAAGCCTATGGACTTCTTCTCAGAGTAATGTTTTTAAATTCATAAATAAAACACATAAGATTACAAAGGAAACCAATTCTATTGAACTACAGTTATTAAAATAAAAAAATTTAAACAGATTCAGACTCTGGGTTCAGAACCCTTGTTATAGAGAAAGAGGACTGGTGGTGGGGGAAGAATATTTTGGTTTGAAAAGTTACACAGCTAGAGAATAGAGCCATAGAGAATTATGTTAACATGCCTTCTCCCGTAGCAATGGTAGCATTGATTTGATTATGGTTCCATGATGGAGAAGGAGTTGAGAAAATTGCCAGGTAATCAAGTAAAGCATGGCTAGAGTCAGTCTACATATAGTGAGCCATGTGAGGCCTTCATCCACTGGGACAGCAAGGGAGTAGGGGATGAAAGGAGAGGGGAGGTCAGGGTGAGAAGTGCAGAGCTGAAAAGGCCAAGTCCTCCAGGACAATGGTCTGTGGTCCATAATGTAAGGTGGATGGTGAGAAGGCATCTGGAAAGAACAATCAGAGGGGTTAGTTCTTAATCTCATTTCAACTACTTTCAATCTGTGTTGTGCAGCTAGGTAGCCCTGCGGATAGAGCACTGGGCCTGAAATCAGGAAGACTTGACTTCAAATCCAGCCTCGGACACTTAATAGCTGTGTGATCCTGGGCAAGTCACTTAACTTCTGTTTGCCTCCATTTCCTCATCTGTAAAATGATAATAAAAGTGCCTACCTCCCAGGGATATTGTAAGGATCGAATGAGATAATATAGTTGTACAGGGCTTAGCACATTGCCTGGCCCATAGTAAGCGCTAAATAAATGTTTGTTAGCTGTTGTTGTTGTCACCTTTTTAGCAAGCCCCTAAACTGAGTCTCACTTTGTTCATCTATAAAAATAAACTAGTTAGATACTGTAATTTCCAAGTTCCCTCCTAACTCTGAATCCTAAGAATCCAGGAAAGCAAGGGTCAGCAAACAGTCTAGTTGGGGTGGAACAAGAAAAAAGGCTTACACTGTCAGATATGGCCTTTGTATTGATTTGTTTTGCTTAACTGCTCAACTCTGTTACAAGGAAGGGTTTATAGTTGGTGGGGGAGGGGGAAACATTGAGAAGTAGCAGCAATATTTTTTTTTAAAAGCTTCAACGAAACATTTTTAAATTATGAGAAAGCAGTATGAGATAAAGCTGAAAACGAAGGTTGGAGATATAGCAGAGGATACTGAACGCCAGAATCAAGCATTTATCTTTTATTCAGTAGGCAGAAAGAAGGGATTGATGGTCCTCAAGTGGAAGAGTGATGTGAATCAGGGCAGTCATTGGACTTAAAGATCACGGGATCGTAGATTTAGAGCTGAAAGTTATCTGAGATTCTCTAGGCCAGTCTGACAAGTTCACAGGTTCAGACACAGAAGCAGAATGTGATCATCATAAGAGAGGTACAGACAGTAAATGCTATAGAAGTCCAGGGGAGGGAGAAATATTTTCCAGTTGGAAGGTGGAGGAAGGGGGAGGGGAGAGAATCAGGGAAGATTCTCTATGAAGATGTGCCAGAGCTGGACCTTGACGAGTGGGTAGGATGTCAGTGGGCAGAGTGGAATATCACAAACGTGGATAAAGTCTTCCACGAGTTAGTGTGGGGATACATTTGGAAGGTGCTGAGGTTTCTAGTTTGGTTGTATCTCAGGCTTACCAATATGCAAGACGTGTAGCTGAAATTTGCAAAAATTTTACCAGTGTAATTAAGACACAATCCTACCCTTCCCCGCCCACCCAATCTCCTACATTTCAAACCTTCAGAGAACGGTGATAAGCAAAGCACACCAGAGAACTGGCTTGGTTTGGAAACAGTCTCAGAGGTAGAAGAGACCTCACAGGGCATGAAACCCAACTTATAGCTGGGCACCCTTCCCCTTTACAGTGTTCCTCAATACATGACCAGTCATGCAGTCTTCACTGGATACAGAAACACCTAGTACCTCTAAAGACAGTCCTGTTCCACTTTGGGACAGCTGCCAATATTGGGAATTTTTCAATGTATTGAGCTGAAACCAGCCTCTCTCTGCACCTACCACCAATTGTTCCTTGAAGCTTCCCCCACCCCCTCAACCAATCATTCTTTTGAGTGAACAAATACCATGAGCCAGTGGGTGAGGTGTAGATTTAGAAGAAAATCCAGTCCAAGCATAAAAGCACTTGAAGAGTTAGGTTTCAGCAACTGCTCTGTGAGCAAATATTTCAATGGACATTGTTGTGGATACAAGGCCATAGAGCTCAGCAATGATCTGTTATCTGTAACCTGTTACATAAATGCAGGTATTATTGCGAAAGGCAGGGTCAAGAACTCAGAGTGACCTGCTGGAGGCCCCTTCTCCTGCAAGAGGTGGCTGTGCTGTCCTGGAAAGAGCCTAGGACAGGCAGTCAGCAGAGCAGGGTAGTGTGGTATAAGGCAGAGGACCAAAGTTGGAAGGACAGTTCATGTAACTGCTCCCCCACATGACCCTGGACTTCATAATCCCTTTCAGTTCTAAAGTCTAATTTTATGGGTTTTTACCCCTGCTCTGCCATTGACTCAGTATATGATGTTAAGCAAGTCGCTTCCCTTTTTGGGGTCTCAGTTTCCCCATCTGTAAAATGAAATGGTTGAATTTAATACTCCTTGGCAAAGAGGTTCTTAATATTTTTGTGTCACGGACCCTTTTGGCCATTTGGTGAAATCTACAGGTCCTTTCTCAGAATGCTTTTAAATGTATAGAGTAAAATTAGAATTAATGAAAAAAATTGTATTGAAATACAGTTAACAAAATAATTTCTTGAAAAAACAAAAAAGTTCATGGGCCCCAGGTTAAGAACACCTAGTCTAAGGTCCCTTCTAGTTTTCCTATTCAGTTTGTAGGCTTTAAAAAAAAAAAAAAAGCTCATCTTCACAAAATTGCAAGGAAGTATACACTGCCTAGATTCAGGGAGAATTTAATTACAGTCCGATCCCATTATAATGCAACTCATTGTTACAAAGAATCAGATAAACCACAGATGACATCCTGTCCCCTGAAATGGACATGGGTGTGGGGCGCACAGAAAATCACACAGTGTCCCTTCCTTCAGCACAGGCAAGAGCCACAGTCCTCATAGGGCATAGGATGTCAGAGCTGGCAGGGATCTTCGGATCCTAGAATATAAATTGTCAAAAGGGAAGGGACCTTAAAATCCTGGGACATAAAATATTGGATCTGGAAGGAATATCAGAATCATAAATCATGGAATGTCTGAGCTCAACTCAAATGCCACCCACTTTAGAAAGCCTATCTTGAGTCTCTGCCTCACCTCTTCCCACGCCCTTCCCTAGTGGCTGGTTGCCCTTCTCCCTGAAAATTATTTTGTGTATGCTTTGCATATACTTTATATTTACTTTTTCTGTATGCACATTGCTTCCTCTCAGCAGAGAATGCGAGTTTCAGGAATTGCTTCATTTTTGTCCTCGAATTCCCTTATACATAGTAGATTATGGATGGATGGATGGTGCAGTGGATAGAGTACTGGATCTTTGGTCAGGAAGACTCATGGTCCTGAGTTCAAATCCAGCCTCAGACACAGCTAATAAGCTGTGTGACCCTAGGTAAGTCACTTAACCCTGTTTGCCTCAGTTTCCTCATCTGTAAAATGAGCCATAGAAGGAAATGGCAAACTACTTCATTACCTTCACCAAGAAAACCCCAAATGGGAACATGAAGAATCTGAAACGACTGAATAACAACCTCGTGTTATAGATTGGGAAATTGATATCCCTAAAGCAGACAGACAGACAGCAGAGCTGGGAGGAGAACCTAGGTCCCCTGACTCCCAGTTTGATGTTAAGAATAAATGTGTATAAATACTTAAAAGCCATGGACACATTTACACTAGTCTAATGTGCTCAACTGTGTCCTTGGAGCTATTTAAGAGACCCTTCATTAGAAGAATCCTGGGGATCATGAACAAAACAGAGGAAGGCTATCTGTATGGAAAGGTTATCGATAACATAGAGCCTACACAGTTGAAGACTCCCACTAACTCCCCTTGTACTGTTCAAGGCATGAAGAAGTGACATCAGGTCTTGAGCCCCACTGAGTCCAATTTAGGGCAAATTGTAAATCCTAGGTAATCATTGTCGCTCTATCTTAGTTCCTCCTTCTTGGTCAATAAAGTGCTTTCCTGGAACAAGAAGGTTGTGGACCCTTATCACAGTTATCCCTGGGCCCCACCTAAGGTCCTTCCTTCTCCTAGAAAAGGTAATGCCTGTTCTAACAAAAACTGCACTGACCTTTCCAGCACACGGTTCCCATCACATCAACCCTCTGCTCAGACTCTATATAATTACTTTCTATGGCAGACCCAAGTGAAGTTTAGACTTGGCGTTCAAGACCCCCACAATCTAAGGTGGCATGGTAGAAGAAGAGCTATGTGTGTAGTCAGGAGAACTGGGTTCTAACCCTAGTGATGCTACTTGCTACTTGTGCAACCTTGAGCGAGCCATTTCTACATTCTTGACCCTTGTTTTCTCATTTGTAGACTGAGGGGCTTGGAAAAAACCTAGCCGTGTGACCTTGGGCAAATTACTTAACCCCAATTGCCCTCCAAAAGGAAAAAAAAAACCGAGGGGCTTAGACTAGATGATTCAGATCTAAATCCTATGATCCCTTCCCAGTCTTACCTCTTATCACCCCCTCCCCCTGCTGACTCTATGCTTCTGCCAAAAGGCCTATTCATTGCATCCTGTATTTTTTATCTTTGCACGCGCTGTTCCTGATACATAAAATGTCCTCTCCACCCTACCCCCCACCCTTTTTTAAATGTCTGCCCATCTGAAAGTCCAACTCTAACGCCATCTCCTTCACATAGCCTCCCTGGAAGTGTCCTGTTAGCAATGGGCCTTACTCTTCCAACTTCACATTGCAGTTTTCTTTGATCATTCTGGCATACAAACCATATTTTGTGCATTGTAGCTATCCACACTGTTGTTTTAACCTCCTACTGGATCATAAATTCCATGAGGACAGGAAATGTATTAGCTAAACTTCGTATTCCTTTCAGTGCCTACCACAGTGTTGGGCACACTCTAGTACCTGAAAAAATATAAGCCAAGCCCAGAAGTCTGCTGGTAAATGTTTAACAACCAGCTTTAGAGGGGAAGGGAATTGTGATTCATTCATTTTAAATTTTAAGTTTAGTCTAAATTATTAACATATTCTCCATCACTTTCTAGAGTGCCTAGAGTCTAGACCAGGGATGGGGAATCTACAGCCTCAAGATCACATGTGGTCCGTGAATGCAGCCTTTTGACTGAGTCCAAGTTTTATAGAATAAATCACTTTATTAAGGGGATTTGTTCTGTGAAGTTTGGATTCTGCTGAAGGGGCTGCACTAGACAATCAAGACAATGATAAATCAAGCCCTGATGGGTGGCATTTGCTGATTCCTTGAAGTATGAGTACTCAAGCTGAAAATTTCACAATCAACTCTTAAGAGCCATGGCACAGCCCTGGTCCTACCCCACCCCCACTTGGATGAAGCCAGGAATAATTGTTTAAGGGTCCACCATGGTCTTGTTTCTTTGAATTTGTTAAAGAGATCAGCACGGGTTTGCCAGCAATTGATCTTTCCAGGGCACCAAGAATATGTACAACATGCTTGAATCCTCCAGACCTGCAATAAGAGTCAGTTCTTGACACTGAGCTCAGATGTTTACAAGTGAGCTAGAGGTGGGGTCACTGAATTCTCCAAACAATTAATTTTAATTGATTTACCAGCATACAGGAGGAGACAAAAAGTCCCTCTGCAGGAGGGACTGAAGAAAATGGGAACAGTGTGACATCTTTCATTCTACTCTTCATTACCTCCCTCCCACACCCTACGTTCCCAATGGGTTCCTCCTCCACACTTGTCTTTGTCTATGACATCACCTTCCTCCTGGTCACTGAGGCTCAAAGTCTTGGACTCATGACTCTTCCCTATGTTAGCCCCTCCTCAACAAGCAATCCTCCCTCCACAAATGGCTCTCACATCCTTCCCCTCCTTTAATAATCACCTAACTGCCATTCTCTTTCAAATCCTCATCACCTCATTCTTGGATTATATAAATGGCTTAGTCTGCCTGTGACCCCCCACTTCAACTCATCCTTGATGTAACTGTCAAAGTAAGCTTCCTCCTGTATAATTCTTTTTTTTGTTTGTTTATTTGTTTTGAGGGCAACTGGGGTTAAGTGACTTACCCAAGATCACACGGCTAGTAAGTGTTAAGTATCTGAGACTGGATTTGAACTCAGGTCCTCCTGACCCCAGAGCTGGTGCTCTATTCACTGTGCCACCTAGCCACCCCCTCCTGTATAATTCTGACCACATCATTCTCTTGCTCAAAAGTCTTCATTGGCTCCCCATTACCTAACTCGGATAAAATACATTCTGACCGTCATCATCCCTCAATCTGTCCCCAATCTGCCCTTTCTGCTTTATCTTATAATTCTCCCCCTTTACACTTTCTATTCTGACAAAACGGACTGACTTCTGTCCACAAATTGATTTCCTTTGATTTCCCTCCTACTCACTTTTGCTCATGTCACTCCTTGTGCCTGGAATGCCTTCCTCCCTTTGGGGATTCCACCATTCATCAAGACCCAGATCCAGGAAACCTCCCAACACCATTGAGATAAATCATCCCACAGGATTTCACAGGTGAGCAAGGAGGCTCAAAGGAGTCACAGGGTCACAGAATATTGAGTTGGAAAGGACCTTAGAGATCATCCAGGCCAACCTCTCATTTTGAAGATGGATTACATCAGGGGAGGGGAACCTCTAGGTCCTAGAGGGCCACATGTGACCTTGAGGCCATAGGGTTCCCCACCCCTGTATTAGAGGATTAGAGAAGGCAAATGACTTTCTTAAAATCACGCAGCTAATAAGTGACAGACCTAAGATCTGAACCCAGATCTTTGGACTCCCAATCTCTCTATCATCCCTTCTCCACTTCTTCAGCCTCTCCCTACCCCAGGCCTTAGAAGCCTGGGAAGGCTCTGAGTGGATTTCTAGTTCTGGCCGCTCCCAGATAGGCATGCCTCTCTGCAAAGTGAAAGTTTCTGCATATGGGGGCTTATATCTCCATATGCTATGTTTTATACAATATGCTTGCGTGCCCTGAAATGCCAGGATCTGGTTTTTCAATGTTTCCTGCTCTTATTTTAGGAACACGTTAGCAATGTTCCTTTGAGCACTTGGAGATATGTTCCCCTAAAGGTGTGCAGGGCTTTGTATCCTCCCAGTTCAGCTCCGCCCCCGTCCTCACCCTGCTCTGCCCCCAGCTATAAGCAGGCCCTTGGCTTCCTCCTCCCTTCTTTTTATTCTCTTCTCCTTCTTCCCAGCCCCCCACTTTTGCCGACTCCAGTTCTGAGAAGAGAACATGCTCTTTGGGTCTGTGTTTCCCTGGGAGAAATCCATTTTCAGAATCTGGAGGTGTTAAAATGTGTTTGTTTGTTTTTTTCCACTCCAAGGAACCCATGGTGAGGACACAGAGCCCTGAGGATCCCTCTGTATGTCTGTGTCCTCACTATCTCCCCAAGGGACCTCAAGCAGGAGCCTCACATTCCTCAAGGTCCCCTGGGGGGGGCCAAGGGGGAAAACCTGGTTTCCTGCCCACCAGGCTGGTGGAGATCATCTGGGACAATAGAAGGCAGTCCCTCCTTTCTGTATAGCCATGCCACCACAGATGGCCCTGTCCTTAAAGGACCCCAGATTGCCACTGCCCCTTGGGTGGGTCTCTGGCTGTACCCTTGGCTGGAGCTTCTGCTTATTGTGAGAAACAACAAAAGGATTTCTCAGTTTCCAGAGCAAGGCAGACGACTCAAATGTTCCTCATGGGTGTCTTGAGTAGTCTCAAGTTTGAATCTAATAGAATATCAGAGCTGGAAGAGACCTTCAGCATCCTCTAGTTCAAGGGTTCTTAACCAGAGGTCCTGTGGTTGGATTTCAGGGGGTCTGTGAACTTAGGGGGGAAATTGCACTTTTATTTTCACTAACCTCTAACTCTAATTTGGCATTTCCTTCTATTAAGAATTTTTTAAAAACCCAGACGTTATTCTGAGAAGGAATCCATAGACTTCAACAAGAGATCCTTAACAACAACAACAACAAAAGGTTGAGAACCCTTGAACTACTGTAACTCCCCCCTTTCACAGATGGGGAAACTGAGGCTCATAAAGGAAAAGAAAATCTTGCCCAAAGTCATATGAGGAATTGTGGAAGACCTGGTACTAGGAACCTACATCTCTTGTTAAGTTTTGTGACTGCCCTTTCTCTATATTACATCCCTCTGCTTTCCAACCATCTCTTACTAAAATGTGTCCAAAGAATATTCTGGTGAGCACAACATTTTGTTGTTGTTGCTATGTAAGCTTCTTTGAAAAATAAATGGCATTACTATTCTTATCAAAAATAAGGGACAGTCATAGACAAAGACAAGGTTCGTTTTGTTTTGCTTTTCTTGCATCAAGCCAAAAGATTTATTCAAACCACAAAGCTGTCCAACCATATCAGGACAAGAGTCTCCTAGCACCACAAAGGTACTGATCAGAGTCAGACAGCCTAAGATTAGATCCCTATGCGACCTTAGGCAAATCACTCCTCTGGGCCTCAGTTTCTCATCTGCAAAATGAGGGGTTAGACAAAATAGCCTCAATCCCTTCTAGCTCTGGATGTATGATGTGTTTATTAATGAGGCCCCAGAATTACATAAAAGGCACATTACAAGGGGAATGACTCTAAGGTGGGTGTCAGGCGTCCTTCAGAAGCAGAATGGCGTTAAATGGAAAGACCATTCATTGTACAAGGAGTCAGGAGACTCAGTCTGAATCCTGACTGGGACCCTTGCCAACTGGACAACCTTGGACAAGGTGCTCCCCATTTCTGGGTTGTGGCTTCCTTCTCTGTAAAAAGGACCAAGGCTGGAGACTGAAGTCTATTAATGCAAAATAAGGTCAAATGAGCTTTCTCAGTCACAATTAATTCAATAAAAACAAGGCCTGCTATGTGCGCAGGCCCCAACCTTGGGGGTGAAGGACAATGTGAAAATGAGACAATATACTGTCCCCTTGCCCTGATAGACCTTGCACTCTAGGAGGGAAGATAAGACACGTGTGCAAATAATGATCCCAGGGCCTGTAGTCAAAACCACCAGTCCCTTTTCAAGGGAACTGTTATCCAGCTAAGTTTCCCCACACTGTCCTTGAAATCTCTGATACTTGTAAGGCTTGAAAGAGTCCACATAACTTAGAGCAACTCACTTTGTTTCTCCATTCCCTCATCTGTCATTCAATTGCCAGACGTGGTTATTTCTAGCATCACAACCTCTGTCCTTGTAGGAATCCCCTTCTCTTCACTAATTCAGCTACAACCCCAATTCAGGCTCTCATTACCTCTCCCTCAGACCCTCGCAATATCCTTCTAACCTGTCTCTGTGCCTCAAGTCTCTCCCCACTGCAATTCATCCTCTATTCAGCTGCCAAGGAGATTTTTCTAAAGCTCACATGTAGCCACCCAACCCCCCCAGCCCCATCCCCACCCTCCCTCCCAGCTCAAGGGAATTTCAGTGACTGCCAGTTACCTCCAGGATCAAATATAAACTCCTACTTGAAACTTAAATCTCTTACAAATCTGGCCTCTTCTTACACTTCATTCCCCTCCTTGTACCTGTTCCTCACACATGCAATTCCATCTCCTCTAGGCCTCAGGAGTCTCCCACCCAGATTGTTCTGTTCCCTCATCTCCCCCCCTCAGTTTCCCTGGCTTCCTTGAAGACCCAGCTCCAATTCCACTAAAGACCTTTCCCATTTCCCCTGACTGCCGACACCTTCCCCTCACAGAGTGGCTTCCATCTGCCCTATATGTATCTTGTATGAACCTAGTTATTGACATATGCATTAAAATGCATGCTCCCTGAGAGTAGGGACTACTTTTGCTTTGCTTTCTATGCACAGTTCTTTGCACACTTTCAAGGTACAGGGTAAGTGCTTAATAAATGCTCGTTGACTAACTGACAGATGGTCTAAGGTCCCTTCCAGCTTGAAATATTGTGCTGCCTCCTCATTTGGCAAAAGTGAAAATCAAGACCCAGTGAGGGGGAATATCTTGCTTAAGATTACAAGATAAGTTAGTGGCACAATTAGTACGCAATCCCAGGAACTTGGCATCTTTGGCTCTAGGGTTGGTCGTTCCCTCATCCCCCAGGGTGGAATGGAGGGCTCAGAATCCACTCATTTAACCTTTTCAACTCAGGGCTCATATGCCAAACTGAGATAAGTATGACTGGGCCTATTCATTCCCCCAAACACACTCTCAGGAAAAAGAGCCTGGGACTTCAAGGCAGAAGATCTGACTCTAGGTTTTGTGGCCTTGGGAAAGTCATCAACATTCTTCAAGCCTCATTTTTCTCATCTGTAAAATGGGAGTGATGACATTTTACTGCCTTCTTCAGAGGGTTGTTATGAGAGAAATAGCAGCTATCAGGGGTGGGGAACCTGCTGACTCAAGGCTACATGTGGTCCTCTAGGTCCTCAAGTGTGGCCCTAGTTTGGATTTAGTCAACACCCTGATAGGTGGTGCAGTGGATAGAGATCAGGGCCTGGAATCAGGAAGACTCATCTTCCTGAGTTCAAATCTGGCCTCAGATACTTACTATGTGACCTTGGGTGAGTCACTTAACCCTGTTTGCCTCAGTTTCCTCATTTATAAACTGAGCTGGAGAAGGAAATGTCAGACTACTCCATAACTTTACCAAGAAAACCCCAAATGGGGTCACAAAGAGTTGGACATGACCAAACAACAAACTCCACGTGCGCAAACTCTCACTTAACCGTGAGCCCGAGCAGAACTTGGCATTGAAACACCTGGCTTTGAGTCCAGGCTCCCACACCTAGGGAAGGAAAGGACACCTCAAGGAAATTACTTTCCTTCTGTGATACTTAGTTTCTCTAATTATAAGATAGGAATAAGAATACGTGTGCTGCCTAGACTATTGTGAGGAAAATACTTTGTAGATTGTAATGTGATACAGAAACGTGAGCAGTTACATTCAGTCAGCCAACCCCAAATTACTTGGTTCCCCACAAAGAACTGGTGTCCATAAGAGCGGAACTTAAAAAAAATGAAAAGAAACCACCTTTGATGTCTCTCATAGCTTCCTCAGCCATCTTTGTCATGGGATATTGGAAGTTCACGGGATCACATATTAAAAACTACCAGGGACCTGAGGGTCTAATCTAGTATAACCTTCTCATTTGACAGATAAGGAAACATATACTTGGAAAGGTAGAGTGACTTGCTCAGGCTCACACAGCTAGTAACTGTTTGAGGAAGGATTCAGTTAGTCTTCCCGACTCCACAGTCAGTGTCCTCTCTCCCATTGCCCCTCTTTCTCTGCTGGGGAATAATCCCAATTCACCCTTTTCTAATACTTTTAGACTCGCCAAGTGCTTTCTTCTCAACAGCCCTGCAACAGATCTGAGGATCACAGACTTAGAGCTGACCTCAGGGAAAATCATATCCAACCCATTTATTTTACAGATGAAGAAACTGAAGGGTGGAGAAGACTTGGTCAGGATCAAACAGTGAGAAAGGTGGGATTTGAACTAAGGACCTCAGATACCCAAATATAGTCTTTTTTCCACTGTACCATTCTAAAGCAGAGTAAAGTTGCAAGTATTATCCCTATTTTATAAATGGAGCAGCTTGGTGGTGCAGTGGATAGCATGCCAGGCCAGGAATCAGGAAGACCTGTGTTCAAATCTGGCCACAGATCACACTAGCTGTGTGACTCTGGGCAAGTCACTTAACCTGATTTGCCTCAGTTTTCTCATCTGTAAAAATGAGCTAGAGAAGAAAATGGTAACCCACTTCAGTATCTTTGCCAAGAAAACCCCAAATGGGGTCATGAAAAGCTGGACATGACTGAAATGACTGAACAATAACAAAAAGAACTTAACAAGACTGAATAGCTACCTGCTTCATCATAAAAATAAGCAACACTTTGTAAACTGCAAAGTACGGTAGAACTATGAGGTGTTAATAGGTGCCCAAAGCCACACAGCTAATAAGGGAAGGAATGTAACTCATTCTCAAGTCTCTTCTGACTTTAAATCTAAGTGTCTCTTGATGGCAATCAAAACAGTCAGGAGAGCAAATGGACCCGTTTTCAGGGCTAGTCCCCAGCTCCAGAGTCTTCTAAGCATGTGGTAAGAACATTAGGCTAGAGGGCAGGTGACCTATATTATGATTGACCTGGGTTCAGGCACTGACTCAGTGGGTGAGGTTGGTCAAGTCTTTTCTTGAATGTCAGAAAAAAAAAAAGTTTCTTGAAACTAGAGTTGTCTGAGGTGGAATAGTCTGCCTGGATGGGTGGTGTGGCAGATTCCTCTGGGTGGAGGTCTCCACCCAGAGCCTGAATAATTACTTATCAGATATGTCATCCACTGGATTCTTTGCAGGTATGGGTGGAGCCAGATGGTGACTACTGAGATTCCTTCCAGTTCTATAATTCCTATCTGAGACTCAGTTTCCTCTGCTGTAAAATTGGAATAATAAACATTGTCTAACAAGTGCTACTGTGAGGAAATGAATGGGGTAGGGGCTTTATTACCATCAGCACTAACTAGTTAATTTTGCTCTCAAGACAAGAATTGGACACCACCCCTCCCAGAATGGCATGGCAAGCTTAGAATAATAGATGTCCATAACCCTAAGCTTTGCATGCCCAAGGGAAGAACTTTACTTCCCTCACCCTTGTTGTGTCTCTTTTTGTAATTATCAACCTCAGTGGTGTTAACAGCAACAATTGTTAATTATAATTATATATAATATAATATATATATAATGACAATTATAAGTATAATTATAATATAACTAGCATTTATGTAATGCTTTAAATTTTGCGAGGCAGTTTACCTATATCATCTCATTTGATTTTCATGACAACCCTGAGGTGGGTGCTATTGTTACCATACCCATTTTGTAGAAGAGGAAATTGGACCTTAGAAAAGTAAAATGACTTGTCTAGTCAAACAAGAAAGGCAGCATGTTTTAGAGGAGGAACAACTGGATTTGGAGTCAGGAGACAGAGTCAAACCTAGCTCCAATACTTAATAAATCATGAGAATTCAGGCAAATCATTTCATTTCTCTTGGCCTCAGTTTCCTCATTTGTAAAGTGGGGATAATAGTAGTTATTGAAAGAGTATCCTGAGGAAATCACTTTGGAAACCAGCAAACACTAAAGAAATGGAAGCTGTTATTATCACAAGCTCTCAGGGCCCTAATAGCTTCTCAGTTACTCAGAATCTTTGCCATGACCCTGCCCATGAAAGTAAATGATGATGGATTTTCCATAATTATGCTGGGTAATTGTATAATCCAAGCATGTTGAACTACTTAACTGTGATACTTAACTGTAATAACAAAAGTTTCTGGATTCCCTAAATACAGATTTATTCTAATTATTCTACATGGTTTGAGAAAGTCCCTCCCTGCTCCCTCCCTTTACCCTCCACAGGAGACACTCAGGACTGCCACCAGATATAAGAGAGAACGTGCAGTGCCTGAAACAGTAAGAGAAACTGGACTGCAAAGAAAGGCCTGGACATCCACATGGCAAGAGGGGTATGGGGGAGTGGATGCCTTGACACCAGTGTTATGTCTGGGGGGCACTTTCAAGATCACTGATCTTTTTCCCCTTTTGTGGGCTTGGATTAGTTGGGACAACCCCCTACAAGCATACAACTGTACCTATGTACTTATATTTTGCCAGGCCCCCTAATCATGGCTCACCCCTGTCATCTTCCTGCCCTACTTCCCTCCTGCTGCTGCTCCTACACTTTTTGAACTGAATCTCCAGTGATCACACCCTGGAAGAACTAAGCCCTTCAGTTTTGGAATAACCAACCTGGGACCCTGCTATCCTGATTCATGGTGAGAGCCCTCTCTATGGATTAGGTCCCACACCCCTGACCATGCTTCTTCCCAGTCATATTCCTGGCATAACATCACTACTGTTGTGCCCTCCCAATCAGATCTCCAGAGACCATGCCTTGAAGGAACTAGGTCATTCCCCTTTGGAATTCCTGTCCTATGCTGTCCTGATTGGTGAGATCCCATTGTGGATGGCTCCAGGTCCTAGAGCAAAGCAGCAGATCATGCTTCCCATCTCATACAGCTGACTCATTCCTACTCCTCACCCCCTTTCCCATCTCTCGATAGTATAACAACAGCGAAAATTTATAAAGCTTTGCCCAGGATGAAATAACTAATGTGTCTGAGGCAGAATTTGAACTTTGAACTCAGGTCTACCTGACTCTAGCTCCCATGCTTCATTATCTACTGCCGCCCAGCTGCCGCAAAACAGCAACCAAATCAATGCTGTCCTTGCTTCTGGAGGAGCTGTGTCAATCAACTGCCCTATAGCTCTTTTCACTATCCCTGTAACTTCCCAGACCAAGATGCCCTTCCCTAATAACTAACCCCTTCTCTATGGGTGCTGACTTCTTTTATAAGAATACAAACTCCTAGAAAGTAAGAACCACCTCTTTTGTATAGCTTAAAATTGCACTAAGAATTTCCGGACGAACTGTATTGGTAACCCCAGCCCTTAGCACAATGCTTGTGTGACATTGTAAAAGTTCAAGAGAGGTAATTTGGTAATCTGGGGTAATTTAATCATTATGTTAATAAGGATATCATGTTTATTGATAAAAAAGAGATCAGTGACACTCTCAAATGTCAAATATCCCTCATGGCTGTGGGCTCACAGTGTATATGCCCTTGGAAGAGCAGGTGTTCGAGAGGGTGGCAATCAACTCTGGTTAACAATGAGAGAATGAATATTACAGTACAGGGCTGGGCTATATTCCAATGAGAGTCTTGGGGGTACATGACTCGGATCACCCAAATCTTGGTCAAAGAAACATCAATTTCCATATCACCTGTCTGACAAAAGAGAGAATCAATGTCTGAGAAAACACAATGAGCAGGAATCCATCCATTAGCCTAAACTTAGAATTTCTTTTACCGTCTGAGTAGCTCTTACCCTGGGTAAGTCTTTGCCCAAGATTTCCCACACTGGTTGATTTCTGGATGGTGAAGTAGAAAAGGAGGGAAACCTTGGATCTGATTCAATAATTAGTTATTAATAGAAAAGAGAAATAATAAGTTCTCTCCCTTGACACATAGTAAATGATTTTTCATTCTTTCATTCATGCAGACATTAGTTGAAAGAGCTGTTGGGTGTCATTGTGTGCTTAGAAGGTAGGCAGGAAATAGGTGACCACCATAGCTGACTAAATTACTATTGAGCTTATGTGCAGAGATGGGTGTGGATATTCATAAAGGATTGTTGATTTGGAGAATTCCTATGGTTTTTAATGAGGACATCTTGAAATGACTTCACATACCACTATGGATTCTTTGTGTCAGGAGGCATAGAGTACAGGGTAAATAGAAATATATGTGTGTGTGTGTGTGTGTGTGTGTGTATCTATACTTTTATAAGAGAGAATTATTGACTAAAGGAAGCATTCAACAGTAGAACAATATAGTTGTTACCTTATGTGAACTTCCTGAAACCATGGAGCATTCCCTGATTCTTAAAGAGATACCCAAAAAGGAAATATTTCACCTGGTTGCCTTTCTCTTTGGCCAACCACACAATGTAAGAGTAGTATTGGTCCAGGTCAAGGGACAGATCATCAGGTAAGAAGTGTAGCCTGAGGAGACTCCATGTAAACAATTACAAGTTTTCTCCATGAGATATATCTACTAGGCCTGAAAAAGAAGCATTAAACGATGGTTTAAATATGCCACAGAAATGGTACAAGAATGGCAGGTGCCTTGGTGCAGAGAGATGTAGGAGCTTGCTAGAGAGCCTTGGAGGACCTGTTTTTCATCTACAAATAAAGGATTTAGCATTTCCTCAGCTACAGTACTTGGATATCCAAAGGCGCTAGAGTATTCACAATTAAGTACTTAACAACTTCCCAGGTAGAGAGAAGGGTCTACAGCCTTGTGCAAAGGTCAGAAAGACTGTTTCAGAGAGCCATGATCCAAGGTGCCATGACTGTGGAGTGCATGAACCATAGTGAGGTAACCCAAGTGCACAGAGGGCTGTTATTCCATGAACTCTTATTGTGGCAACTATTTTTGCCTTGGTAGTAGGAACAGACTTGCCCACCCCCTCCCTAAAAAAGAATTTATTCCATCAGTCAGAAAGGCTTCAATGGGGCAAAGAGTATTTTTTGTACATGGAGACTACAGAAATTGGCCTAATAGATCCCTTGAAATTAGCCTTCGAGCAATATATCCATGTGTAATACACCAAGACCTAAACAGAGGCCAAAACTAACCCCAGACTCCACAATACACAAGACTGCTATTTAGGGAATATCAACCTCAGTGTTTGGTCTAAGAAAGACAAACAGAGTTTGGGTTGTCTGAGTCCATATTTTATTTCTCTCAAAGTGGGTAGTCATCCATTGCATGGGAGCTGCAAGTCCAGAACTGGGCTCCCCAAGGGAGCCAGTCTTGAACTGGGCTTCTTTTGGGGTTAGGCTACATAGCTTTTAAAGCCTTCCAACAGGGGCTGATATCATTTCATAATCATTTCATCTCTGGACAGAGGAAATAAATACCTCTTCTCTATCAGACCACCAAATCTTCCTTACCTTATATTAAATTATTTGTAAACTTGGGTGGGGTTTGACCAGGACAAGGAGAGTCAAGGCAATCTCATTATCAGTAATGTCTTTCTTAAGAGAAACTGAACTTTGGAAGAAGGATACTGGGAGAAACTCTAAATCTCATTTTTCACAGGAACCACTGTTTCAAGTCATTCTACCCCAAAGACCAAAGAAATTTGGGTTCAGAGATCCAGGATTCCATTTGGAATGATACAAAAAGAACACGTTTTAAGAGCTTGAGATGGTATTTTACCTTAACAAGATGGCTACTTGTATACTGAGTTCACTTAAGAGGAGAATCCAACATTGATCTTGTTGAAACTTACAAAGATTTATAGGATGAATCATTTTCTAAGAATATTTTATTTTCTCCAATTATGTATAAAGACAGTTTTAACCTTTTTTTTTTTAATTTTGAGTTCCAAATTCTTTCCCTCCCTGCTTCCCCTCCCTCTCCCTGAGACAGTAAGCAGTCTAATGTAGGTTACACATGTACAATCATGTAAATCATATTTCCATATTAGTCATTTTGTGGGAGAAAACATAAAAAAAAAGTAACTGGAAAATAGTATACTTCGATGTGTATTCAGATTTCATCTGTTCTTTCTCTGGAGGTGGATAGCATTTTTCATCATGAGTTCTTTGGGATTGTTTTGGATAATTGTATAAGTCTTTCACAGTTGATCATCTTAGAATATTGCTATTATTGTGTACAGTGTTCTTCTGCTTCTATTCATTTCACTCTGCATCAGTTCATGTAAGTTTTTCCAGGTTTTTCTGAAAGCATCCTGCTCACCATTTCTTAGAATGCAATTTCACAATTGTATTCCATCATAATCATATGCAACAATTTTTTCAGTCATTTCCCCAATTTATGGGTACAGGATGAATAATTTGAAAAGGACTGAGTTAGCTACCTTTTGTGTAACACACGGACACCATTGTGTCCATGGACACCTGGTGTCAGTTTTGTACCAGGAGAAAGACGACTACCAGAAGCTGGTTGCATTTGCCTATAGGAGGTGCCTTGGGAGTAAGATCTACTCTGAACTGAAGTTCATGGCCTGAGAGTGAGCTGCAAAGTGTCAGGCTGAATGTGAGCTTGTCATGTACAGGAGCTCAGTTTCAGATAAACACTCTTTTGGAAACCACCAGCCGGAGATGAGTAGCATCCCTAGTCAATTTTTAGTTCAGATGCCTTACTGGCTTAAGAGAACTAACTTAGATATAGATACAGAGTCTTGCAGGCCTAGTCTTTGAAAAACTTTGATGATCCTCATAACAGGGGATCTGAAAAGGGAATGGAATGATATGAGCAGCAACCTAGTGGTGACAGACTCCTTTATCCAATATGCCGAGAGCTTTTACAGTAGTCGAAGTATTTTGAGAGAACTATTTCTTGGTATATGGCTTCTCTTCCAATCTTTATTCCAATAAAAGTCAAGAGATAATTAACCAAATCCTTAAAGATTTACTAAGTCCCCCTATAAAATAACAACAGCAATAATAACTCACATTTCCATAGCATCATAAGGTTTGCAAATTGGTCCAGGGTCACAAAGCTACAGAACATGAGAGAATAGATTTGATCCCAGGTCTCTTACCTCAAGGAGAAGCTACATGGCACAGTGGATAGAGTGCCAAGTCTGAAATCAGGAAGATTCATCCTCATAAGTTCAATTCTGACCTCAGATACTTACTAGCTATGTGATCCTGATCAAATCAGATAAGCCTGTTTACCTTAGTTTCCTTGTCTGTAAAATGAGCTGGAGAAAGAAACCACTCCATTGTCTTTGCCAAGAAAACCCCCCAAAAGGCAAAGAGTCAAGACTAAAAAAAACTAAACAACAACAGCCTTTAATGACCCCAAACATCTCCCTAAAGCAACGACATTTTAAAAATAGCAGTATTCTACCCTTAGCACTATACAGGTATAAGTCATAGACTGCCACAGTCTCTAAGGAATTAAAGTTGTAGGCCACCCAAATAGCAATGGGAAGGTACATGGTAGAAGGGAGTAGATGGCAACTTATTACTGATGAAGAATCATGCAGAAGAAACAACCAAAGGATATCATGGTACCTGGTGTTACAGTGGATAGAACACAAAGCCTAGAGGCAGAAAGACTTGAGGTCAAACCCAGACTTAGACACTTCTTAGCTATGTGGCCCTAGACAAGTTACTCAAACTTCTGTCTGCCTCAGTTTTGTCAACTGTAAAATGGGGTTAATGATAGCATCTACTTCCCTGGGTTGTCATAAAAATCAAATGAGATAATATTTGTGACAGGCTTAGCATATTACCTAGCACATAGGTGCTACATAAATACTATCATCATCATAGAAGTGTACTGGAAAAAGAAATGGCTTAATCATACAGCCAGAGAAGGGGACTCCATCTTAGATGAAGAGTTGGAAGGGACTTCTGAGGCCAACTAGTCATTTCACAGATGATGAACTGAGGTATAAGAAGGTTAAGTGATTTGCTCAAGGACAATTTCAGTTGATCTAGAGGAAAGAATTGGAAATAAATGGAGGTGGGGATGGTTAAGGAAGGAAGAAAGGGAGGAAGAAGGAACAAGCATTTATTAAGGACTGATTATATATTATATACCAGGCTCTTGATAAAGCACTTAAAAGTGCTTTATCTCGTTCAATCTTTACATCAGTCCTGAAGAGAGGTGCTACATTTTCCTCTTATACTTGAGGAAACTGAAGCAGACAGAGCTTGACTGACTTGCCCAGGGTCTGATAGCTAATAAGTATCTGAGGCTGGATTTGAAATCAGGACTTCCTGCCTGGCTTCATTCTATTGCCTGTATCACCTACCTGCCTCTAAAGAGAGGGAAGAGTCAAAGCTGCCTCTTCCTTATAAATCTGGGTAACTGAAAGGATGCTGGGGCTTGAAACAAGAACAGGGAGATTTGGAGGAAGGACAGGTTGGGGGAAGGGGAGGGATGATGAGTTCACTTGGGGACATGTTGAATTTGAGGTGCCAGCAGAACATCCAAGTGATAAACTGAGGAACAGATTGGACAAGATGGCCTCTGAAGTCCCTTCCAAATGTGAGATTCTGTGGTGATTCTCTCTCCTCCGCTCTACTCTCTCCTGTCTTTCTCTTCCTGCACTGACTGCTCTTAGCCCTCCCTCTTCCCATCCTCCCCCCTCTCTTCCCTATCAGTCCCTTCTCTTTCCCCTCTCTCCTGTCCTCTGACCCCTCCTCTTCCCTCTCTCCTATCTCCCATGATTTTGTAGCTTTATTTTTATTTCCCTTAACACTCTGTCCCTGCATCTGACTCCTTTCCCATCCATCTTTGTCACGCTGTGTCTCCCTGTGTTCCTCTCTTACTGTGTATACCACTCTGTCTCTGAGTCTGGTTGGGGGTCTGCTTCTACCTGGCTGTGTCTCTCTGTGTGTCTTCTGCATCCTCCCCTCCCCATCTCCTTTCTCTCTCTAGTCTATTTCCCTCCCTTCTTTCTGTATTGTATCTCCATCAGCCCTTTCATTTCTCTCCTCTGTCTCTCTACCTCTGTCTATTCTGTCTCTCCTATATACATCCTGTCGCTGTCTCTCCTTGTGTCCCTAGGCGTCTCTGTCTTTCTCTCTGCATGTCTCTGCTCATCTCTGTTTCTTTGTCTCTCTTTTCCCCTTCTTTACTATCTCTGTGTGCCTCTCTATCTCTCAGTGTCTGTCGCTATTTCTGTCTGTTTCTCCCTTTCCTTTCCCCCTCTCCTTCCTCTCTTCCTCTGCCTCACTGTCTCTTTCTCCCCCCCTTCCCCCTCATTCCTCTCTAACTTCTCTCCTCCCCCTTTCTTTCTACCTGTATATCTCAGTCTCTCTCCGTTTCTTTCCCCCCTCCCCCACTCTCAATTTGAAAACAGAGTCCTTAATTATAATCAGCCGGTGCCTGCTGCTTACAGTTATCGTTCTGCTGAGAAGCGACAGCTGTTTCTATTGGCAGCCCAGCAACTGCGACCGTCAAAGTCCTTTCCCATGATGCCTCACCTCACCAAGATGGCCTGGGTGAATGCAGGGCACGGTCTGCCCCTCTACCCCCCTCAAAGGACCCCCAAACCCTCCCAATAGCCAGCACCTGAGTAGACACAGGGCTGTGGCTTCTCTGGGGGCTGAGTGAGGCCAAATCCAGGCAGCCCTCCTTCTGTTGGTCAAGTCACATCTTTGTTTTTGAACATGAGCTTTGTTTTTGTTTTTTCCATTCGTTTTTTGGCTCAACTGGAGCGTAACGCCAATTAAAATTAGATTAGGAAGAAAATGTCCGTTTCTGCAGAATACACCAGGATTCTGAATATGTTCCCTTGGTACAGGCTGGAGAAAAGAGGAGATTCGCCTACAGTGGGCAGTGCCTGGCACTGGCAGAACTTTGTGGGGTTTTTATTCTTCTCATTCTTCCTATTATATATTTGTCACTGAGACCACAAGACCCACAAAATGAATCCCTAGAAAAACTGGTCTTCCGGCCACCACTCAGATGGCTAGCTGTAGATCTGGGACAGGTGGCCAATTTTCAATCAGAATGTCAATTTGCAGAGGCCATCCAAACTAGAAGGCACCTTGGAGATTACGAAGTCCAACCCCACCCCCCTTTGGTACATGGCAAAATTGAGGCTCAGAAAGGGAGAGGAATTTAGGGTCACACAGAAAGTCCCCTGACTCCCAGACCAGGCAAGGGTGCAAACCAGTCTTATTTCATAGAAACATAGAATGTCAGAGCTACCAGGGACCTTAAAGCATAGGACACAGGCTGTCAGAGCTGGAAGAGATCTTCAAGATTAGCTCCAACCTCATCTCATGGAAAGGGGAAACTGAGAACCAGAGAGAGAATGTGACATGGTGATACAGCAGATCCTGAACTAAAACTCAGATCCCTCTCCCCATCCCTTTTCCTAACTTCATCCCCATCAACATCCAAGCATCTTCTTAATGGGCTCCCTCTCCAAGGGAAGGGATACCTGGCTCCCTCTATGGCTGCTCAAATGACAGACTGGTCATATGTTCAAGATTCAGAACTTGACTTCTGAGTCCCTCCTTTGTTCCTCATAGACAACTTATTACTCACCAAGCCAAGGGTGTTGGGATGAGGCAATGTGATGAAGTGAGAAGGAGCAATGAACTTGGGGTCAAGAGGGTTTAGTACATGCCAGGGCTCTGACTGGCTTACATAAGTCTTGCATAAGTCATACCCCTCTCAGGGTCTCAATTTCCTCCTCTGTCAAATAGGGACAGTAATCGCTACCAGCAACAATGAGTGCCAGCCATGATGTTTAAGAGAGATGATGGTGGTGGTGGTGATGGTGATGATGATAGAAGAAGAAATAAGGAAGAAGAAAAGAAGGAGGAGAGGAGGAGGAGAAAAAGAAGGAGAAGAAGTCCTCCCCCCTAACAAAAGAGGCAACCTCTCTGGAGATGACAGAAGCACTGAATGGCAGGGCTTGGAAGGGATAACCCAAACAAGGATGCTCTCTGAAGTGTCCTCCAACATGGAGTCATTTAACATCTCCTCAGAGTAGAGAACTTGAGAGTTCAAAAGGAATACAGTGGCCATTTAGTCTAACCCATACATGAAATAAATCCCCATCATAAATATACTGAACACATGATGGTCCAGCTTCAGTCAAAAGACATCTTCAGGAGGAACCCACCACCTCTTGAGAGAACCCCTTCAACTACTGCACATCTTGAATTGCTTGGAAGATTTTCCTGACATAAAACTTAAATTTATGTTTTTATATCATCTACCATTTCAATGAGCATCTGAGCATTCCATATATACCTTTATCCAAATTATTGCTAAAAATGTCAAATGACAGATCAAGTGTAGATCCCTGGGGTACTCCACTAGAATGTTGACATGTTCTAGTATGTTGACACTGAATCATTAACAATGATTCTTTTAGTTCAGCCCTTCATCAAGCTCTGAACCCATATGATTGTGCTATGGAAGACCTCTGATCAGATGGAACCCAGTACATCCTGAGGCATTCCATTCCATCTATGTATGGTTCTAATGGTTAGGAGGTTTTTCTTTACAATAAATCATTCAGTCAATGAGCATTTGCTAAGTGCTTATTTAGGCATTGTTCTTAAACACTGGGGAGAAAGAAAGAGAGAAAGAATGAGAGGAAGAAAGAAAAAGAAAGAAAGAAAGAAAGAAAGAAAGAAAGAAAGAAAGAAAGAAAGAAAGAAAGAAAGAAAGAAAGAAGAAAGAAAGAAAGAAAGAAAGAAAGAAAGAAAGAAAGAAAGAAAGAAAGAAGAAAGAAAGAAAGAAAGAAAGAAAGAAAGAAAGAAAGAAAGAAAGAAAGAAAGAAAGAAAGAAAGAAAGAAAGAAAGAAAGAAAGAGAAAAGAAAAGGAAAAAAGAAAGAGAGGAAGGGAAGTAAGGAAAAAGAAAGGAAAGAAAGAAGGAATGAAGGGAAAGAGAAAGGAAGGTGGGAGAGAGAAATAGAAAAATAGTCTCTGCTCTTAAGGAGCTCAGAGTCTAATGGGGGAAACTACACATAAATAGCTAAGTACATACAAGGTATATACAGAATAGAAGGAAGACAATGGAAGGGACCAGGAAAGGCTACCTATAGAAGGTAGAGTTAAGCTGAGTCTTAAAGGAAGTCAAGGAAACTTAAGAAGTGGAAGTGAAAGGGCACAGCATTCCAGACACAGGGAATGACAAGTATTAAGACCTGGAGACCAAAGATGGATGGTCATGTTTTAAGAACAACTATAACTGTATAGGTTCCTGTAGCTGTAGAGTACATAGAGGGGAATAAAGTGTAAGAAAACTGCAAAAGTAGAAAGGAACCAGGTTATGAAGGGCTTTAAATGACAAGCAGAGGCAATTATACAGGATGGCATGAGATTTAATTGCTTTAATTGGTTAAAACTATGCTAAAAGGAAGCCACTGGACCCCACTGAGCAAGGAGTGGACATAGACTTAAAAATCAGGCAAATCTGTTTGGACACTGAATGGGAGCTGGATTGGAATGGCAAGAGACTTGAGGGAGGCATCCCAGTTACAGCTATTTCCAAAGTACAGGTAGAGCTGATGAGGGCCTGAACTGACCATGAGAATGGAGAGAAGGGGACTGACTGATAGGAGATGTCATGAAGGTGGAAAGAACATGTTTGAGTCTAAATCTGCTCCTCTGTAATTCCTCTCTACTGTTCCTATTCCTTCCCTCTGGGGTGTATGGGGTATTCAAGAAGCACTAGCACCTCCAGTGTGAGAGCTGCTCATCCACCTTTGTTGGATGAGAGTTGGAATCCAACTCTCACCTGGCTCAGAGAAGCTGTAACATGCACAGCAGCCAAACCCCAGTAAACCATCTCAGCAGATGGGCTAAACCAGGTCGAGGGGAGCAACAGGCCCCAAACTTGTCATGAGTTAGAGGGATGTCTACCCCAAACATGTGAAGATTTCTCTAGCAGAATGGGCAGATGAGAATAATTTTTTCCAATGTCCATGAAAGTGACTGAATTAGACTCTATGGAGCACTTAGAGCTTGGTCAGACATTGAAGACACCTAGGTCATCCACTGCATTCTGGGCCATCCCCAGTCATCTTGACTTTTATCCTGCTACTGGACTCAGGAAGAGATAGTGAGGCTGATGACTTTGTGTAATGCCCCCTCACTTAAATCCAATTCATACACAAATCAAGACATCAATCCGTGATATCATTGGTCCTCTTTGAAAATGAAGGTCCGGAGCAGGTAAGTGGTGCAGTGAATAGAGCACTGACCCTGGAGTCAGAAGGACCTAAGTTCAAATCCGACCTCAGACACTTGACACACTTACTAGCTGTGTGACTTTGGGCAAGTCACTTAAGCCCAATTGCCCTGCCTTCTCCTCTCCAAAACAGAAAAAAGAAAATGAAAGACAAACAAAAACAACCTTCTAGGGCTAAGAACAAGGCAGCTAGATGGCTCAGTACATAGAGTGCTGAGCCTGAAATCAAGAAGACCTGAGATCAAATGTAGCCCGAGATACTTACTAGCTGTGTGATCTGGGGCAAGTCACTTAAACTCTGTCTTAGTTTTCCCAACTATAAAATGGGGATAATAATAGCACCTATATTCCAAGGTTGTTCTGAGGACCAGAAGAGGTAATATTTGTGAAGTACCTCTTAGGTACTTAATAAATGATTGTTTCCTCCCTTCCTAATTCTTCTTCCCAATGATAGCCCTTCAGTTACTTATATCACATCGCTTCTTAGTTTGCTGTTCTCTAGATTAAACATCACCAATTTCTTCAACAATGATATGCTCTCAAGGACTTTCTCCATCTTAATTGCTCTCCCACCCACCACTCACCCCAGCCAGTTTATCAATGTCCTTCTGAAATCTTGATGCCTAAAGTGTAATGCAATATCCCAGATATGATTTAGCCAAATCAAAGTATACCAATACTATTATTACCTCCCACACTCTGGGCACTAGGCTCCTGCTAATGCTGCCCAAGTGCCATTTCTACAATTAATTCTCTCATTAATACATTTAAAGTAATGCACAGGGCTAATAATAATAGCTTGCATTTACATCATGTTTTTTTTAAGATTTGCTAGATGGTACAGTGGATAGAGCACCCAGTCTAGAGTCAGAAAGATCCAGGTTCAAATCCAGCTTCATACCCTTACTACCTATAACACCCTGGACAAGTCACTTAACCCTGTTTGCCTTGGTTTCTTCATGTATTAAATGAGCTGAAGAAGAAATGGCAAGCCACTACAGTATCTTTGCCAAGAAAATTCCAAAAAGGATAAGAAAGAGTCAGACACAACTGAAAACAATTAAACAACAAAATGTTTATTGACTGATTTGTGGCCTTGGCCAAATCACTTAGACACTGTCTGCCTCAGTTTCTTCATCAGCAAAATGGGAGTAATAAAAGTGCCCATAACCCAGGGCTGTCATAAGGATGAAATGGAATTTGAAATACTTTGCAAATCCCAAAGCATTGTATAAATGCTAGCTTTGTTAGCTATTATTTCTTTCATCTTCATTAAAAAAAAAAAAACCTGTGAGGTACATACTATTTTTATCACCATTTTATCAAAGAAACTGAGGCTTAGAGAAATCATTTCCCCATGATCATAGCCTGAGGTCAGATTTTAACTTAGTTTGGGGGTTCAGCACAGCATAGAACATTTCCTATGTGAGGAAAAAATGCATTCAGAGCTCCTACCTGAGAGTGGCTGGGAGTTCATTTCTCCCAAAATAGGTGTGAACCCCTTCAGTTCTAGGACACTGGCTGCAGGCTCCCATCGCAGGGGCCAAAGGCTCCAGCAGAGGGGAACTAGGGAAGATAATAAGCAATAGATGCTAGGAATATGGATTGATGATTCAGGGTTGTTGGACAGGAATGAATTGGGGGAGAGTAGGGTCGGCTATCAGTAAAGGACTGCAGGGACGTTTCCTTGGTTCTAACTTCCCTATTACCCATTTTATTTTTTTCCTTTCAGCCTCAGGGCTTGGCTTACCTACTTTTCCACTGCCACCACTTAGGTTTTTTGACCAGCTTTTCTCTCTTTCCCTGACAGAACTCAGTCTCACACCTTCTCATGTCCCTGATGTAAGCGCAGAACTAACATTTCAATGAGCTTTAAGATTCATGAGATGTTTAACACAGATCATCTCATTTGATCCTTGAGAAGATCCTATGAGGGGTGTGTGTGTGTGTGTGTGTGTGTGTGTGTGTGTGTGTGACAGCTATTATTTCCTCCCATTTTACATATAGGGACACTAAGACTCAGAAAAGTGAAGTGACATACCTGTTGTCCCACAGCCAGCAAGTGCAGGATTTGGCAGTAGATCTCCCCTAACTCCAAACCCAATATGCTTTCTGCTATACCATGCTTCTCTACAAAGACCTTCTGTGACCATAAGTGGGAAGGGGACATACATAAACAAATAATGAATGACCCATAATGTGTTATGAAAATAAAGTATTAAAACAGGGGTGGGGAACCTGCAACCTTGAGGCCACATGTGACCCTCTAGATCCTCAAGTACAGCCCTTTGACTGAATCCAAACTTCACAGAACAAATCTGCTTAATAAAAGGATTTGTTCTGTAAGACTTGGACTCAGTCAAAAAGCTATACCTGAGGACCTAGAAGGCCACATGCAGCCTTGAAGCTGTAGGTTCCCCACCCCTGGGTAGTATAATAGTTATTATCAGAAGACCCCAAAGGACCAAACTCTAAGAACTAATTCAGTCTATCAGTTTCTAAACTACAAGATAATATATACATGTTATAATAGAATGAAAATCAAGGCAGATTCTGCTTGATCCAACAAGCCTTTATTAAGCACTTACTATGTGCCATACTCCATGCTAAGAATACAAAGACAGACTTAAAACAGTTCCTACCCTAAAGGAGTTTACATTCTATTGGAGGGAAAGGGGGCAACATATGAACTGATAAACTCAAAATATATACAAAGTAATTTGGGGGGAAGGGAAGCACTAACAAGTGGTGAGAAGAGGGGATGGAGGAAAAAGCCTTGCGTAAGAAGTGGCATTTGAACTAAGCTTTGATTGGAGCCAATGGTTCCTTGAAGGAAGGAGGAAGAGCACTCCAGACACAGGGATAGCCAATAGAAAATCAGATCTCCTCCCTGTGAGTAGACTTTGTTTTCTGAGAAAATACCCTGCCACTCGAGATAGATACATAGTTAAATACATAGACAGATGATAGATAGATAGATGATAGATAGATAGATAGATAGATAGATAGATAGACAGTCAGAATATTACTTTATGCCAGGTCTCCAGGATACAAATATAAGACAGTCCTTACCCTCTTAGGAGTTTACATTTTAATGAGGGAAAAAAGACATAATTGGTGAATAATAAAGGGAATCAATAGTAATGGGAAGATGGAAAGGAAGAGGACACTGAATGAGAATAGCCAAAGGGAAGTGCTGAAGAAGCCTGTTTCTGCAAGATAAGGTGAAAGTTCACCCAGAAGAGCTAAGCAACCAAGCCAAGGTTGGCCTGAGTGTAGGCAGCACAGTGAAGAGATGGCTGGGAATTATAAGTAGTTGTGTAGCTTCAGCTTGGCAGAGCTGGATAGTTCCAGGTATGGCCTCTCAAATTGTGAACCCAAGTCAGTGCCTTAAGTCAGAATTCACTTGCAACACAGAAACTGGACTACAGTTCAATGTGTAATATGAAACACCTACGCAATGGAACATCTCATTAATTGGTTCTAAGGGCACTTTTCCTTAGAAGAGTCCAAGTCACAGAACCATTTAGTGTAGAAAAGGGGTTAGCAAAGTTGAAGCATGAGGTGACCAAATGAAGAAAATAACTTGCCTCATCCCCTTCAGTCCATTTCCTTGTCCCTCTCCCTTTCCAAATCCATCACAACACAGCAACTGTCCTAATACCAAGCTCTCATTACATTATTTACTACTTAGACACCTTCAAAGGCTCCCCATTTCCCACAGGAGAAAATGCCAGGTCCTTATTTAGCCATGCAAGACCATCCAGTTTGCCTCCCCACCCCAGCTCCTCAAAATCTTCCTTTCTGGCCTCTCACCGCTCCAATCAAACTAGCCTCTTCACTGCCTTTTGAACATTCCTGTTCTTGCCTATACATTTGTATTTAGAACATTTCTTCCTCTCTGGACTGTCCCTTCTGCCAATTACCTCCCAGCCTACCAATCTCTGCCTCTAAAAATCCTGACCACTCTTCTCAACTTAGTTTAAATGGGACTTTCTCCCTAAGAGCCCTTCCTTTCCTTCCCCTGCCTCCTAAGAAGAAGAATCTCTCCTTCATCCAAATCCCTTCTGCACTTAATGTTTCTCTGACAATCCTCTCAGTTTGAGCTCTAATTCTTACTGACTACTAACAGCCTGACTATGGATAAATCATTTCACCTCTCTGCCTGAGTCTAGTTGTCTATAAAATAGAGGAGAGAGATAATAATCCTTATACTACCTCCCTCACAGAGCTATTGTAAGGAAAGTGCTTTGTAAACCTTAAAACACTGTAGAATTGTGAGCTGTATTATTTTCCTTGTTATGTTTCCCTGAATTATTCTTCTTAGTGTTTTGTAAGCTTGATGAGGGCAAGGACCATGTCTTATTCCTCTTTTGTCCCTGTCAGTCCCCTGCACAAGGCCTACCACATAGGAAAGATGTTAATAAACACTGACTGACTTAAATTAATGTTTCCTACTCAAAAATCTTTGCTCCTTGTCAAAAAAAAAAAACCAACCAAAACCATAGTTGACCAAATTTTTCAAATTCTGAAAAATTTTTAAATCTCCACCCCCCCGCCCAGTTTCAAAGGATCATAGGCTTTAGAGCTGGAACAGAACTTAGAAGTCACCTAGTCTAACTCACACACTTGATAGAAACAGAAACTTCCTCCAAATCCCCCGTTCCTTTAGCCACACGGAGATGCTGGTCTTCTACCCATCAGGTGTCACAGAATTCTTCCTAGAGAACTCCCCATTTTCCACCGGAGAAAATATTATTTCCTTATTTAGTCATGCAAGACTATAGTCCACAGTGTACCTCACCCCCTCCCCCAATAAAATCTACCTATTTTGCAGGTGAATTCTGATTTAAGGCACTGACTTGGGTTTATAATTTGAGAAGTCACATATGGAACCTCCCTGCTCTGCCAAACTAAACCTACATAATTACCTATACTTCCTAACCACTTCTTCACCAAGTTGCCTACAACCAGGCTACGACCCCTGGTTACTGCCTCTTACAGGTGAGCCTTCACCTCTCTTACCTAAGATTTTGAATTGAGCTGAATCACAAGTTTATTAGACTTTTTTTTTTAATCAAATGACTTGGATTTAAAACTCCCATCAAGTAAGAAGTTCCTTCATGCTCAACTGATTCCAGTGTAGAACGTCCCTAACTCAGAGTTATCAGGAAGTGGACAAATCTGGTTTGTAATGACAGGTCTAGATTATGTGTATTTTAGAGATGGAACTAAATCACTTTGGAATCCATGGGGTAGTTCAAAGGAAGTCAAGAAAAGGCTGCTAAGGAGAGGTCCTGCCTTGATGAATGGATAAGAATTATTTGTAATCAGTACATTAATACTTAGAAACTATTTGTCTCTTAATTAGAAAAGCTAGCTATCCTTCTAACCCTCTTGATTTGCACTATTTGCTAAAGCAAACTCTTTTTATGATATTTTTAAGGTAAACTTTACTCCAGGTCCGATGTTTTTTCCAAAATGCTTTTCAGTTTTTCCAAGCTCTTTGCAGACATTATCTTATTTAATCTTCAACAAAAACCCTGCCTGGCCTCTTAGAAGGGCAGGAATTATGACCCCATTTTCAGATGAAGAAACAGGCCCAGAGGGGGAAAATTATTTACCCAACTTTGGTTGGGTAAATAATGGATCCAAACTGATCCAGAATTTTTATCTACAGTTAATTCTACAAGCATTGATTAAACTGCCTATTGAGACCCAGGCCCTACACTCCATGGGCTAAGAATACATCCATCCCTCAAAAGAGCTTAAAGATGGATGATTTAGGGTTCATTTGGATCAAAGAGAATATCTGACAAACACTTAGCATAGCAATGCCTGGCACATAGTAGGCACTTTGAAAAAAAAATTGTTCCCTTTCTCTTTCCCCTCTTTCCATTATGCTATCTTTCTGAATTTGTTTGCCTGAACTAAACGCAATTTGACAAAAAGCTCACTTGACTATAGCACTGTAAGATTATTTATAGAGTGCTGCCTTCGCACTGACTCTACAGTGTGTTATTATTCCCATTTAAAGATAAGGAAATAAAGGCTCAGAGAGAAGTGACTTGTCTAAGGTCTCATAGGAAGGGACAGAACCTGGATTCTAACCCAGGTTTCCTACCCCCAAGTTTCTTTCTACTTCACAACATTTAAAATCTTCGAGTAACTTGCCTCTGGTTTAGACCAACTAAAGAATTCTAGTCTTCAATTCTAATCATTTCAGGTGACTAGTCCCCAACTGTCAGCCTTTGTCAGACTATTGAAGTCTATTTAAAACATGCTCAGGAACCAGCTCTCTCCATTACTGATAAACAACAGCTTGTAGTTCTATGAGATCAAGAGAAGAAAAGATGCAGTTCTTCTGGCTTTCTATATAATTCATCATTAAAATAATGTGCCCGCACCAAACCCTTGCCACAGAAATCATAAAAATAAATTTCTGGAGTTTAGAAAGAACAACTCCTGAGGCCATAAAGGAAGGGAGACATTAAGGGAGTATCCTGGAAACGGAGACTTATAAGTCACCAAAATTTGAAAGAAACACATTTCAAATGTTGCATAATGTCATCTGATGGCTAAAAATAATGGAGTCCCAATGTAAGTGCCAGGAAAGTATACTCTGGGAAACTGAATAAACATCTCTATTTCCTGGGGTAGGAAGTGGGGAAACTGAGTTCTAATCTGGGTCAACCACTCACTCAGGGTCACTGTGTGACCTTGGGCATATTCTTCTGCCTTAATTTCCTCTTTTGTAAAATTAAAGGGTTGGGATAGTCGTTTAGAGTCAGAGTCAGAGGCATTTAGAGTTAGGGTTAAGGTCAGAAGCATGAATTCTTATCAAGGCCCTTTCAGCTTCAATATTTTATGTTCTATCATTCTAAGCCCCCCTCCCAGCTTTGATATTGAATGTCCTATGATCCCAAGTCTACATTCAGCTCTGACATTATATTCCAAAGCATGTTCTACCACTGATCATCTATGTTCTATTAAGTCCTCTTTCATTTCTAACATTCTGTGTTCTGAGATTCCAATGTCCCATTCTGACACATTTTATAGACAGTCAAGATAATAAGACATGGAAGGACTCAACCTTGCAACACAATTCTGCCTTTGGCCCCTAGCAGTAAATATTATTTTCAGTTCCATTCTATGAACAGCTATGAAACACCTACTATGTACGAAGCCCTGCCTTGAATTCTGGGGGGGCATGAATATGAAAAATTACAAGCTCTCTGCCCTCAAAGTTAACAGGGAGTATAGGATAAATGTACATGGAAGGTGTGTGTTACACATGTAAGTTTGTATCCACATGGCTGTCTAAATGAGGTTGCAGCAAGACATAAATACATATCTATAGAATCCTGTCCACGCCTTTCCAATGGAGACTTTGATTTCTACTTGCTGGGCAACCAGAGAAAGGATTGTGAAGTTAACCACACTGATCTCTTCAGAGATAATGTATATTAGACTAGAATATCTGTTGACTCCCCCTAACTATTGCTAGTCTAAGGAAAATTATTTTTGTCCTTAGGTTCAAGGTGTTTTCCCAGTCACTATCCCTTAAATAGAAGTCATATGGCTGATATACTGAGGCTTGTTTCCTTCAAACACAATGCTAAACAAAAGACTATCACAAATTATGGATAAAACAATTTATAAAAACTGATAACAAATAGAAATCTTTAAGAGTTATACAGATTAGCATATACCAGACAATACACAAAGTGACCAGACTGTCTCATTGGAAGCAAGATATCAATGGAGAGAGAATCCCTGATCTCACTGGAGAGGAAATTCCCCACCGTCTCTATGGAGGCAAGCTTTCTTTCTCCTACTCTGCCTTCAGAAGTCTATTTTTTTCTCTTTGGATTTTTCCCCAAAAGTGATCTAAAACCACAAGTGCTTTTTTTCCTTTTCTTTTCTTTTCCTTTCTTATCTTTTCTTTTTGCTTTTTGGAGAGGGGAAAGCAGGGCAATTAGGGTTAAGTGACTTGCCCAAGGTCACACAACTAGTAAGTATTAAGGACACAAGTGCTTCTCTTGAAGAAAAGAGCAAGAATGTCTTTCCTCCCAAGCTTCCTCACCAACTCTGCTCCTCGCACAGGCCCACAAGTTTTGTCAGTTTTCCCTTCATCAAATGAGGAGAATCTTATACAAATGGTCCAGACTTAAAACCTGGGTTACACATAAAACAACAGAATACAAATAGAATATGATAAAAGCAGATTATCTTTCCTGGGCATCTAGCACAGTACTTCAATAAAGCAGATATAAAACAAATATGTATGGGAAAGGAGAGAAAGAGAGGAAGGGAGGGAGGGAGGAAAAGAGAGGAGAAGAAAGGAAAGGAAAGAGAGGGAAGAGAGGAAGGGGAAGAGAGAGGGAAAGAAGGAAAAAAGAAAAAGGAAGAAAAAGGGAGGGAGGGAGGAAGAAGCAAAAGAAAGAGAGGTAAGAAAGGAAATTAGGAAAGGGAGGAAGGGAGGGAGGAAGGAAAAATAAAAAACAAAAGGGAGAGAGCTAAACAAAGTGCTCTGAGAAAATATGAGGAGAGAATACATTCTTTTTCATCTGACAGTTGGGTTCTCCTGCTCAGCACCAATGCTATACAGGATTTCAGAATTGCCCAGTGTTGGATCCAACTGCCCCAGTATCCCATTTATAAGTATTCCTGTCATGAACATGAGCCCCTATCTTTCTTCCCTGCTCCAGTGTATCCTGTTCCTAAATCCTAGTTTCCTGATAAAGATCAGAAGAAAAATGTATTCACACTAAGGTCCAAGAGATTGAAAAGAGCTCAGAGAACAACCTTAACTTATCAAATAGGATGAGAAAGGATTCAGAGGTTTTTAAAAGACATTGAGGCACATATCCTAGGGCATAAATATTCCCTTCCTCCCTTGTCAAAAAAAAAAAGTCAATCAAAACCATACTTGACTTAATTTTTCAAATTCTGAAAATATTTTTAAATTCCCTCCCCTCTCCCAATTCAAAGGATCATAAGCTTTAGAAATGGAACGACCTTAGATGTCACCTAGTCCAGCCCACATGCTTATCAGAAGCAGAAGCTGCCTTCAAATCCCAAGTTCCATTAACCATACCAAGGTGCTGGTCTTCCACCCATCAGGTGTCACAAAATTCTTCCTAGACCACTTTCTTTCTTTCTTTATCATTACCTCCGGAATAGACTCTGGGATTAAACAGAGTGCTGTTGTCAAACTAGGGGGGTGAAAATTGGGTGAAAACTAACGATTACATTAATCTCTGCGTGAAGAACTGTTGGTTGTGATTATTGATTGTCAGCATCTCATAAACTCTAACACAAGCCAGTCCAAGAGAAGGGGGAAGGGCTCAGAAGGTGTTGAGAGCACAACAAAGTAGAAAGAACCCTGAAGTTAGAGAACCTAGATTCAAATGCTACCAGTGATGCTTATGATCCATGTGACTTTGAGTCAATCACTTCACTTCTTTGAGGTTCAATATTCTCATCTGCATAATGATCGGACTGGATTACATAGACTTTGATGTCCTTCCCTAGATCTAAGATCAAATGCTTTCAGAAAGGCAGCTGCTCTGGGCATGGAGTCAGGAAGACCTAAGGTTCCAATGTAGCCTCAGATGTTTACCATCTATAAGTGCTTAGGCAAGTCACTTAACCTCTTAAAGCCTCAGTTTCTACATCTGCAAAATGGGGATAAGAGCATCTACCTCATAGCATTGTCATGAGGCTCAGATGAGATAGTATTTGTAAAGCCCTTGGCACATAATAGGTATTATATAAGTACTTATTCCTTTCCATCTTCCCTTTTTGGAGCTGTTGTTGACTTCATGACAGAGAATCATCATCACCTTTGGTGTTCTCTGTTCCTCATACCTCAAAAACCTTACAGCAGAGCCCATCAGGGAAATATTCAATGTGGGGAAACAGCAACATAGGCATAAAGGACAGCCTCCGTAGAGCAGCTTCGCTGGACCACAGAATGGCAGAGTTGCAATGACATCAGAGGCTCTACCCAGTCAAGAATACCCTCGAGAAGGGTCATCTCCAGTTTTGGCTGGAAGACCTCTAGGGAAGGGAAAGTCACTACCTGACAAGGTAGCCTCTTCCAATTCAGGACAGGAAGGACATTTTTTAGGAACTTGGGGTTTTTTTTTAGAAATTTGTTAGGAAAGACAACAAACATATATACAAACAAGCTGTATACAGGATAAATAGGAAATAATTAACAGAGGAAAGGCATTGGAGTAGAGAGGTTGAGAAAAGCTCTTTCAGCTCAAGGAGGAGAGAGGATATTTGTGTCAGTGTTGTCTGTGGAGAGTAGTATCCAAGGGTTAGTGCTGATTTCTATCTGCTCAGGACTGCAAAAGCAGCTGAGACCAGCATGCACCCAGGAGAATTCACCCACAATATAAAGAATGCAAGGTCCCAGGACCTCTGACACAGGCCTGGCCACGAGAACATAGAAGGGCTCAGAAGCTATGAAGGATTCAGGTATCCTCCACACTTAGTGATTGATCTCTATATCACAGACCTCAAGAAACTTGGTGACAGAGCTTAGTCTTCCAGATTTTCTCCTACTGTCTCCTTTGTTGGTTTTTAATGCACCTTCTTTTTTGTCCCTAAGAGTAGTATCTCCCTAAGGTCCTACCCTAGGTCCCCTTCTCTTTCTCTTCTCTTCCCTTCTTTTCCTGTCTCTGTCTCTCTTTGTCTCTCTGTCTCTGTCTCTGTCCGTCCATCTCTCTTTCTCTCCCTCTCTCATTGATTTCATCAGCTCTGATGATCCAATTATCACCTCAATACAGATGACTCCATAATGTAGCTATGCAGGACTAATCTCTCTCCTGAACTTCAACCCCACATTCTCATTTTCCTATTAGATGTTTAGACCTACATGTCCTACCAGATTGAAAAGTCAACAAAATAAATTCATCACCTCTCCCTTTACTCGTCTCTAAAATCCTTGCCCTTTTCCAAACTTACCCTTTTCAGTTGAGGACACCATCATTATCTTTGTCACCCAGGGTCACAAACCTTGGAGATATTCTTGACTCTTCTCACTCCCTCTCCCCACCCCCGTCTAATCTCTTTCCAAATCCTGCCCATTCCACCACAGTGAATTTCATACCCATTTCCTTTTCTCTCCTCTTAATTTGTGAGACAATATAACACAGTGGCTAGAGTCCTGGCCTTGGAGTCAGAAAGACTAGTTCAGAACCTTCTGATCCTCAAGTTCTTCATCTCTAAAAATGGAGATAACAGTAATTACATCACGGTCTTATTGTGAGAACCAAATGACATTATGTATATAAATTGCTTTGCAAACCTCAAAGCATGCATTTCCCCACCCAGACATTCCCTGTCCCAATGAAATCACATGTCCAGTCCCTATCTCCACTACTATTACTTGTTTCTCTCATCACCAGTTACTTGAATTATTGTCATAGCCCCCTAATGGCTCTCCCTGCCTCCAGTCTAGAATGTCAGAGCTGGAAAAGGCTTCCCTTGGCAGTCCTTCCTTGTCTCCTCCCTTGCTGACTCCTTGTCTTCTCTGATTCTCCACTTTCTGCTTATCCTGAGTCAGCTACTCAAGTCCTAATGTGTGGCATGAACCAGAGCTGTCTAGACCCCAGCTGGAAGCCCCTAGCTACCCATACCCTAGCATGCACTAGTGATCCCTTGAGATCCACTGTCCAGCTCTGACAACTTGTGACACATCCATGTCCTTAAAGCCTGCCAGGCCTGACATTTAGAACAGCAGCTTTGCAAAGCCTGGCACTGTGTAAGGCTCAGGTCTTTCCCAATCTATTTGCTCCAAATAATCCTGCCCATCTCTGAGTATTCAGTCGGTCAAGTCACTAAACTACTTCAATTTCACTTCTGTTTGATGCAGAAGAGTTGGATTGGGGAAGTTAGCTTGCTAAGCAAATGTCCAGAAACACCTCAAATTCTCCACCTGCCTCAGGGTCTAGCTCACATGTCACCTCTTTTAGAAAGCCTTCCCTGATTATCCTGCCAGGAAATAATTTCTCCCTCCTTAGATCATTCATGGAACTTTTTTTTTAACCTCACCTCTGCATTTTTTCCCCCATCCCCACCCCTCGAACATAGAACTGTCTAGTTCAGGGGTTCTTAATCCAGGGTCTGTGGTTTTTTTTCAGTATTTTGATTATGATGTAATTTGTTTCCTTTGTATTCCTATGTATTTCTCCTTTTATGCACTTAAAAACATTATTCTCAGAAGGGGTCTATTAGCTTCACCCAACTACCAGTCCACCATCCAAGGTAAAAACCATGATCTAGTCTAACTCTCTTATTTCACAGCAAAGAAACCTGAGGCTTAGGGCAGGGGATACTATCTTGCTCAAGATCACACAGAGGAGACAGGATTCAAACCCAGGTCTTCTAACTCTAGAGTCTGTGCTTTTACACTGTACCTCCTGATCATGTTCTACCGTGTAGTATAATTATTTCTACCCTCCTCTTATCCCTCCTATTAGAATGAGGATCCCTTGAGGAACTGAGTCTATGTCTAATTTTTTTTTAATCTAATCCCCTTCATCCTCTAGCACCAATACAGTACCCTGCTCATTCAAGCACTTAGGAAATGTTTGTTGAATTGACTGAATCATATCAACATTATTACAAGTGGTAATGCTTAAACTACTGCTTCAGGCCATTTATCAGCATCACTTGGATTCAGACAAGTGAGGTTACTCATTATGACTCTTGCTAATGCTTTTAAACTGTTAATTTAAACTACAGGTTCTGAAGAATTTGTAGTTGACAACTACTTGTTACCCATTGATTTGTGTTAATATGTTCTCAAAGTGATAAAACAGTATTTTTTTAAAAAAGAAACTATTCTATAAATGGAGCTTCCTGATCATTTTGTAGAATTTTCCATTCCTTTAACTGACCCTAGTACAAATGGGCTACTCTGTTCCCTGAACATAACATATCCTGCACTCTCCCATCTCTGTACCTTTGTTCACAGTGTTCCTCCCTTCCTCTCATTATATATTGAATTTCTAATCATTTTTAAAGCCCAACTCAAAGACCACCCCCTCCAATCCCCACCCACATTGGAAATTACCTTTCCCCAATGAGACCTCATATATCACTTGTTTCTGTACCTCCAAGATGCATTGATCATGTACCAGAGGTATCTGTTCATATGTCCTACTTCCCATAATAGTAGAGCTTAGGGTCATAGATCTTGAGCTAGGAGTGACCTTAGAAATTGTCTAGACCAACCCCACTATTTTACAGATGAAGAAGCTTAGGTCCAGAGCAGTTAATTGATATGCCCAAGATTTCTCAATTGGCAAGTGGTAGAACTGGAATTCAAACAGTTGATACTTAACTCCGGAGTCGACTGTCTTTCCACTGTCCCATGATGCCTCCAAGTAAGCTCCATGAGGCCAGTACTCTTCCAATACCTAGTGTTCTATACACAGGACTTCATACACATTTGTTGAATTATTTAGTTGAATTGGGCATCGACAGTATCCTAATTTAGTGAGGGTCTTGCTACAACAATCATTTTGTTTTGTTTTTCATTAGCTCTATAGGTCTTACTCCCAGCTGGTTTTCCTGGAGACCCATCTGAGGCTCTCCCACAAATGTGATTGATTCACAGTGGTTCTGTTGACTGATTTAGTTTTTGTTCAGTCATTTCAGCAGTGATATTTTAACACAATGTCAGTATAATTTAGTTACTATGGCTGGTATTATACAGAAAAATCAAGAGGTTCTCCAACCTACCCCAGAACATTGTATCTATCTCAGCGGTCTCATCCCTACCACATTCTTAGATACCCCTATCACTAACATAAAAGGTTCTGGGTAAGTGGTACTCTAAGTTAACAAGGACTCAAAATAGGCTAACTCTTCCAATCTTTAAAGGAGCCAGCCTTTCCTTGGAAGTTTAAGTGTTCCATTAATATCATGCTAATCAGTGATAAATGGTTACTGGAGAGAAACGGGGGGGGGGGGTGGAAGGGGGTGCAGGAAACTACCCTCCCCCAGGTCCTGTTTTACCAAAACAAAGAGCTTCTGCCTCTTCCTGAGCTGTTCAGAGGTGGACACATTGATAGATTTCTGATTCCCCTCCTTTCCTTTCCTCTGCCCGCCCTCTGGTGGAGCTATGGGATGGCCCAAAATGGCAGGCTCAGGAAAGCAGAAAGAAAGCAGACCAGTGAAGGGCCTGAATAATCCACAAACTGGATACTTCACCTACAAACTGAAACCATGGTGTTGATTACAAACTCAAAGAAAGTTGACCTTGTCTTCTTGCAGAGAAAGGGTGACTGTTTGGAGAAAGCCAAACCCTACCATTATAATAGGAGAAAGATCACCTCTGCTCTTAAGGATGGAAAGGAAGCAAGAGGCAGGTTTGCTTTGGGAACCCTCCTCACCTTCAGTCCCAAGTCCTGCACATGTATGAGTGGAAGAGAAAAGATGAAAAGAAGCTGGCATGGGGAGTAAGGAAAGATGAAAGACAGAAGAGTAAGGTGCTGCCTGATTTGGGAAAGGGGAGGTAAAGTCAAATTCCGTCTGGCAAGAGGGTGGAGTAGAATCCTTGGTTACTAGTTCTAATTCTTCCACTAAATGTGTGACTTTGAGAAAATTACTTTCTCTTTCTGAGCCTCAGTTTCCTCATCTGTAAATTGAATTCTAAGTTCCCTTCCATCTTTAACTTTGTGATTCAGAGATTCTAAGGTTCCTTCCAGCTCAGAGGTTTTATGTTCTAAGGTTCCTTCTAATCTGTCACTACTATTCTGGGGGTGGGGGTGAGGGAGACAATGAATATACCTACCTCAACAGATATCTCAATAGGCATTTGAGAGTATAACCTGGCGGGGGGGGGGGGGGGTGGGGGGGAGGTAAATGCTGCCTTGTCTCCCAGGCTCTTCCCATAATTAATCATTGAAACCTAGGGTCAGACAGTGTGTGTGTGTGTGTGTGTGTGTGTGTGTGTGTGTGTGTGTGTGTGTGTGTAGTTCATATTCCTGAACTGTGGGAGAGGGGAAAGCGATTGGAGGTGGGGCTAGCTGTCTCCGTAGGGAAGCTGGACCTCAGACGCCCCCCCCCCCCCAGATGCCAGCAAGAGAACTCTTCCCCAACCCTCCTCCCAGAACTCCCCTCTACCTGAGTTTCTTTGAAACAGCTCCTATAATAAGGGGCTTTGAGGAATGGTCAGAAGAGAAAAGAGAGAGGCTGAGCTGCCTGACTGGCTGTACTAAAGCAGTGCATTAGGTCTGAAAAAAATTCTTAATCTCCAGCTGGTGGAGAGGTGCCCTCCTCCAAGTGAAGGCAACTCCGGGGGATTTGGGCCCCTCTCGAATGCTCAGTAGCGCAGACCGTAAGCCCTCAGCAACTCGCTCAGTCCACCCACTTCTTCCCTGCTGCCCTGCCTCCCGATGTCTTGGTGGTCCCCGGGGAAGCAGTCCAGAGAGAAGACCACTGATCCAGATCTCATGCAATATGTGACCACCGCAGTCTCTTGAGGCATCGGTGTGTCAGCACCCAGGGTCAGTTTGGTCCCATTGGATCTCGGGCTCTTCCCTCACCTTGCCCAGCAGCAGAATGCGGACAAGTCCGCGGCTGCTCCAGGAGAGACTCCATTTCTGGGCTTGCCCTAGCTCGGTGAGAACCCCTACGATCTCATTGGAGTGAGAATGGGAAAGACATCATCCAGAACATGCCCCCTTCCTTTTGCGAGTGGGGATACTGAGGCCACAAAAAGATATAGGACTTGGCAAGGACACAAAACTAGCCACAATCAGGATTTGACCGAGGTCTTAAAACTCCAAGGGACGACTTTTTCTGTCACCACCCCCACCCCCACCACCCGCAGATGCCAGTCAGTGCGCTCCAGGGTGACCGGACCTGTTCATTTTGAGAAGCTGGTACCTGGGGCAGAGAGCTGGGATAGATTGCTCCGGATGCCTTTGGGAGCAGCGTGCAACTACTGGCTCGAACAGTTATCTCACTCTGTCTCCCTCACATTGCTCTTTCCTACGCCAGGGGCTCATCACTTTACGCATTTCGGTTACTTGCTCCCTCGCTGGGTTTGCTAGCTAGAGAAGGGACGATACTGACAGGAACAAGAGGGACCAGTGTCCACATTTCCCAATCTCAGAATGACTGACCTGGTTGGAAAAAAACGTAGAAATCACCTAGCGTAGACCATTTTACAGTTGGGGAAACTGAGGTCCATAAAGAGGGAAGTCCAAGACTACAGAGTCTGTGGTAGCGGAGCTGAATTTGAACACCGCTTCTCCAGCATTGACTCCTCCACCAGTTCACCAGTCCCAGGTGAAAGCTTTCCCCACTCCCAGTTATTTACATTTACACACACACACACACACACACACACACACACACACACACACACACACACGACAGCCCAGGAAACCTGTCTTTACTTAGTGTTGGCTCTCCCCGGGCGCTGCCTCCCCGCCCCGGCTGGAGTGTAACCAAGTATAGGAAGACAAAGTTCAGACCCGGGGAGGCAGCTTGGCGGGGCCCGCGACGCTGAGGAGGAGGGAGGGTACACCACGGATTCCCCCAGAGAAGACTCCAAAGCAGAGAAAGCGGGCAGGAGCGGCTTGGGGAGCTTGGGGAGAGGAGCCTGTCCGCCCCATAGACGGCTTAGGGAAAGCTGGTACTCCAGGCAAGGGGCGAGAGCGTGCCCCCAGCACCTCGGGATCAGACCTACTGAAGCTGCAGCCACCGGAGACCCGAGCCCTTGTGCTAAACTTCGGTTCGGGGGATAAGCAGCTGCCTGGGTCTCCAGCTCTCGGCCAACAGCTACCCCTAGCGGAAAAGCGACCGTCCCGTCCCCCTCTGTGCCTCCCAGGGCGTTCCGAGGCTTGGCGAGAGAGCCAGGGTAATGAGGCGTGTGCTCTCCCTACTCCCTGCCCTCTCCAAACTCTGAGCTCTGCCCCTAAGCTATCCTGCCGGGAGGCCACCGCGGAACCCCGGCCCCAGCTGCCCAGGAGCCCCAAGTTTGGCTTTCCCTCAGACTCCACACATTCTCCTGCCAGCCTCCCCACGCCCGGAGATGAAAGCCGACCAGAGCTTCTGCTACTTGTACGGACAGGCGGCAGGAGTTCGGGCTGCGTTAACGAAGGTTTAGGGCGGGCTCCGAACTCGGAGATGGGCTGTGTTTGTGCTGCGGAATAGGATGAGGATGTGCGCACCTACAGGGTGGAAAGGGAGGGTATGGAGTGGGAAGCAAAGGGTGTGGGACAAAAGGGATTCGTTGTATGGAGATAGAGAGCAATGTAATGTATCGGTAGTTTTAGAGGTGTAGGGAGAAGGATTGTGTGGGATGAGGGTGCATTGTGGTGTTTTGTGCATCCCAGGAGTGAGGCACACAGATAGGGTGTGGTGTGGAGTGGAGGAAGAATGGGGGTGGGAGAAGGTGGAGGAATGCGTTGTTCCTGTAGCAAGGCTAGGGAGAATAGTGCGTCCCAGAAACTGAAGCTTGCGGGTCGCTGTCCCCTGTCTTACTGGGGAGACCCGTCGAGCTGGGAGCCGCCTTCGGATGGCTGGGAATTAGGTGCTCCCAGGAGCAGCAGGCTTTGGGTTGGACGTGAAGAGTTAGCAAGGCTTTCTTCTACTCCCATTCAACCCCACCGTCTGGGTCCCGCCGCAGAGCCTACAAGGCTTCTGGACGCTAGGAGAGCGCGCCTAGACGGAAAAAACCCTCAGGCTTCCGCTGAAAGCTAAGGGCACCTAGGGCTTCGCTTAGGGCACCGGCGGGTCCGGCCAGGGTGTTCAGGTGGGAGACCATCCAGTCGTTGACGCCCCCACCCCACTGAAAAACCTGAAACTTTAGAAAGAGCGGGCGTACGAGGATGGGATTTGAGTACCTCTGCCCTCTGCCTTGAGGAAGACCTACTAGGCAGCGCAGCACAGCTCTTTATGGTGAAGAGCAAAGACCTCCCCCAACCCAGGGGCTGGGTGGTTGAAGACCTGAGTTCAAGTTTCGACTTAGCCATTTCTCTCCGCGTATAATTTTAAGAAAGTGCTTTCCCTTTTCTTGCCTCAGTTTCTCCCCCCCCCCCACTTTTCTAAATGAGATTAATCTAGAAGACGTCTAATGTCCCTTCCAGCTATGATGTTAGGTAAGTTCCGTATCCCTTCGCCTTTCACCCTCCCCCGGCTCTCCCTGCGCTATGGCACGTCTCTAGCCCCTCGTTTGGTCCCTCTCTCCCCTCCTTGCCTGTTTATTTTTAGGTCATTGGCGGCGAGCTCTAGGTAATCCCCAGGCTGAAGTTCCAAGGGGGCGGGGCCCTACTGGGGGCGGAGTCGCCTTTTCTTTTAAACCCGCGACTATAAATCCAGTTTAAGGCGAAGCGGGATCTCAGATGAGCAGCCCGGACCCAAGTCGGCTAGGGGAGCGAGGGGGTGGGGCCCAGGGCGGCCGCGGCCGCAGCTGCCCAGCTGCGCCGCGGCTAGCCGGCAGGCTCCACTCCCTCCTGGTTCACACCTTGGGCTTTCTTACCCAGGTGGCAGCCTGCTGTTTCCTGGGCCCGCGCTTCCTGGCCACAGCGGTGACGCTGTGGCTACTGGACTTCCTGTGCATCCGCAAGAAGGTGCTGATGAGACGCCGGCGCGAAGGCGAAACTGAGGACCCCTGGAAGGCGGGCGGGGGCGGGGGCGGGGGTGGAAGAGAGGAGGAGGATGGGGCAGCTGTTATCTTGTTCCCGGGGCTACCCCCTGATGACCCGCCAATCTGGGTCTCTGACTCCAATCGGCTCTGCACTATAGAGTCGCTGAAGGCTGTCTGGCACGGACAAAAGATGGACTTCTTCAAGACTGCCCACAAGGGCTCCCCAGCCCCCAATCCCGAGGTCATTCAGCTGGATGGACTGAAAAAACTGCGCATCCTAGACTTTGCGCGGGGCAGCCGGCCACTGGTCCTCAACTTCGGCAGCTGCACCTGACCCCCGTTCACGGCGCGACTGCGCGCCTTCCAGCATCTCGCCTCCACCTTCCTAGACATCGCCGACTTCTTGCTGGTCTACATAGAAGAAGCCCACCCTTCCGACGGCTGGGCCAGCTCAGATGCAGCCTACGACATCCCCAAGCACCAGTGCCTTCAGGACCGGTTGCGGGCCGCCCGGCTCTTGCAGGAGGGCGCACCGGGATGCTTGCTCGCGGTGGACACCATGGACAACGCGTCCAGTGCAGCCTACGGTGCCTACTCCGAGCGGCTTTATATCATCCAGGAGGCCCGCGTCATGTACCAGGGGGGACGAGGCCCCGAGGGCTACAAGATCTCAGAACTGAGACACTGGCTCGACCAGTACAAAGACCGCCTGCAGAGCCCACCGGCCTCCGTGGTCCTACCTGTGTAATTGACCGTTTCCAAAACAAAGAACCCCAAACAAACGTGCAATTGAAGGTTCTCAATCACAGAAAGTGACAGTTACACAAAAGAAGGGGGAAGGGAGAATTAGCCCATGGGGGGAGGGGTTCCAGTGGGGGAAACACCTCTCTCTTCCCTCCTCCCCAAATTCCTTTTTTCTCTCCTGGTTTTTTCTCTCCACTTTGTCGACTGCAGTGCGAACATTGTCTATTTTGCGCGTGTGCATGCGTGTGTAAACCTGTGTAACTCTGTGAGTGCCCGTTGTTTCCCGCAGAGAGAAGACACCCGCGCCACCTGGGACAACTCAACCTCTTCGGGGCCAAACCTTGCTTGCCTAGGAATAAGGAAGGAAGGGAGGAAAGAAAGGAGAGAGAGAGAGAGAGAGAGAGAGAGAGAGAGAGAGAGAGAGAGAGAGAGAGAGACGAAAGAATTAGAGTCCTAAATAAGTGTGAAGAATTGTACTGCCAAGTATCCCGATGTGTGACTCTGTAATCTCTGCTCGCTGGTTCGCTGGCCTGTGTGTGTGCGCGCACGCGTGTGATCCAATGTCTCTCAGTGTGTGACTTTTTAAAGAGGCGTCTGGGCTGACCCTGCTCCTCCCAGCCCATTTCTCTTCTTTGTTTCTACCAGTATCGTATTGCCCTGATTCTTTCTGTCTCGTATTCTCCCGAGGTGTGTGTATGTATGTTTGTGTAAGTGTGTATGGGGGTGGGGGGAGGGGGGGAGAGTCGGAAGAAAAGGGGACTTGGCGGGGAGGAGGGTTGGGCTGGGCGCGAAGGGAGTGTCTACTTAACTTTTTTCTCATCCCGGTTCTGGCACTTCTTTGGTCCCTCTGGTAGTGACGACCTGTTTCGAATTGGTCCCAGACCAGGAAACCGTGTCTGATATTCTTAGAGACCTAGAAGTGCCCTAACCTCGAGAGAAAAATGAGTGTTTAACGTATTTATATAAAAGTGGTTGGGACAGCTAGGTTGGGGTTGGGGGTGGGAGGGCTCTCGGGTGGGGTTTACGATCTTTGAATCTTGAACTGGGGCGGGAGAGGGAGGGTTCCTGAGCCAGGCTGGAGGGATCTTTCGGATGTTTGGGTGATCTTGAGTCTAGCTGGCTTGGAGAACCTAGCTTGGGGAACCTAAGGATTTGGGATCCTGAGTGTGGGGTTAGTTATCCCTGGTTTGAAGGGAATACCCAGTTCTGATGTATTGTGGAAAAAAATCATCATGCAATTCATCAGTCCCTTGTTTAAGGGGTGAATGAGAGCAAGGATCTCCCCTTTGGTAGAAATAAGGGAGATCCCTGGTTTAAGTTCATTTGCATGGTGTACATTTGGAAAGATCTCAGATTTGATGTAATTTGGGGGAAAAATCTTGTCTGAAGTAAAGGGGGAATCAGGAATCCTCATTTAGGTGTTATGGGAAATTCCTGGTTTGAAGTAATTTGCACGGTCTGGATTTGAGGGAGATCTCAGGTTTAGTGCGATTAAGAAAGAACCTTCCCTTGGTTGTAACTTGAGAGATCCCTGGCAAATGTACTTTAAATGATGAGAACTGGAGGGAGGGGGATTAGGGGCTTTCCTACTTTGGTATATTTTGGAGAAGGGATCCCTAGTTTGATATTTCCATGTGAAAGGTTGGAGGGGTATCCAGGTGTATGCATTTTGGAAGGAATCTCCTGCCCTTGTTTGATGTGTTTGGGCTTTAGTCTGACACAACTGGACCTGGGGTGGGAAGAATATTTTATTTGGTGAAATTTAGGGTTTAATCCCTATCTGAAATAATTTGCATGGTGTGGAGTTCAGGGTTGGGTGAATTTGTAAAGTGGGTGGATCTCTGATTTGGAATGGGTTTGAGGGATTTCTAGTCTAGTATGGCGGGACAATCCGTGGTTTTCCTGTGGAGGTATCCCTGATATGGTATGGTTGGGGAGAAGGGAGCTCCAGTTTGATTGGGGAGGTCCCAGGTTTGGGATGGAGGTGAAGGAGAGACCTCAGACTGGTGTCTTGTCTGTTAAGTTGTTCACTATTCGAACTTCTTTTCTGTACAAAAAAATTAAAGATTTTGAATGAAATACATTCTGATCTCCCTTGAGCTTCTTTTTTTTCTCCTCTTCTTTCTAAATTGTGTCAAGAAGTAAACACACATTTTTTTTTCTTCATTGTCCCCATAGAGACCAAGAGAAGGAAACAGAGATGGGGAGGAGATCATGGAAAGAACAATCGTATCTCCTCATCCTGAGAGGGAATCACAAATAGGGTAGGGGCGAGACTGATAGACTCCTACTAAGATACTTGGAGAAGAGACTTCAGTCTCCCAATTCTCCCTAACTTGGTGCTCATCCCTGTCCCTCGTACCAGGAATTCCCATTTCCAGTTTTCCCAAGAGTCTTCCAAGGACCCTCTTTGACGACTGAAAGGAAGGGAGGGCACAGAAGGAAACCCAACCCTCTACCCTGAGCTCCCAAAAATGCTGAGGAGTTGGTCCAGAGCTATCATTCAGAGATGTCTTCTTTTAGGAGACTCAACTGTAGGACAATTACCAGGCTCCCAGTTTACATAGTTGGCGACAAGGTAGAGCAGGTGTCACAGTTTTTTGTCTTCAAGTTTTCTGCTTTTAACTTCATTGGAGTTCAGTGTTACAGCATTGCATCGATGTTCTGGGAATCACTGGGCTCAGCAAGAGAATAGGAGAGAGCCAAGAACCAGCTGGAATGTTATCAGATCAAAAGCCTCCATAAGCATTTGGAGAAAAGGGAGTGAGTGGTAAGGGGAGGGAGAGAGATAAGATAGGTAAAAGGAATGAAAAAAAAATAATGTAATTGGGGAATAGAAGAAATACAGTAGCTGACATTCATACTGTGCTTTAAAGTAGGTATTCTTATTCCCACTTTACAGAGCAGGAGAAGTTAAATGATGCTCTTATGGCCATACACAGCTTGTTGGGTTTCCAATCTAAGTCTTTCCTGATTCCAAATGTGATGCTCTTTCCATTACACCAACCTTGGGGTGGGGGCAGGAGGTGAGGAGGGGAGAGACAGTGACAGAGACAAAGCAAAGAAAGAGGTGGGGGAGGGAGAAAGAAAGAGTTAGGGAGTGGGGAATAGGAAGAATATGAGAAATACAATGGGAGGGACAGGGATGGGGAGAGTAATTGTGTTTCTAGAAGGAGTGAAAAATGGGAAAGAGGGAGGACAATTGGGATTAGAAGAGAATTCATGGTTATAACAGAAGAAATGGGGAATATGGAAAAGAATAGGGTTGGGGTTAGGGAGGCAAAGGTGAGGGGGATTAGACATGAGAGCATAAGGGGCATAAGAGGAAGGATGGGAGAAGAAGAGAAAAAGGATGGGAGGAGGGTGGCTAATAAGGGCCTAGGAAGGGGGCAGTATGATACAGGGAAAGAGCTGGGGCTAGAGTCAGGATCTAGGTTTGAATCCCAGCTCTGCTGCCTCCGTGTGAGGCAGGCTGGTCAGGTCATCTTTCAGGACCCACTGGAATGGATTGATAACTGCTGAGGTCTCTTCCAGATCTCAGTCCTATGCAGCTTTATTCTTTTTTTTTAATTTATTTGTTTATTTTTAGTTTACAAGATTCAATTCTATAGCTCCTTGAGTTTCAAATTTTCCTTCCCTCCCTCCCCCCACCACCCCACGATGGCATATAGTCCAGTATAGGATCTGCAAATATTTTCACATTAGACATTAGTCAAGTTACAAAGGTGTATTGTACTAGATGGGATGAAAAATGGTAAAGAGAAAATAAAACCAAACAATGAAAAGAAAAAGATCAACTAGCTTGCTTCCATCAGGATTCAAGCTCAGTTCTTTTTAGTTATTTCTCTGGATGTCACATTTCTCTCCTTCATGAGTCTTTCGGGATTGACTTATATCACTGCATTGCTGAGAAGAGTCCAGTCTGTCATAGTTGGTCATCACACATATGTTGTGTCTGTGATTGTATACAAATTTCTCCTGGTTCTACTCTTCTCACTCAGTATCAGTTTGTATAAGCCTCTCCAGGTAAATATGAAAACTGTCTCCTCCTTATTTCTTATAGCACAATAATATTCCATTACATGCATATACCACAACTTGTTTAGCCATTCCCCAATTGATGGGTGCCCCTTTAATTTCCAATTCTTTGCAACCACGAAAAGAGCTTATGCAGCTTTATTCTTAATATTAGGGTGGAGTGACTTGTAATCTTTGGGTGTAGACACTGACTGGGCCACAATATCTCTGCAATGTAAACTTTGGGGAATTTACCCTTTACTTTAGAATTTATTTTTTTTGTTTGTTTTGAGAAAAGCCTGGACTTCTGATTGTGGGGCATTTGGTCATTTCTTCCCCCTCCTTTTCTTCTTTCCTAATCCACAATCCTTCCCTTCCCTATACTCCCACCTCAGGCACACAGAGAAAGAAGTTTAGTCTATGAAAGATACATTGAGCCCTCAAACCTTAACTTCCAAGGAGATCAGTTCCATTTACTAACCTCAGAGGACCTTTGCCCTTAGCCTATGGCTGGGAATTGCTATCTGTGACTCAAAGCAGCTGAGTTAGACAGCTGGATTGTTGTTCAGTTGTTTTTCAGTTATGTCCAACTCTCTGTGACCCCATTTGAGGTTTTCTTAGCAAATATACTGGAGCAGTTTGCCATTTCCTTCTCCAGCTCATTTTACAGATGTGGAAACTGAGGCAAACAGGGTTAAGTGACTTGAATAGGGTTGAACAGCTAGTGTCTGAGGCCAGATTTGAACTCAGTAACCTGAGTCTCCCTGACTCCAGGCCTTTCCCTCTATCCACTGCGCCACCTAGCTGCTCCTAACAACTCAATAGTCTTCCCTATAATTAAGATCCCAATCCCAAGTGCCCCCTGCCACTGTCCAGACAATCCTCCCTCTTCTTCACCCCCTGTCACTCACCCCAGGCACCAAATGAGTTCTTCTCAGGTCATTTATCGGTGACATGGAGGAACTACAGATATAGCAATAGTAAGGTTGGGTGATCACAATGGCAATTAACACAAAGTCTAGATAGTGCCAACCTTCTAGATAACTACTATTTAATATTTTCCCAGGGATTGTGATTCTCACAGCCTCAAAGTCTTCATCTTCTAAATGACCAGGAAAAAGAATGATTCCCTAAAGAACCCCTCACCTGACCCCACACACACCCACCTCACACCATTTATGTAGGAGTGGTGTAGACAGTGTCATTGGAAGAATTTGGGATTGCAATCTTAAACTCACTTTTAGCAAGAGAGAGAGAGAGAGAGAGAGAGAGAGAGAGAGAGAGAGAGAGAGAGAGAGAGAGAGAGAGAGTCCTGGGACAATGGAGATATTTTGGTGTTCTATCTATATCTTCCTATGTATCCACTGAGTCCCAGTTCAAAAAAAGCTAATTTGACTCTAGGTTGTGGCAGTGGAAAAGTGGCTAAAACAAGTGAGGTGATCAGTAAAATAAAAGTTGAAATAGATGATCCTTAAAATCTCTATCACTTCTAAATCCTATGATAATTGTCTGCCCTGATCAGAGCACATCCACAATGTTGTGCTAATTTCTGAATGCTATATTTCAATGTAAACTGTGGCCTAGGGTCCCTGAAGGATTCTGAGTTTACATGGACTGGGTCCAATCACAGAGACTAGGTCATTTTCTTTCTTTGGCTCATTGCCCTCAATCCAGAGTTTTACTCTGGGGAAATCTCAAAAATAAAAAGTGTAATCTGTGTCTAGGCTTCCCCTAAATGTGTGTAACAGGGTCAACCACCTTCCATGCAGTGTAGTGGACAATATAATTACTGGACATGAGACAGACTTTATTTTATACCTTGGGAAAAAATGTGTAATATGTAGAAGGCTTACTGCTGCCAATAGCAGATATCATAACATAAAAACATTAAAAAAAAAAACCATCAGTTCTTCCTCTAAGAGAACTGAACATGAGGTTGCTATCAGTACAACCCTTTGTCACTCCGGTGAGCTCTTCTTTCCCATTAAGTCTTACATTGTTTCCCCATAATTTGTACTCCTTGTGATTTAGAATATTGCCAGGATGTTAAGCTACCTTTGGGGTCGCTAAACAAACAAACTTTTATTTCTCAGACCCATGCAGTCACTCATTGGTTTGCTCTACAAGTAGGGTGCTAGGACAACACAGATTTTCCTCTTTCTCCAAGGAGGATATTGCTTAAGGAACTCCCTAGAAGAGCTGGGGTTCATAAACATTATCCATGGACCACACATGGGAACATGCAAATACATGTGTACAGTGGCCATGTGCTTCCTCTATAGGCCACCATTATTGCCCAGGGTTGTGGAGATCCTTGCTGTATTTCAAAAGGTTTTGGGCACACACACACACACACACACACACACACACACACACACACAAAATGACAAAGGAAATCTGAGAGCAATAGAGACAGAGACAGAAACAGGGAGACAAAGTCTGAGAGGGAGGGAAGGAGAGAAGGAGAGGACCAAACTGGGTTCTATGGCTCTCTTTTATAGACCATACAGGGATGGGCTTCTGAAAGCCAATTATGAGGTATTAGTTTCTGAAACCAAATCAGTATGATACCAGGGGGCAGGTCTACATTCTATGAGGCACTGTAGCCTTTAGGTCATCTTCAAATAATAGTCCTCCCACAATCTCATCTGGAGGATTAAGGAGCATCACATCAGTGACAACCCAGATGGCTTCTCACCTCTTCCTCTCACCTTACATTAAGTAAGGCATTGACTGACTGAAGTTCATCCAAAAGAGAGTGTCCAGAATGGTGAGGGAACTAAAGGCGCTGCCATTTGAGGCTCTATAAATAAATGTTTAGCCTACTAAGGGCATGATTGTTTGAAAGGGCTATCAGTCAACAATAGTCAATAATACTAATGGATATTACACTAATAGTCAATAATACTAATGTGTCAGTTACTGTGCTAAGGGATAGGGATATAAATATAAAAAAGAAAGACAGTCCTCGCCCCCAGGGAGCTTACACTTCAATGAGGGAAGATGACACAGGAAGGAAACAGAAGTGGAAGGAGAAGGTACCCTGCAGTGAGGCATGCTGAAGTCCTGTCCAAAGGAAATGAAGAGATGGCTGTCCTATAAGTCCTCTTTACCTGGGGGCTTTGGGAAGAGTTCTTTGTTCTGCCCTCCGGACTTCCAATCAAAGAGACAGAGGGAACTGAGGGTACTGGTGATGTGTGAATACCAAAACTAACCTAATGCAGTCTTGAAGGCCTTCATGCAGAAGAGGGATTAAAGTTACTCAGCTTGACCTCACGGAGCCACTAGGTGGCACAATAGATAGAGCTCTGGGCCTGAAGTCAGGAAGACCTGAGTTCAAATCTAACCTCAGACACTTGCTCTCTGTGTGACCCCAGGCAAATGACTTTAACCTAATTGGCCTCCATTTCCTTATCTGTAAAATGAGCTAGAGAGGAAATGGCAAAACCACTCTAGTATTTTTGCCAAGGAAACCCCAGTTGGGGTCACAAAGAATCAGGCATGACCAAACAACAGCTTGGTTTCACGGGGCAGAACTGCTAGCAAAGAGTGAAAGTTATGGATTTCTTTGATGTAAGAAAACACTTCCTAGATTACAGCAAAACTTCCTAATTAGAATTGTCCAAAGTGTTAATGACGTCATTAAATAAGTGAGTTCCCCTTCACTGGAGGTTTTCAGGAAGAGTTTGAATAATGAATTGTTGAGAATGCTGTAGAGTGATTCCTCTTCAGATATAGGCTCAACCGGATGGCTTCTGAAGTCCTTTATGGTTCAGATTCTGTAGGTCTAAATCAACAAGTTCTCTGCCCCACCCCCCAAACTCCCAGGGCTTTTCATCTCACTGGGTCTATATTATTGAAAACCCCCTTTCCCTATAAATGTAGTCTCAAGCAAAGGGAGTTACTTCTTCTAGCTTCTAGTGAGACTTGAAGGTTTAGTAGAATTAGAGCCCAGGGCATTATAGAGGTAGTCTAAAGTTCTTGGTATGATTTGGGGTTCAGGCTGCTTCATTCCTAGGCAAAATTCTCAAGCACCCTGAGGAGAGATCTGAAAAGCTTGATAAGAGTCACTTGTCTTTATCATTACTATCTTAGAGGTTCAGGGAAATCTGGAGTCACATAATGTCAGAATTACAGGGGACTTTAAAATGATAGAATATGTGAGATTAAACCTGAAAGGAACCTTAAAATCACCATATGTTGAATGTCAAAGCTAGAAGGGACCTTAAAGTCATAGAACATAGAATTTTAGAGCCAGAAAAAGTCTTGGAATCCTAGAATATCTTATGTACTTTAATTTTCACTTTCAGTTCCAAATTCTCTGCTTCCTTCCTTCCATGTCCTCCCCCACCCTTTAAGACAGCAAGAAATATGACACTCATTAGACGTATGAAGTCATTCAAATCATATTTCTACATTCCTTTGGAATTGCTATGGATCATTGTGACTAAGTCTTTCACAACTGATCGTCCTTACAATTGCTATTATTGTATACAATGTTCTCCTAGTTCTGCTCATTTCACTTTGCATCAGTTCATATCAGTCTTCTCAGGTTTTTCTGACACTATCCCCTTCATTGTTTCTTATAGCATAATAGTAGAATTATAGAATTTCTTGTCAGAGCTGCAAGGGATTTGAGAACACATAATATTAGAGTTATAGGGACCCTCAGAATCATAGAATGTTAGAGCTACAAGAAGTTAGTCCAACCTTTTTGTTTTATTGTAGAGAAAATCAAAGATAGGAGAAGAGAAGTATTTTTCAAAGGTCAAGGAGCAAGAGAATAAGTGACAGATCCAGAACTAGTAAAATACAGGACTCTGGACTCCCAGTACAAAGTACATCCCCCAACAACATCTCTGTTCTACTGTAATCATCAGTCACTTTTTCTTTTTTGCTTTTTGGAGGGAGGAAGGCTGGGCAATTGGGGTTAAATAACTCACCCATGGTCACAAGGCTAGTAAGTGTTAAGTGTCTGAGGCCAGATTTTAATTCATGTCCTCCTGACTACAGGGCCAGTGCTCTATTCACTTCACCACCTAGCCATCCCCATCAGTCATTTTTGATATCTGTTCTGCCAGTGATGAAGTCAAATCTCTCTATATTCAAATTCAACTCAATTTATTATGTAAAAAACATGGTCTTAGGTACAAATATCCCTGCCCTCAAGGAGCTTGCATTTGGACATTGGGACACAGCAGGTAAACATAGATATAATATCACATAGGGAGTAAAAGGAGTAAAAGAGAGATAAGATAGAACATTCTAGGAATATTTGTCGAGGGAGAGAACACTAATGGCTAGAGGGATCAAGTATCCTTCATGAAGGAGATGGTAATTAAGATGAACCTTAAAGGAAGATAAGGATGCTGAAAGAGATAAGAAAGGGATTCATTCCATCTACAAGAGACAGTTTATGCAAATATTCAGAGGTAAGAGATAATATATAACATTCACCAAACCCTGCTAGTGGTCCACTTTAGTTAGTACATGGAGGGAAATAGCATGGAATAAGTGGAGAAAGATCCTGGAATCATGTAAAAGGTAAGGCAGGGAAAGAGTTTTGTACAACTCTTGAGATTTCCATCATTGGGGCCTGAGAACATGATGATGCCTTCAAAAAAAACCCAGGAAAATGAAGAGACAATTTAAAAAGAGGAAACAAATTGATAATGACTACTTATAAAAGTGACACAGTGGATACAGTAATGGGTTTGGAGTCAGGAAGACCTGAGTGCAAATTCTGCCTCAGATGCTTAACTAATTAGTTGTATGACCCTGGGCAGATCACTATCTGTAATGGAAATGCAGATTTGAAGATCTTCCCTGCCCCTAGGCCCTTTGATTGGCTTAAGAGACTTTGATTGACTTAAGTGACTCTGAGAACCTTCTTTAATTTGAAGATACACTCTGCCCCCTAATAGGCTGAATGTGGTCACATGGAGCCTGTGGTAGGAGGCTTGGTTTTCAGGAATGACCACACCTTGATGCTGTGTGATTGGGCAGTGAGTCAAGAGGGTGGTTACATTCTCTGAGCCAGGAGAAGGCTATATAAGCCCTGATGGGAGGCTTTACTTTGGGGCTCACTTTGAGAAGTGTTGTGTGATTTGGCCAGATGAGACTCTGGGAAGCCGTTGTTGAGAGCCCCCCAGCTTTGAAAACCCAGATGTTGATGCTTCCCTCTCTGGTAACTGTGATTTTGGTATTGATAATTGTTGGACAGTTTGGAAGCCTGTCTGTTTGATCTGTCTGTATACTCTGAAGTTTGGGGTGCTGACCTTTTCCCCTGAACTAAGTAATATATGTTTGTTTGATTAAAGTAAGCTTGTTAACCCATTTTGAGTTGCTTTCCTTTTGAAAAGCAGATCTAAGAACCTGTGTTGGCAGTCACCCTGGGGATATTGGGGTGCTTGCTGCTACACTATCTCTCTCCATCTTAGTTTCCTTGTTTGAAAAATGGGAAAAATAACATCATCTACCTAACAGTGTTATTAGGATCAAATGAAATAGTATGAATAGTGCTTTACAAACCTTAAAGTGCTATATAAATGGGATGTATTATTATTACGATTACTAAAAAATTCAATGCTGGCAGGGTTACAGAGAATCAGTTGCTAAGATACACTTGTGATGAAATTACAAACTAGCATGATCTTTTTGGAAAGTCATTTGGAAGGAGGAAGCAAAAGTTACAAAAATAGTTATACCCTTTAGCCTTTTAATGTAATTACAGGAAATAAACCCTGAGTGTGTTGTCATAAAGAACAAAGTGAGGGCAAGAGTTATCTTTTTCAAATGTTTTTATAGCATCATTATTTGTAATTGCAGAAATCTAAAAGCAACTTAAATATTCAATAATAAAGAGCTAAATCAATTGTGATACATGAATATAATGGAATGCTAGCATTTAGTAAAAACCCACAAATATAAGGAATGCAATGAAATCTGAAAAGACATTTATGATAGAACACAAAGGGAGAGAAAGTCAGAACCATAAGAACAGAATACATACCAATTACAACCATATTTTTTTTTTTAAGTAAATGAGGATGAATACACAAAGTGACCTAAGTAAAACCCTTAGAGGAATTGGTTGAAGAGTGATGATACATTAAGTATTAAAATTCATTTTTACGTGTAAATAATTTTCAAGAAGCCTATCCATTTGTATTAACTAATTTAAATATTAGGCTTATAATAAATCTTTTTTTTTTTAAGGGAAGTTCAGAGAAGGGATGGTTGTGGGAGGAAGATGATTTCAATTTTGAACACAGAGGTGCCAAGGGGACATCCAAGTGGAGATGTCCAATGGCAACTGGAGATGTGGGAGGGGACCTTAGTAGAGAGATTACAGCTGAATAGAGAGACTTGGGGATCATATGCAAAGAGATGATAATTGAACCCATGGGAGTAGATGAGATCATCAAATGCCTACTTTTCAACTCCAACCTGGAACTGGCTCTTTTCGAAGGAACCACGAGATCAAACTTCCCAAAGGGCAGTCTTCAATTTGGAAGAGAACAAATAACATGCAATTTAGCAGCTATAATTGGAGAATAGAAGGAGGAAAGGCAAAGTCGAGAGCTGGTCCCCAGAAGATATGTTCTTCATTACAAGAGGACCTGGTTCCCACAGCAGCCCTAGCTTTCCCAAGAGCCCAAACTCATAGAGCCCCATCTTTTAGTTTCAAAGAATCATAGAATTTCTTTTTTTAGCTTGAAGGGATCTTTGAGATAATCTGATCCAATGTTCATTTTACGAGAGAAATTGAAGCACAGAGGAGGGGACGAACTTGCCCAAGAGCATACGGTGAGAGAACAAGAACAATTGTGACTGAAGAAGTTAAGAGAGAAATGACAAAGTGATGAAGATGATGGACAAAATGAGTTGTAAAAACCCTGTGTTTGGATAGCAGGAAATGTAAATAAATAAAAGCCTTTCACTTAAAATTACATACACATTTTAATATGGTAATTTTGTACACTTGCTTTAATGTACAGTCAATGCATTTTTTTTTCTTTCCAAAGGAGTCTCCTTTTAGGGTTAATAATAACTGGCATTTATAAAGCGTTTAAAGTTTGCAAAGCGTTTTTCACCTATTCTTTCATTTCAGCCTCACCATAAGCCTGAGGGAGAGTGATAGTAAGTATCATCATTCTCATTTTACAGAGGAAGAAACCAAGGCTTAGAGATGTTCACATGCCTGGTGTCAGAAGCACTACCATATTTCATCACATAATTGTCACCACCACATAACAAACCCTGTGTGGTGGTGTTGGGTGTTCTTAGTCCAAAAATTGCTTTATAACCTCTCATTGCATAATCATACCATGGAATAGTTTTGTTTGTCACTCCACTTAAAAGGTAAACAGAGCAGCAATGTATTTACCAGTGGCATATGGATATGCATTTATCTCTCGTGTTATGAGCTGGGAGCCTAGAATTCTCAGCACACAGGCAATGTCAATATTCAGTTTTAACATATGTTCACAAGTATTCTATGCATCCAAATCTTGCACCAAAGGCAGTTTAGTAACCAACGTTTTTTTTTTGTTTGTTTTTTTTTTAGGGGGTGAAGCAAGGCTATTGAGGTTAAGTGACTTGCCCAAGATCACATAGCTAGTAAGTGTGTCAAGTGTGTCTGAGGTCAAATTTGAACTCAGGTCCTCCTGAGTCCAGTACACTGCACTATTCACTGTGCCACCTACCTGCCCCAACAAATGATTTTTTTAACGAATGCCAGCACAATTTTTTAAAGCTTCATGTAATATTCACACCCTACTTTTTTGTAAAAAATTTGACATAAGATCTGTGATGATTATGTGGCAAAATACAGTTTTTAACTCTGATTTTCAATTCTTATTCAATAGAGTACAGTATAAAACAAAGTTCCATTTAAAACTCCTCCACATATATGTGGTGTTATTATTACTGATGTTTAGACCACTATAACCCATGTTTGCATCAGGTAAAAAGAGATATTCTTTATGCAAAAGTGATACTGTTGATTGTTCACAAGATCTATGGTAAAGGGATCTCAGTGAATGAATGTTTAAGTACTTATTGAGTGTCAGGCTCTGTGCTAGATACTAGGGATAAAAATAACAGAAACCAAGACCATCCCTGCCCTCAAAGAGCTTACATTCTAATGGAAGAAGACAAAGGGCAGTTGGAAAGGGGAGCAGCAAGGAGGAGAAATGATGTCTGGTTCAAAAGTCCATCTATCAGAACCCAGGATATTTCCATAGGCAGAGTCTAAGGTTCTGGTGGCACAGAGAAGAGGAAGAGGAGAATGAGATTAAGTTCAGGAGACATGGTTTGTTAATGGTGTCTTTCTATTCAACTAATGTAACCTTTGAGCATTTGGGGCTTCTGCTAGCCCTTCCCAGTGTCCAAAGACTAATCAGTTTTAGAGCTGAATAGAACTTTAGAGATCTAATCCAACCTCCTAATTTTACATTGATCCTAGGATAAGTGACCCACCCAAGGCCATACTGATAGTACCAGAGTCAGGATTCAAACTCAATTCCACTCACTCCAAATTCAGTGCTCTTTCCAGTGCATCATGCTGCCTCATTTCCATCTTTTAAGTCTAACCCCAGTTCTCAGCTTCACGGAGCCCAAGTGCAATGTCCCCATAGCTTCCCTCATCAATTCCCATCTCTCCAGCACAACTCTGATCAAAACTGAACTATGATGGACGCCCTTCCACTAGAACCTTCTTTCAGTCAGGTATTACTGAAGACCAAGAAACTTGGTACAAAAACTATATTTATAGTGTTCTAGAATCCAGACACAAGTTCTTATTCCCATTGCCCCGTGGTCCTATCAGATCACATCTGAATTATTGTGACTAGATATGACACTGACAAACTGGAACATGTCTCAGGAGGCTTAACTTGGATGGGAAGAGGTCTACCGTGTTCCTGTCTTTCAAGATTCCCTGGTATTTCCCTCCCCCAACTCAAATCCCATGTCCACTGAACCCTAGGCAATGCCTCATGGAAACATAGGTTCCCATGCTATCGAGGGATCATTTGAAGGGATTAGGAATGCTTGGTCTGGAAAAGAGAAAATTTAAGAGGAACTTGATAGCTGTCTTCAAATACATGAAAGGCTGTAATGGAGGGAAAAGGGCACATCAACTTATTCTGTGTGAGGTCAGAGTATAAAATTTTTGAGTTATGTTTGAGCAGCTAGATTGTACAGTAGAAAGAGCGCCAGACTTATCTTCCCAAGTTCAACTTTGGCCTCAGACACTTATTAGCTGGGTAACTGGGCAAGTCATTTAACCCTATCTCAATCTTTTGAGGGCAGCTAGGTAGTGAAGAGGATAGAATGCTGGCCCTGGAGTCAAGTAGACCTAAGTTCAAATACACCCTCAGACACTTGCTAGTTGTATGACCCTAGGCAAGTCACTTGACCCTCTCTGCCTCAGTTCCCTCATCTGTAAAATGAGCCAGAGAAAGAAATGGCAAATCACTCCAGTATCCTATTTTTGTTTGTTTTTTTGGAGGGGGGAGGTGAAGCAATAGAGGTTAAGTGAATTTCCCAAGATCACACAGCAAGTGTCAAGTGTCTGAGGCTAGATTTGAATTCACGTCCTCCTGACTCCAGGGCCAGTGCTCTATTCACTGTACCACCTAGCTGCCCCTCCACTCCAGTATCCTTGCCAAGAAGATACTAAATGAGGTCACAAAGGGTCAGACACAACTGAAACAACTGAACAATAATTAGGGTTTTCAATATAATAAAGAATTTCTAAGAAGCAGAGCTTTTAATTCATTGAACATTGATTAACCCTATGCAGAAACCTGTGCTGAAGGGAGGACATCCCCAAATTAAGATGCTGACCTTGTCCAGAGAGGAGCCCACAGCCCAATAGGGAAATCTGCAATATAATCCATGATAAATGGTGAGAAGTATAAACAAGCTGCTAATCAAGGCTGCCTCTAAATGAGCACCCCAGGGATCTGCCTTTGGCTCTTTTCTATTTCACATTTTCATCAATGACTGTGATATATGCAGACATGGTATAGTTATCATATTTGCAAATGCCATAAAGACAACAGTGATTCCAACAATACTGAATCACAGCATTTTTGCATTTTGAATCACAGGATTTTTTAAGATTTTAATAAGCTAAAACATGAATTATCCCTACCTAATAAGATTCAATTAACAAAGGCCTGTGCCTTAGTTGGTGGGTGGGGAGAAGAAGCTGCACTAAAAAATGCAATGGTTCATGTAGGAAACAATCTGAGGGTTTTAGTGGACTCCAATCTCAAAATGAGTTAACAGTGTTACCTGGTATCCAAAAAAATCTAACTGAATTTTAGCCTGCCTAAATAGAAGTGTTGTGGTTTCATAGTTCTTGGTGGGGGTCATCGTCTCAAAGAGTTAAGAGTTAGACCACCTCTAATCCAAGTAGAGGCATTTATTGGAATGACGCCTCCAACGGGGTGAATTTCAACAGGAACCAGCAACTTTGTAAAACAAGACAGGCAAATTTAGAGTGTGGTGATGCTGATTACACAACAGAAATTATGAATAGTAAAAAGGCAGGAGGGGTTTGTTGAGAGATTAGGTAATGACAGGGGTCCTTTCTATGGTTCTGTGGTCAAACATCCTGGTCATGCTGCCCTCTGATTGGGGGGCTATTGTGGTCCTCCATCTGCTCAAGATGGAGAGTTAGGTATTGTGATCCTATCGTGGACTAGATAAATGATGTGATTGTGGTTAAGAATAAGGACACACATGTTCAAATATGTGTATTGAATCTGGGGGCAGTGGCTAGCTTTGGCTGTATTGTATCTTCTGAGGGCAGCTAGGTGGTGAAGAGAATAGAATGCCGGCCCTAGAGTCAAGTAGACCTAAGTAGACCTAAGCTGTATTGAGTCTGGGACAGCTTTATTGAGATTCCATCAGAAGAATAGTGTCTAGAATAAATTCGAGGATAGCCCCAATGTTCCCTAGCTGAGGCATTTAAGTATCTTGGTGGATAGAGCATTGGCCTGGAGTCAGGAAGGCCTGAGTTCAAATCTATCTTCAGATACTTAGGAGTTGTAAGTATGTAAGTATGACTTACTAGTTGTATGTAAGTATGACTTACAAGTTATTTCACCTCTGTTTACCTTAAATTCCTCTACTGTGAAATGGAATGGGAATAAAAATAATATCTACCTCCCAGGGTTGTTGTGAGGATTAACTGAGATAATATTTGTAATGCCCTGAGCACAATGCTTGGAAAATAGTAGCACTTAATAAATGCTTGTTTCCTCTCTTCCTTCCTCCCTTGCTTTCTCTCTTGCTTTCTTCCTCCCTCTCTCCCTCCCTTTCTTCCTTCTCTGCCTGGTGATGCCCTATCTGAAGTATTCTTGTCATTCTTGGGTACCACATTTGAGGAAGGACCTTGAAAAGCTAGAGCAAGGATGGGGAAGCTGCCCCTGAGCTAGGGTATTTTCAGTGGAAGATGACAAGGATCACAACAAGACTGGAAACTCCATCATATAATTATCAGTTGAAGAATCAGTTAAGGGAAAAGAAAACTTAGGAAGAAGCATGTCTTCCTAGAACTATCACATAGAACATGGATTAGACTTCTTAGTCTCAGAGGAAGTAGGAGCAATATGGAGGAGTGGGACCACAGGCAGTTCACATAACCACACTGGGACTCAGTTTTCTCACCTATAAAATGAAAGGGTTGGACTAGATGGCCTCAGATATCTCTAAAAGCCCAGCATCTATGATCCTATGAGCCTATAGGTTATAGAATAACAGATTTTGGCCAGATGTAAGAAAAAACTTCCCAACAATTAGACTTGCACAAAAGTGGGATGGGAAGCCTTAGAAGGTAATGAATTCTCTGTCACTGGAGGTCTTCAAATTGTTGTTGTTGGTTGTTGTTTGCACTTCGTGCTTGAAGAAGACCAAAATGCTATCATGATGTCATGGTCAATGTATAGTGTATCCAATTAAAGCTGATCAGACCAATACGAGCTCAAAAGACTCTACCACAGGTTGGGTACAAATAGCCCAAATGACCATTTGGATGGGAGATGTTTCTAAGAGATTAAATAACTACTTTTTAGAGATATTGCAAAAGGGATTCCCATTCAGTTACAAATTGGGTGAGGTGCCCTCTGACATCCCCCAAAACTCTGAGTTCTGTAATTCTTTTGCATTAAACTTGATTTTGGATCTGCTTAAATTGAAGGGTTGGTTGGGGGGCAGGGATTGTGGTAGACATGATCTGTAGACAATTGGAGTTTTGGTCTAGGTTTTGAGAAAAAGGTGAGAGGTAGAAATAATATTTGGGGGAATAATTTATGTTAAAGATGACAGTTGAAGTCATGATAAGGAAAGGGAGTATAGAGAGAAGACCAAAAGCAAAACATTCAGAAACACTCCCCTTGAGGCAATGAAAATAGGAAGAAAAGCCAATGGAAGAGCCAGAAAAAATCAAATTAAAGAAATGGGAAAAAAACCAGGGCCATCATGGAACATACATGTAGATAGGTCTGTAGGCCCAACCCGTGGGGCTTGTGTGGAGCTCAGCCTGCCCTTTGACTAGGGACACAAGTTCTGGTCAGGGCACGCTCCCATCCCTGGTAATTTGTGCTTACATGTGTTCTCTTGCTGAAGGGCATGTGTAACCAAAAGCTCCTAGCTAGTTTTCTGGACCCTGTGATGGGAGGTAAGGGGATAGGGCAGAAGTATTGTGATTAAAAGGATTGACCTTTAAGCCAAAGGGAGCCTCCCACTCAGTAGACCCAAAAAGGAGGGACTCTGCTTCCCATCCAACCCCTACCACCAACCACATTGATTAAGATTGGGTAGGAGGGAGTGGAAAATATGTTTCCTCTCCACCCCAAAGGGCAGGAGTTTATCTAGGGTGAGTCTGAGATTGAATCTGAAGGGGTCTGATTGCCTCTTCAGCTTTGTGATTTCTTCCTAGAGCACAGGTGAACATACAGCAATCCCAAGATAGAGATATTTATCTATCTATCTATATCTATTTATATCTATATCCACATCCACATCTATTTCTATATATCCATATCCATATCCATACATACCTAGCTTTGACAACAACCCTGTAAGGATTTCTAGAGATCACATAGTGCCATTCCTTCCCTTCAGGTTGGTAAAGCATTATTAACCAAATTTCATAGCTGAGACCCATTGAAGAGAGGCCATTTCTCTAAAAGGATATAGCAACTAGAGTCAGACCAAGTTTCTACTCTCAGTCTAACACTTTTTCAAACAATTGCTTCTCTGAAAGGCATTTCAGGAAATGACCTCTTTCCTGTATACTGGAAGGAGGAAAGAATTAGGAAGGGATTTCAACTTCATCTTGGGAAAAGGTAATAAGGTTGGAAGGAATCAGAAGGTAACCTCTGAGGTCTAATCTTGAGTAAGGACCCAGGAGAATATAGACTTAAATAATGTTTTTTAACAGAATCCTAGAATCTCAAAATCAAAAGAGGCCTCAGAGATCATGTAGTTCAACCTGAATCTGAACCAAGAATCCCACCCCCACCCCCATATCATCTCCCACAAGCAGCCATGCATTTTCTTCTCAAGGACTTCCAGTGACAAGGAACTCACTCTGGGCTGTCAGTTTCATTTTTTTTAAAGCAATTGAGGTTAAGTAACTTGCTCAAGGTTACATGGCTAGTTATTTATGGGTGGGTGCTACATACCGAGGCTGGGGTCATCCTGACTCCCAGGCTGGTGCTCTTACTCACCTAGGCACCTAGCCACCCCTCGTCAGTTTCATTTTGAAACAGCTGTAATTGTTAAATTGGTAGGTGGTGGTAGTAGTGGTAACAGTAGTGGTGGTGGTGGTGATGGTGGTGATGGTGAAGGAGGTGAAAGAGGAGAAAGAGAAGGAGGAGGGGAAAAAGAAGGAGGAGGAAGAACAGGAAAAGGAAGAGTACCGGTAGTAGTAATAGTGATAACAGCTCACATTTGTATAAGTTTTTAATATTTACAAAGTACAAATAATATTAATCCCGTTTTACAGATGAAGAAACTCATAAGAAAGGGATGTCAAATCAGAATAAAGGCATTGCCTACAAACACTTTGGGTTACACAAGAAGTATATATACAGGAAGCATACATTTTCAGAGGTGTTCATTACTTCTCCCCTGGGCTATAGCAATGGCTTCCTAATTAGTCTCCCTGCCAGTGTGACAATATCATTCAACCACTTAAACTACAGTGGTTCCCCTTTACCTCTAGGTGACAAATACAAACCACTCTGTTTGGCATTTAAAGATTCCTCACAAGCTGACTCTAACCTACCTTTCTAGTTTCTTTCTCCCTTTCTAGCACATAGCAGTCCCCTTCACGATCTTTATGGTCTAGCCAAACTGGCTTTCTTGATGTTCCTCCCGTCAAGTATTCTGTGTCCCTATTCCTTTGTACAAGCTCTCCCTCTCTTCACCAAAGTGTTGGTACATGATTTTCTGTTTGCAGACGATTGTGCACTCAATGCAGCCTCTGAAGCTGGGATGCAACAAAGTATGGATTACTTCTCTGCTACTTGTGTTAATTTTGACCTAACAGTTCACCAAGAAAACACAGGTACTCCATCAGCCAGCACCACACCACCCACATGTGGAACCATTGATTAAAGCCAATGAAGAAGTTTTGAATGCTGTGGATAAGTTCACTTACAGCAGCACACTTTCCAGGGATGTACACATTAATAATGAGGTTGACACACACATTACCAGAGCCTAGGTCAGTGTTTGGGAGGTAAGTGTGGGAGAGAAGAGGTATTAGACTGACTGCCAAACTGATGGTCTACAAAGCCTTGTGCTGACCTCATTGCTGTATGCCTGTGAAATCTGGACAGTCTACTAGCACCATGCTAGGAAACTGAATTGCTTCCATTTGAATTGTCTTAAGAAGATTCTGAAGATCACCTGGCAGGATAAGGCACCAGACACTGAGGTCCTTTCTCAAACTAAATTGCCAAGCATTCAGATTCTGCTGCAGAGAGCTCAACTCCAATGGGCTGGCCATGTTATTCCAAGACCAAACATACGCTTGCCAAAAATTTTATGGAGAACTAATATAAGGCAGGCACTCAAATTATAGTCAGAAAAAGCAATGGAAGGACACTTTTAAGGTTTCTCTTAAGAATTTTGGAATTGATTTGTGACATGGGAGACACTGGCAGAGGACCCCTCAGCATGGCATGCCTACATCAGAGAAGGTGCTGGGCTCTACGAGCAAAGCAGAATTGAAATAGCTCAAAAGAAACACAAGATGTGCAAATTTAGAGAATCTCCCTCAAATGGGTGGACTATTTGTGCCCGATCTGTGGTAGAGCATTCTGAGCTCATATTGGTCTGATCAGCCACAGGCAAGACACACGGTGACTTGACTCTAACCTGGCGATGTTATTTGGGTCCTCTTTGAAAACTAAAAACAACCATAGCACACTCTCTCTTCTGACATTAGCCTCTTAGAATCCTTAGTGTCCTTCAAGGTTCAGCTTCCATAACAAAACCTTTCCTGATCCCCACAGATGCTAGTGCCTCTCTCCATATTTCTTGTATTTATGTCTTTATTTTGTATCATAAAAGGTCAAGTCCCAATGTAAGCTCCTTGAGGAAAGGGACTATTTAATTTTTGTCTTTGGATTTTTAGTGCCCAGTACAGTGACTGACAAAGTTCTCAATTTGTAAATTGATTGGCTAAAAAAGAGGAACAGCTTGTTGTAGAAGGGAGGAGTAGGTATCTTAAGTGAAGATGATGCTTGTTTTTGTGTATCACTTTACAATTTATCTTAGCATATTTTATTTACACTGTTTCCTTTGATTCTTACAAGAACCATTTAATGTCAGTAGTATATAAATTTTTAAGTATTTTATTTTTTCTAATTACATGTAAAAATTTTTAACATTTGTTTTTTTTTAATTTGAGTTCCAGATTCTCTCCCTCCCTCCTTTACCTCCTTCCTCAATGCAACTTAATAGAGATCATACATGTGCAATCACACAAAACTTATTTCCATATTAGTCATGTAAAAGAAAACACAAACCAAGCAAATAAAAATTTTAAAACTTTGCTTCAATCTGTACTCAAACTCCATCATTTCTTTCTCTAAAGGTGGATAGCATTTTTCATTATAAGACTTTTGGAATTGTTTAAGGCATCATATTGCTAAGAATAACTAAGACACTCACAATGTTGCTATTATGGTGTACAATGTTCTCCTGGTTCTGCTCACTTCACTTTGCATCAGTTCATGTAGGTCTTCCCAGGTTTTTCTGAAATCCACCTGCTTATCATTTCTTATACCACAACAGTAATAATCATATAGTGTATACATTACTAATCCCATTTTACAGAAGTGGATATTGAAATTTAGAGAGGTGGCAAAGTGACTTTCCCAAGATCATAAAGCAGGTTAGGCTCTCAAACCAAAATGTCCCAAGTTTCTTTCCACAGGTTCATTCACATTATCCCTAGAAAATTGGTGAAACAGACCAATTAAAGTGATGCTGAAAGAGAAACTGCATAATGGAAGAGTTCTTCGGTAAGGGAGAGGGTCAATGGTGAGAGTACATTCCAGCTTCTGTCTCACTTAGACAAACACCACCCCAGCTATAGCTGTGAAAAAGGAAGTAATAACTGGTCAGAGGGCTTCACAACTCCAAGGTATACAAAACAGTCAAAGATGGACTCAGTCAACCATGGACTACTGTTTCCAATGGTATTTGGAAGAAATGAGAGAAGGCATAGAGTTAAAGGGCCAGACTTGAAGTCCAAAAGTCCTGGGTTCAAATCCTCTTTGAAACATACTGTTTGACCCCATCTGAAAGCTATTTAACCCCTCTGACCATCAAGCAATATTTTGAACCTAACCTGGTGGGGTTGGCTGATGCAAATTACAACCCTTCCATGACTTACAAAACAAGTTTTTCATGAGATTCTATGCCCCAAAATATCAATGACCCTGTGGTCATCATGATGTGGCTTCAAGTTAAGACTTGACTGGAGGAGAGCACTCTACAAATGGAAATTATCATTTGTCCAGTACTTCAAGGATCCATGATTATATGAGTGTGAATGCTTTTTTCCATCACTAAAAACTTTTCCTTGCCTTGATAGTTGGTACTCCTGAATTTCTCTGACTGAATCATCATCATCATCATCATCATCACCTGTTGGTCCACATTCTGGCAATGAATCTCTCAGGACTTAGTGACAAAGTTCATAGGACAAATACACAATTTTCTCCAGCTTGGTAGGACTTGATCTCTGCTGGAACAACCTTTGAGAATACAGGGTCCCTACTATACTACGGTGAGTCATCTGAGTAGGACATGAGTAGAACAAGGGGCTCAGATCTGATTCTTTGTGAAGCCTCCCCTAACTCCCCCAACTGGAAGCATTCTTCCCCTTCTCAAGGTTTCCTAGAGAAGACATGTCAAACACATGTGGCCCCAGATGCTCCCAAATGCTGCAGAACCAAATTAAAATGTAACTGGGAAATATTAAATGAAATAAATAAAACACAAGACATAAATAAAATCACATTTTAAAACCACCAATATGCAATCCACAGAGACTTTCATGCATGGATTAGTGGCCCCTATTTCTATAGTAGTTTGACAGTACTGGCCTCGAGTAGTTTTCTAGGACTTCTCTTCTACTCCCATCACATTGTAGCTCGTGTCATGCTCATTTCTGTATGCATCCTATCTCCTAAGCAGATTAACCTTCTCAAGAGTAAGAATTAGATCACTCTTCATCTTGGTGAGCACCAATGTGCTAATAAATGGCAGTTAAATTGAATTAAAGATACCCTATAAATGTCAGGGGTTGTTTCTGTATTTATACTAAGGACTTGCAGTTGTATCACTATTGTTCTTTCCTAATTTCCCTTCTGAATTCTAGTCCCCTATTACCACCTGACTGTTGGACAGCTCCACACAGACATCCAATGGGCATCTCAAATGCGACATGTCCAAAATGGAGCTCTCATTCTGTTTCCTCCAAAATCTATCTTTCCTCTAAACTTCCTTATTTCTGGTGAGGCCACCATTAACCTTCTAGTCATCCAAGTTCATCACCTCTTAGACATCCTTTCCTCTTCTCTTCACCCCAAATCCTATATCCAATCACTCATCCCAATGCTGTCAATCTGCCTCCACCTCTCTTATAACTATTTCCTCCTCTCCAGTCATGTAGCAGTCATCCTAATTCAGGCTTTCTTCAATAGACTCCTTAGTGGTCTGTCCTTGCTTTCAATCTTTTCTTTTCCCAATCTATGTTTCAAACAGCTGCCAAAATAATGTTTATAAAACACATATCTGACCATGACATTACCCTACCCAAAAAGCTTCTGTGGGTCCAATCCAAGGGTGTGCTGAAACCAGAGCCAGATTCAAGAGAGCTGATTATTAAATTTTCACTGTGAGCTTTTGCACCTCAGAAAATAGTAAATGCTACAAACCAGGATTTGATTTATTATTTTGTTGATTGTCTAGTTTTAAGAAAGGGATAAAAAATGTCAATAATGCAAACTAAATTTAAAAGTGTATTATGCATTTTTTCAGATAGCCAGTTGTTAAACATTTACCAGTATACCCATGGTCTAATCTATCCTTTACAGAGCTGCCAAATCAATGTTTATAAAACACAGAGCTAACCTACTCAAAAATCTTCAATGGCTCTCTATTGTCTCCAGAATAAAATGCAAACTCCTCAGTCTGACATTTAAACATTTAAGGTAGTGATGGAGAAAATGTTTTAAAATGCAGATTAAATTTTAAAATGTACTGTTCATCACAAATCTGGCACTCCCCAACCTTTCCAGTCATTTTGTATTACACTTCATGCTCTAATCAGATTGGTTTGCTAGGTCATTCCTTATGTACAACATACCATCTCCAAGTCTCTGTCCTTTCACAGGCCATACACTCTATCTGACTAAGCTCCATCCTTACCTCTGCCTCTTAGAATCACTCACTTTCTTCAAAGCCCAGCTCAGACACAGACTCCTATCTGAGGGGTTTTCATATCCTATCCAGTTTTACTTTCTTCCTCTTGAAATAATCTTGTATTAGTGGGTATATACTGTGAATTTACTTTCCTGTCCACATAGTTCATCCCTCTCCTCAACACCATTGGTGGAATGGAATCCCCTTAAGGGCATAGACTCTTTCCTTATTTTAGTATCACCAGCACCCAGAACAGTGCCTTGCAAGCTTTGTTTGTTTGTTTTTCAGACCTGTGGTGTTATTGGTGTGGAGAACCACTGGCAAGGAAATTCACTCTACTAAAGCAGATAAAAATTTCAACTTCCCAACTACTTTTTCCTTCTTCAGGAGAGAGTTGCCTAGGGCACTGAGAACTTCACAGAGCCAGGATGTGTCTAACATAGAATTTGAGCCCCGGTATTCCTGACTCCTAGGCCTATTCACAATCCACAATCCTTCCCTGCCTTTTGCCTTGCACTAGCAGATGTTTAATCAATATCTGTTGAGTTGAATGCAGATTGCAATTCTTCCATGATTTAAGGGACAGGGTTCAGGAATTGCTGTGACCAAGGAAATTCCTCACTCTGGCTAGTCCTTGGGTGATGAACTGTGGCACTTAGCTAGCTGGTTCTCAGATGAGATAAAGTCATTCCATTCCAAGCCTTCCTAGTTAGATAGAATCCGTGTCCCACTAGCACAGCCTTTAAAAATACCTTCACATCACAATTAGGAATGACTTCTTTGAGGGGTGGAGAGTGAAAATAGTAGTATTGTTAACACTGGTGTTCTATAAAAGGAAAGGGAGAGACTGTTAGAAATGTTGGGGAGGAGAGATAACCCAACTTAATTAGCCATTATCTTCTCATAGCCACTGAGGCAAAGGTACACAAAACACACTAGTAAATGACTATTGTAATCTGTTTGATAAACTCAGAGACTCCAACTTCTGGGATAAGAACTCAATACTTGACAGAAACTTCTGGGAAAACTAGAAAATGGTATGGCAGAAACTAAGCATAGACCAACATCTCACACCCTATACCAAGATAAAGTTGAAATGGGTACATGATTTAGAAATAAAGGATGATGCCACAAGGAATAGTTTACCTGTCAGATCTATGGATAAGGGAAGAATTTGTAACCAAATTAGAGGGAGAAAACATGAGGAAATTCAAAATGGATAATTTTGATCACATTAAATTAAAAAGGGTTTGCATAAACAAAACCAATGCAACCAAAATTAGAAGAAAGGCAGAAAGCTGGGAAATAATTTTTACAGCCACTGTTTCTGATAAAGGCCCCATCTCTAAAACATATAGAGAACTGAATAAATATATAATAATATAAGTCATTCCTCAACTGATAAATAGTCAGAGAATATGAACAGGCAGTTTTCAGGTGAAGAAATTAAATCTATACATACTCACATGAAAAAAATGCTCTAAGTCACTACTAATTAGAGAAGTGTAAATTAAAATAACTCTGAGGCACCACCTCATGCCTATCAGATTGGCAAATATGACAGAAAAAGAAAATGATAAATGTTGGAGATATGGGTTGAAATTGGAACCCTAATACATTGTTGGTGGAGTTGTGAAATGACCCAACCATTCTAAAGAAATAGAACTATGCCCAAAGGTCCATCAAACTGTTGCCATACCCTTTGATTCAGCAATACTACTACTCTGTATCCCACAGAGATCATTAAAAAAGGTGGGGGTAGAGGAGTAGACCCACATGTACAAATATATTTGCAGCAGCTCTTTTTGTGGTGGCAAAGAATGGGTAATTGTGGTGATGCCCATCAATTGGGAAATAGCTGAACAAGTTGTAGTATGTGAATGTGACAGAATACTATTGTACTATAAGAAATGATGAGAAGGTGGATTTCAGAGAAACCTGGAAAGATTTACATGAACTCATTCTGGGTGAAGTGAGTGGAACCAGGAGAACATCATACACAGTAACAGCAACATTTTGCAATAGTCAATTATGATAAACCTAGCTCTTCTCAGCAATACAATGATTCAAGACAATCCCAAAAAACAAATGATGGAAAATGTTATCTACATCCAGAGAAAGAACTATAGAGTCTAAATGCAGATTGAAACGTACTGTTTTCACTTTTTTGGGTTTTTTCTTTCTCTTGCTTTTTCCCTTTTATTATGATTCTTCTTTCACAACATGACTAATGTGGAAATATGTTTAACATGATTGTACATGTACAACCTATATCAGATTGCTTACTATCTTGGGGAGGGGGGAGGGAAGGGAGGGAAGGAGAAAATTTGGAACCCAAAATCTTACCAAACTGAATATTGAAAACTATGTTTACATGTAATTGGGGAAAAATAAAATAGCATTAAGTGCAAAAAGAAAAAATAGTATCTTCCAAAGCAAAACAAAAACAAACTGTTCAACTAAGATCAAAAGGGAAAGACAGACAGAGACAGACAGAAAGAGACAGAAAAAGCATTTATTTAGTGCTTACTATAGAATTAAAAGGGACCTTTCTGATTATCAAGGGTAATCTGTTTATTTTAAAGATAAGGAAAGAGAAGCCTGGAGAGGTTATTAATTGACCGAGGTTACATATGCAGTATGTGTAAGGGACATGATTTTAACTCAGGGTCTCTGGACTCCAAACCTCTGACTCTTATACCATGTTTTCCTCTCTTTTAAGATGTGAGAGGGAAGGAAAAAAGCTTTGGTTCATATGAAAAGGCCTGGGGGTTCCAATGTACTACAAGCTGAACATGAGTCAGTAATGTGACATGACAGCCAAGAAAGATAACCTGATCTCAGCTGCATTCCCAGTGGTATCACATCTAGAACAAAGAAGATAGTCCTTCCAGTGTACTCTCATCAGGCTACCTCAGGAATGATGTGTCCAGCACCACATGTTAGCAAAGACACTGGCAAACTGAAGTACAACCAGAGTATGGCAACCAGAAAAGGGAAAGAAGAAAAGGATAGGAGGGAGGGGAGGATGGAAGGAGAGAGGAAGGTAAGAAGGAAGGAAGACAGGAAGGAAGGAAGAAAGGAAGGAAAGAAGGGAGGGAGGAAAGAAGGGAGGGAGGGAAGGAGAGAGGGAGAGAGGGAAGGAGAGGAGAAGAGGAAAGGAGGAAGGGAGGGAGGGAAAAAAGGGAAAGAAAAGGAAGGGAAAGGAGAGATGAGGAGAGGAAAGGAGAAGAAGGGAGAGGGGAGGAAAGAAGGGAAGAAGGAAGGAAGGAAAGGAAGAAGGTAGGAAGGAAACAAACATTTATTAAGCACCTACTATATGCCAGACACTATGTTAAATGCTTTACAAATATTATCTCATTTAATCCTTATAACAATCCTGAGAATGAGTGCTATTATTATACCTTACAGCTAAGGAAACTGAGGCAAACAGATATTAAGTGACTTACCCAGCATCACACACACAGCCATTAAGTATGTGAGGCCAGATTTGAACTCAAATCTTCCTGACTTCAAGCCCAGCACTCTACCCACTGCACCACTTAGCTGTAAAAGGGATGTATACTACATCATTCAAGGATTACTTGAAAGAACTGGTAATGTTTAGCCTGGAGAAGAGATTTTCTGGGAATAGACATAGCTGTTCAAGCATTTGGAAGCCTGTTGTTTGGAAAAGAGATTTAGACATACTCCATAGGGCTCCAGAGGATGGAATTAGATAAATGGTGTGATAGGAACAGTATCTTACCTCTTCCCCACCTCACCCCTTCCATGCAGGTTAGGCTAGTTTTTCCTTAAAAGGTATTGAGTCATTCTCCAAACCTTAGTTAATTCAGGGACATAAGGAAAAGCTCAGAATGTTGACATCACATCCTCTTGGCCTAAATCCAAAACAGCCACAAGGACCTAGGGTGGGGGTAGAGGGTGCTCTCAGAAGTTTGGCTTAAGGAATCACAATGATTAATACAGGTAAGGGAACTTGCCTCAACTGAATCACCTCAGGGTGTTCTCCTGCTATTTCTAAATAAATCTCCTTTTGAAAATTGTCAAATGACTTATGACCATCTCATTTTGATCCAATATTAAACCTAAACTACCCAGTGACTGTCCTGAGTCAGACCCGGCCCAGAACAAATGGGACGATGTACAAGGAGGTTGACTTTTAATTCAGTGTAAGGGAAAATGCCCTAAAGGAGCTCTACCACAATGGAATGGGATCCCTTTGATAGGTAGTGAGCTTCTCCCCAAGACAAATAGTTAATAGAATCATAAAATCATAGATGAGAACAGGAAGGGATATCAGAAGCCATCTAGCACTTAGTCCAACCTCTGCATTTTGTGGATAAGGAAACTAAAAGCCCAGGCAGACACTAGGTGATCTCTTATCAGAAGAGTTATAGAGTAGATGCCTGCCCTGGGAGGCTAGACTTGGTGAAGTTCTAATTCAGTAGTTCTTTTTAAAATATTACAAATTTTTGTGATGTGCCAGTAAGCTAATGAAATATGCAATAACATCTTTAGCCAAAATGACCAGCATTCCCAGCATCAATAGATGAGTAAAGAAAGACATTTCCAGGATAATATGAGTGAGGTTAAGGTTTCCCAACTGGCCCCACCTAGCAAAATCCTCCCCATCCTTCCCTGACAAGGTCAAATGACAGCCTCCTCCAGGAGATCATCCTAAATCTCCGTTATTATTCCTGCAATCTAAATCTGAAGAGGCTTTATTAACACAAAGCCTTCAGTGTATGGAGGGAGAAGCCAAAAAAGGGGAAAGGGTCTGACTAGAGGTCACCCTAAGTAGCAGAACCACGACACAAACTCAGATTCTCTGATTCTCAATCTAGCAATCTTGGCACTATACCACACTATCTTTTCTGGTACATCTCCTCCCACAAGTTGGAAGCAATCTCTCCTTCCTCTGACTTTTCTTAGCACCATTTCTACAAATCTTTTATGACACTCCCATGTACCATCTTGACTTATAGGCTTCTCTGCCCAGATGTTATCTCTCACTAGACTGTGGGTCCAATGTGGTCTAGAATTGTGCTTTATTCATCTCTCTCCACCTAAGTACCCAATAGGCAAGCCATAAATAAATGTACATTGAATGAATGAGTGAATAAATGTTTGGTCTATCAGCTATCAGAAAGTGCATATCAGATTAGAAAGAGGCAAAGCAAAATGAGAAAAACTGCTGTCAGGCAGGCCAAGACCAGCTATAGTTTATTGTTCATTTCAGACAATAGCTGTAGCATGAAATCTGGACTTAGGGAATTAAAGACATAAAGAGTTCACCTGAGAAGCCAGAGTGAGAGTCCAGAGAGCATAGTGTGGAGTCATAAAGCCAGTGGATAGAGAAGAGGGAACAGGAAGGAAGGAAGGAAGGAAGGAAGGAAGGAAGGAAGGAAGGAAGGAAGGAAAGAAGGAAGGAAGGAAGGAAGGGAGGCATGCAGAGAGGGAGGGAAAGAAGGTAGAAGGAAGGACAGGAGGGAGGAAGGAAGGAAGGGAAGAAGGAAGGAACTGTCCAGTGGGAATCTTTGGTACAGAATTTGGAGGGAATGAAAAAGAAAAAGAAGGGGCAGCTAGGTGGCGCAGTGAGTAGAGCACTGGCCCTGGAGTCAGAAGGACCTGAGTTCAGATCCGGCCTCAGACACTTAACACACAAACAAAAACCTAGTCGTGTGACCTTGGGCAAGTTACCTAACCCCAATTGCCCTCCAAAAAGGCAAAAAAAAAAAAAAAAGAAAAGAAAAGAAAAGAAAAAAAAGAAAGAAAGAAAGAAAAAGAAAAAAAAAGAAAAAGAAGTTGGGAAATGGAAGTAATCCTCCCGATCTTTCAAGGCTCAACATAAATACCCACGTCTCCCCAGAAGAGATAATCTATGTGCAACACCTATTTGAAAAGCGTCTCTTACAGAGAATCTCTTCAAGAAGCAGAGAATCTAGGAATTACTATTGTAACTGTTATCGTATCAGGGGCTTATCTCTATAGAGTCAAGAAGAATGCATGTTTTAACTACGATCTATGAGGATGTATCTATAAGGAATTTGTGAAGATATAGAAAAAAGGTCAGGAGAAACTTCTTTCTTATTAGAATAGTATTAATTCTTGTGAAGAAACATTATAAAGATAATTTTATGGTTGTTAAGTCATTTTTCACTCATGTCCAACTTTTCCTGACTCTCATTTGGGATTTTCTTGGCAGAGATACTGGAGTGGTTTTGCCGTTTCCTTCTCCAGCTCATTTTACAGATGAGGAAACTGAGGCAAACAGGGTTAAGTGACTTGCCCAGGGTCACACAGCTAGTGTCTGAGGGAGGATTTGAACTCAGGTTTTCCTGACTCCAGGTCCAGTGCTCTGTGCACTATGGGCCACCTAGCTGCCCTGGTGAAGAGTATAATAATAATTTTTTTTTTTTTTTTTTGCTTTTTGGAGGGCAATTGGGGTTAAGTAACATGCCCAAGGTCACACGGCTAGGCTTTCGTTTGTGTGTTAAGTGTCTGAGGCCGGATCTGAACTCAGGTCCTTCTGACTCCAGGGCCAGCACTCTACTCACTGCGCCACCTAGCCGCCCCTATAATAATAATTAATAATAAATTAGTAATGATAATTTTATGAGTGAATCTGGAGTCAGTATTTTGCCTCTTCTTGTATCCCCAGTGCTAACCACAATGTCTGACACATAGTGGCTACTTAATGAATGCTTGTCTGATTGACTGGAAAGAGACTGGAAAGGGTGAGAGCTTGGGAAAATCTGACAAGATTGTTTTCCTGTTGTGGATGGCGATAAGCGAAAAAAGACAGAAATGAAGAAGGTGGAGAGGTCTTTCTGTCTAAAACCGTTTTAACCTTTACCTTATAAAGAAGATGGAAAGAATTCTTGAGAAGAGAGAACTGTATTTCCAGAAGGAAGGAGAAATCATCTGTGGTTACAATGATGATTAAAAGTGCTTCTGAGATCTTTCTTGATGATAAAATATTATTGGTTATTTATGCCTTTGTGTTCTTATTGATTAAATTGTTAATAAATTATATAGTGAAAAGACTTTTAATATTAGAGGATTAAGAGATTTAATATATAAAGAGATGAGTCACTCCTCTTGGGAAAGGAGATTTCTCTTGTTTATTAAATAAATAAAATTTGATGAACTTTAAAGGCAGGCTCTGGGCTTAGATTATTAATTGAGAGATGTGTTGAAATTTTATTTTTTAATTAGGAAATATACAAACATACCTCTAGGTTACCCTAAAGCTTGGACAATAAAATTAAATCTGTAAACAAGTCAAGTAGCAGGCTGAAGGGCTACTTATAGGAAGCCTGTGAGTGTGGTAGCCTCAGATAACCTTGCTACATAAAGAAGGCTGTCCTACTAAGCTTGTGTGTGTAAAGCACTTTGCAGACCTTAAAGTGCTATAAAAATGTTATTAATATAATTACCACCATCACTATTATATGCTCCCAATCTTTGTGACTTCTCCCATAGGCAACATGATATAATGGAAAGGGTTTTGGAGTTAGAACATCTATATTTATGTCCTAATTCTGCCACTTCCTATGGTGACTTCTGGCAAATTAATTAACCTCTCTGGGTCTCAATTTCCTCATCAGTAATTAAGAGGGGTTGGTTGAACTACTACAGAGGTGTCAAACTTGCAGCTGATAAGACTACAAAAGGAAGTAGATTAAAATGTAACTGAGAAATGTTTAACAAAATGAGTAAAAATATGATACAACATAAATAATGTTAGTTTGTAGTTTTCTAAGTCAAAATGCCACCTTTTGACACCAATGTACTACATGACCTCAGGAGTTTCTTTTAACTCTAAATCTATGATGCTTTGAGCATCTATATGTAACTAGAATGACAAAAAAACTGGAGATCATTCCGTTTGGGAATGGGTTGAAAGAACCGGTGATGTTTAGCCTAGAGAACAGAAGTCATAAGAAAGAACATTGCAACTCTAATTATTTAAAGGGTTCTCTTATAGAATAGGGATTAGGCCAGAGCTGGGAGAAGTGAGTGAAAGTTTCAGAGGGACAAATGTAGACATATAAAACACCTTGCATTAGGAGAATCTTCATTTTGTTTTACCAAGTCATATGCTTTTTCTGGTTGTTGTTTTTTTTTAAATCAACAAATAATATGTAATGGAGAACTACATACAAAGTGCCCCAAAATCTTAGTGCCATTTTAAGCTAGTAAAGTTTCCCTTTAATAATATATAGTTAGGTTCTCCCTTTGACAATACATTAATATTATTAATCAAAAACCTTAAGTAATATTTTATTTGGGACATTTTCTTCCTTATGCCTCTTAGTCAGCTGTGTGACCAAATACAAGACCTAGCCTGGTATGGATGATCAAATGAGCATGTTTCTCTTCAAGAACAAAGGGAAATAACTTGTGAGTGGTAGTAGCTACCCCACAGGGGGACCCAACTGACCAGTTCCAGTTTGGCAACACAGCTCACTCCCTTCCTTCCTTCCTTCCTTCCTTCCTTCCTTCCTTCCTTCCTTCCTCCCTTCCTTCCTTCCTTCCTCCTTCCTTCTTTTCTTCCTCCTTCCTTCTTTCCTTCCTTCCTTCCTTCCCTCCCTCCCTCTTTCACTCCCTTCCCTCCTTCCTTCCTTCCTCCTTCCTTCTTTCCTTCCTTCCTTCCTTACTCCCTCCTTCCTTCCTTCCTTCCTTCTCTTTCCTTCCCTCCTTCCTTCCTTTTTCTTTCTTTTTCCTTCCTTCCTCCTTCCTTCCTACCTTCCTTCTTTTCTTCCTTCTCTCCCTTCCTCCTACCCTTTTCTCCTTCCTCTCCCTCTGTCCACATAGGGAATCATACATACCCTTACCTAGGGTTGCTCTGCCCAAAGGAATATAAATTTCGATCGCTAAAACCTAGCAAGATATCTTGATGTTTATGGGCTAGGTTTCTTTTTTATGGACCATGCCTTATATCCACATCAATCTGGTTCTCATTGATTGGCTAACAGTGGGTCCCAGTCCAAGCCTCACTTGGTCATTGTTTGGATTCTGATGGCTCTTAGTGAGTGTAAATAGCAATCTGTTTCTGTTTTGGCCAGAAATCCTGAGGGTTTTCCCCTCCAAGATTGATTTTATTTTATTTTTTGACTAGGTAAAAGGCCATTCTTTGCCCCAATTTTACCTAGCCTTAATCACTAAATGGGTGTTTCCTCAGACAAACTGAGACCTGGGCAAGACCTTAGCTTAAAGAGACAAAGGCCTCCCACTGCATCCAGGGCCACCTCCAGTCATCCTGATCTATAGGTTGGCACTGGACCCAGAGGTCTCCAGAGGAGAAAGTGAGGTTGGTGACTTTGCATACTTCCCTCATTTAAATCCAATTCATTAACAAGTCATAACATCTCCTTTCTGAAGTCATGGTCCTCTTTGAGAACAAAAGACAAACAGCAACAATTAGATAAGGCATTTATTATTAATAATAATAGCTAATATTTGCATAGCTCTTACTTTGTATCAGGCACTTTTTACAGATTTTATCTCATTTGATCCTCAAAACAACTCTAGGACTAGGTACTGTTATTATCCCCATTTTACATTTGGGGAAACTGAGGCAAACTGAAGTTAAGCTAAAGGTTATATAGCTAATAAGTGCCTGAGGCCTGATTTGAACTCAGGTCTTCCTGACTCCAGACCCAGTTGAACCACTGAACCACCAGGTTGCCCATTACACACTCTCAATACGTCAGGCACTGTGTCTATGCCTTTTAGTCAGCTATGTGACCACATATGAGATTTATCCTGGTGTAGTTGTGAAAATGATCACATTCCTCTTCAAGAACAAAGGACAAACAACAATCTGTGTGTAGTAGTAGTAGCTGCCCCACTAGGGACTCAACTGGCCAGTTCTAGTTGGGCAGCACAGATCCTTCCTTCCTCCCTCCCTCCCTCTCTTCTTTCTTTCCTTCCTTTCTTCCTTCCTTCTTCCTTTCCTTCCCTCTCTCCCTCCCTCCTCTGTTTCCTCTCCCTCTTTCCACATAGGGAATCATACCCTTACCTCAGGGTGCTCTGCCCAAAGGAATATAAATTCTGATCACTGAAACCTAGCAAAATATCTTGGGGTTTATAATGGGTAAAGATAACATATAAAGGGGAGCTGTAACAGGAGAGAGAAAATTTAAATATCCAGAGAGTCAGGAATCAGGCTATGAGAGAAGCAAGAATGCTTGGGCTGGACCCTTTATTCAAATGGAAATTTCAGGCAGGAACACAACAGTTGAAGGAAAGGGCCAGAGGGATAAAGGTACCTCCAGGGTGAGAATGTCTGGGTCTGGACCCTCAGAAGTGGAGTCTAGCCATATGATCCTTCCTAAAAGGCCACAGTAATTCCAGAAATGTGTCCACACTGTGGAGTGTGGGAGAAACTCTCCCATTGGGAGAGTACCAGGACATTGATCTCTTTCTTAGCCTTCTCACTGGTAGAAGAGGTTTTTGAAATGTTTCCAGTCTTAGCCACAGGCCTGGACTCACCTCTGCAGGCTGGTCTCTGATTAGCTGCTCTCCAGGCTTCCAACTGCCCCTTCACACCAATTCTCACTCCTGTTTCCAGCCTGTCCTTAGCTTCCCCACCATTGGTCCCAGTTCAAACCAAAGAAGCCCCCACTGTCATTGGCCACCACTGACAAGGCTCCCCATATCCCAGAAGTTCTCAGATTCATGGGCAAACAGAAAAAGGCCAAAGGCCAAAGGCCATTCTGTATGCCCCATGTACTAAATCTCACCACATCCTTCTCTTAGCTCCCACCACTCCATCCTACAATGAATGTACATTCTATGCAACCCTGATGTTTTCCAGGTAAGTGGTGGGAGGAGGAGGATGGTAATCCTAAGAAACATTATATTATTCCTCTTTCTTTTTCCAAAACTGCCACCATCCCAGGCCCTGGGACAAAAAGAAAAAATGTGTGTGGCAAATACGGCAGCTAGCTGGTAAAGTGGATAGAGCGCTGAGATTGGATTTAAACAAAAATCTGAGTTCTGCCTCGGACACTTATTAGCTAGGAAACCCTGGGAAAGTCATTTAACCTCAATTTCTAATATTCCCACCAGCTCCAAATCTATGATCTTCTTATCCTGTAAGAGGGCATAGCATGATCATCCATTAAAGAAGTACAGAGAGAAAGAAAAGGTTCTTTAATTGCTTCAGTTGTGTCCAACCTTTTGTAACCCCATTTGGGGTTTTCTTGGCAAAGAATGGTTTGCCATTTCTTTCTCCAGCTCATTTTACAGATGAGGAAACTGAGACAAACAGGGACTTGCTCAGGTCACACAGCTATAAAGTGTCTGAGGTCAGATTTGAACTCAGGAAGATTAGGTCTTTTCCTGACTCCCCGACCACCACTACATGCACTATGGTGCCACTTAGCTGACAGGGAAGGGAAGGGAAGGGAAGGGAAGGGAAGGGAAGGGAAGGGAAGGGAAGGGAAGGGAAGGGAAGGGAAGGGAAGGGAAGGGAAGGGAAGGAAAGGAAAGGAAAGGAAAGGAAAGGAAAGGAAAGGAAAGGAAAGGAAAGGAAAGGAAAGGAAAGGAAAGGAAAGGAAAGGAAAGGAAAGGAAAGGAACCCCATCTTTTATCTCACCTTCACTCTCAACACTCTAAAGGTGGTTCATTGGTCCACTAGAAGTGTAGGGTTTCCCCTTTTCCATTTTCTGGACCAGCATTTCCCTTGGCATGGAGTCCATGTCATATGAGCTTCAACAGAAGGAAGTGAAGACTTCAGGTACTTGAAAGCATGTTAGATCGAAGAAGGATTTGGTTTGTTCTGCCTGGCTCCAGGTGGCAGAACCAGGAGAAGAGGGGTGAAAGCTGCAAAGCAGAAAAATTCAGGGTCATGGAAGGAAAAGCTTCTTCATAATTAGGGCTGTCCCAAAGCAGCACAGGTGCCCTTGGGATGTAGTGGGTTCTTCTTCGTGGGAGGTCTTCAGGTCAATAATCAAGCAATATTTATTAAATGCCTACTATGTGCCTGGTGCTCTGCTAAGCACAAGTAAAATCTGAATGTTCATTTATTGGGGAAATTGTGGATAGCTTCTTGTGGGTAGGTTCGACTCAGAAGTTTGTAGATAAGTGTTTAGCAACTGTTATGGGAATGGGAATTTGAAGATCTTCCCTTCCCCTTGGGCCCTTGATAGGCTTAAATGACTCTGAGAACCTTCCTTGATTTGAAAATATGCTCTTCCCCCAATAGTCTGAATGTGGTCACATGGAGCCGGTGGCAGGAGGCTTTTTTTTTTCAGGAATGCCCACACCCCATTACTTTGTGATTGGGCAGTGGGTCAAGAGGACTGTAACATTCTCTGATCCAGGAGAAGGCTATATATACCCTGATATGAGGTTTTGCTTTGGGGCTCACTTTGGGAAGAATTGTGTGATTTGGCCAAATGAGACTCTGGGCAGCCATTGAGCCTTGGGGCTTTGAAAACCCAGATGTTGGTGCTTCCCTTGCTGGTAACTAACTAGGTATGGATATAATGGTCAGACAGCTGGAAGTCCTGTCTGCTTATCTGTTTCTCTGTCTGCTTGTAACCTCTATTTGTATTGTTTGTATTCTCTGAAGTTCAGGGTGTTGACTTTTCCCCTAAACTAGGTAAATGACATATGTTTGATTAAAGTAAGATTGTTAACCCATTTTGAGTTGCTTTCCTTTAGAAAATCAGATCTAAGAACTTGTGCTAGCAGTCATCCTGGGTATGACTTGCTGCTACAACAACCAGCTCTCAAAGGCGGGGGGAGAATATACACATAGCACATTTTAAAGTTAAATCTGCATTTTTAATATTTTCTTCATCACTTCTTAAGTCCAGGCAATCAAAAAAATAAATCAAGCCCTGATTTGTAGCATTTGCCAATTTCTGACATGCTAATTGAAAATTTATTAATCAATTCTAAAGAACCAGTTCAAACTGGCTTAAGTACACCCCTGCTTGGACTCTGGGGTCCCTTCTATCTCTCAGATTCTATGAATCTGCGATAGAGAACAACTGGCTATTCACACAGGAGGCATTTCAGAATCAACTGTCTGATCACTGACTGGTTTAAGCAATTTTCAAATTAAGCCCAAATTATAAGAAAGGAAAAAGATGAAAAGAAAAGACTAAAATTATAATAGCTATAATCTGACCTATTTAAATGAGTTGTTGAGTCTGAAAAAAGGAGGATAAAAGTCAAAATTCTGAATCTTGCCATAATTTATAGAAGTATATCTGATGATGATGATGATGATGATGAAATAGACACATCTGCAATGAGAACAAAACAACTCAGAAACAGACTTAGCCAACAGAGACTTGATCTCCTTGCCAAGCAAAGACACATGGTGGCCAAAGCCAACAGTGGCTCAGAGTGCCAGCTCATTTGAAAAATGTTACATAGTAGTATGATGGAAGGTTATAGGCAAGATTACCTCAGAAAGGAGGGTGGAGTAGAAACAGCACTTCCGTGGGGCTCCTGCCCACACCAATTCCAAATTTATGTAAAAGGGGACTCTGAGTAACCTCTGGAGCTCCAGAACTCACAAAATGACACAGAAAAGCTAACCTCCCGCTGATGATAGCCCAGCAGCCCAGCAAGGAGCAGCCAGCACAGCACTCTGGGAGCCGAGTCCAGGCCCATGTGAGTCAGAGGTTTTAGCCCCAGGGAGGCCAGACCAGCAGCTGGCTGGAGGGACCCCAAAACATCAGAAGCTGTGGCGTTTCCAGAATTATCAACACATTAGGACAAAGTGAGAGGTCAGTGCCCTATGGACTTTGGGACTCTTTGGGAGAGCATGTCTGCCTCTTTCCCCTGAGGGTGAGAAGCCACTGATTAGCCACTGCACAGCTGCTATGTTGCAGCTTCAGTTCCTGGCCTGCAAGCTGTAGGGGGACCGGCAATCAGTCTTGGGGGTAATTGCTCTTGCTTTAACCTTCTTGGATCTGGATTGTGATCTGGGGTGGAGGTCTTGGGGTGTGTTACCAGCGTGCCAGAGGATGTGGAGGCTTCAAGGAGGGCACCCAAATAATACCTCTGGAAGTTGAGAAAACCCCAGCGTTTGGGACGGAAGCTCTCCTGTCTTGTGGCAGAGTCCTACTGTGGCAACAAGCCCAGAAATCAAGTAATTAAGTGGCAATATGCCTAGGCAAATGAGACAAAATAAACAGAAAAATTCAACATTAGACTTCTATTTTGGGGGCAAAGAGGATCAAAGCATGGAACAGGAGGAGGACTGGGAGGTCAGAACTCCTGCACCAAAAACCCCAAATGAAAATACGAGCTGGTTACGGGCCATAGAGGACCTTAAGAAGCAGATAAGAGAAGTGGAGGAAAAATTGGGAAGAGAAATGAGAAAGATGCAGGAAAAGTATGAAACAAGAGTCAACAGCCTGACTGAGGAAAATAACACCTTAAAAAATAGACTAACTCAAATGGCAAAAGAGGCTCAAAAAGGCAATGAGGAGAAGAACGCCTTAAAAAGCCAAATTTGCCAGATGGAAAAAGAATCTCAAAAGCTCACTGAGGAGAATCATTGCTTCAGAATTAGACTGGAGCAATTGGAAGCTAGTGACTTTATGAGAAATCAAGATGCTGTTAAACAGATCCAAATAAATGAAAGAATAGAAGGCAATGTGAAATATCTCATGGGAAAAACCACTGACCTGGAAAATAGATCCAGGAAAGATAATTTAAAAATTATTGGACTACCTGAAAGCCATGATCAAAGAAAGAACCTAGAAATCACCCTTCAAGAAATTCTCAAGGAAAATTGCCCTGATGTTTTAGAACCAGAAGGCAAAATAGAGGTTGAAAGAATCCACCTATCACCTCCTGAAAAAGATCCCAAAAAGAAAACTCCTAGGAATATGATAGCCAGGTTCCAGAATTCCCAGATCAAGGAGAAAATATTACAAGCAGCCAAGAAGAATCAATTTCAATATTGTGGAAACACAATCAGGATAACACAGGATCTGGCAGCTTCTACACTGAGGGATCGAAGGGCATGGAATATGATATTCTGCAGGTCAAAGGACCTGGGATTAAAACCAAGAATCACCTACCCAGCAAAATTGAGTATCTTGTTTCAGGGGAAAATATGGTCATTCAGTGGAATAGAGGACTTTCAAGCATTCTTGAGGAAAAAACCAGAGTTGAATAGAAAATTTGACATCCAGACACAAGAAGCAAGAGATGCTTGAGAAGGTAAACAGGGAAAAGAAATCAAAAGGAACTTATCAAAGTTGAACTATTTACATTCCTACATGGAAAAATGATAATTGTAACTGATGAAACCTTGCTCAGTATGAAAATAGCTGAAGGAGGGTATGCGTATGAATACATATGTGAATGTGTGCATATATGTTTACAGGTATACATAGAGGGCACAGGTCAAATATAATAGGAGGGGATGATACTTAAAAGGTGAAATTAAGAGGTGAGAGGGGAATATAGACTATCTCATATAGAAGAGGCAAGGGGAAGTGGTTGCAAGGGAGGGGAAGAACAGGAAGGCAAAAAGGCAAAACCATATTCTTATTGAATTTGTCTCAGGGAGAGAATGACATACATACTAAATGGGATCTCACCCTACAGGAGAGTAGGGGGGAGGGGGATGAGAGGGGGGATGATGGAAGGGAGGGTATGCTGGGGGGGAGGGAGGGTGGAAGCACCCACTTTTGAAAAGGGACAGGATCAAAGTAGGGAATGGACTGAGTGGGGGGTGGGATAGGTGGAAGGGCAATAAACCCAGTCTTTTACAATATATCTACTATGGTAATGTTTTGCATAGCTATACATGTACAACATATACTGAATTGCTCATCTTCCCATCAAGAGTGGGTAACAAGGGAGGAAAGGAATGAATCTGGAATTCAAAGTTTTAAAATTAAATGTTTCAAATATATATAAATACTATTATTAATATTATTTTGCATATAACTGGGAGATAAGATGTGCAGGCATTTGGCACAGAGTTTCACCTTGCCCTAATGGAAAAGTTGAAGGGGGTATGGGAGAAGATATGGGAGAGAGCAGATTGGATAAGGGGATATCCTGTGAGGCTCCTATTCTGGGGTGGTGGGTAGGGGGAAAATGGGGAAAAAATTGTAACTCAAAATCTGGCATAAATGAATGATGTAAACCAGAAGCTAATAAAGCATTAAAAAAAAGGTTACCTCAGAAAACACTAAACAATAGTGGATAGGAAAGCAGGGTTTTTTTCCCCCTTTTTATTTATTTATTTATTTACTCTTAGTTTACAGCATTCAGTTCCACAAGTTTTTGAGTTTCAGATTTTCTTCTCCCCACTTTCTCCCCCTCCCCGTGGTGGCATGCAATCCAATATAAGTTCTACATATACCTTTACATTAAATATTAGTCAAGTTGTAAAGAAGATTTATAACCAATGGAATGAACAATGAGGAAGAAGAAACAAAACAAAACAAAATGAAAAAGAGAGAGAGCAAGTAGTTTTCTTTGATCTACATTCAGACTCAGTAATTCTTTCTCTGGATATGGATAGCCTTTTCCACCATGAGTCCTTTGGAGTTGTCTTATAACCTTCCATTGTTGAGAAGAGCCCAGGAAAGCAGGCTTTTAGGAGGGTTAGCAGAAGACCCATTGAAGCCAGATTAAGTTAGAAGGAGGACAGATAGGAAACAGAGGTGAAACAGAAGAGAATCACTAGTTTTCTATGTATTCCAGTCCCAGAGTCAATGAGTAGAACCACCACATTTGAATTCTAACACCTTTGTAACCAAAGAGGTAGTGGAAATGGCACTAAAGGAAGTTAAGTCCAGGAAACTAGCTATATCTAACTGCTGATGGCACCATAATTCAAAAAGTACTCGGGGAATGATTTTCAGTTGATTTCAATCCATTTGATTCAATTCAATTGATTTCAATGGAAGGAAGGAAGGAAGGAAGGAAGAAAGAAAGAAAGAAAGAAAGAAAGAAAGAAAGAAAGAAAGAAAGAAAGAAAGAAAGAAAGAAAGAAAGAAAGAAAGAAAGAAAGAGAGAGAAAGGTTTTAAAAGAATGGAAAAGATTGTTCAGTTGCTTATGAGTTGTATCTGACCCTTCATTTGGGGTTTTCTTGGCAAAGATACTGAAGTGATCTGCCATTTCCTTCTCCAGCTCACTTTACAAAGCAAGAATCTGAGGGAAGCAGGGTAAACTTACTTGCCCAGGGTCGCACAGCTAGTAAATGAGGCCAGATTTAAAGCCAGTAAGGGAAGTCTTCCTGACTCCAGGCCCAGCAGTCTATGCACTATGGTGCCACCTAGCTGCCCATGTAGAAAAAATTACCCATTACACATTATTGCCGATGGGGTGAGGGGCTAGGAGAAGGGGGAAGCCAAGAAGCTGGTAACTAGAGATCCATAGAGCTACTTTCTTACCTCTTTAAAATCTTTCCAAAGCACTTTGATGTCTTTCCTGTCTTTTAAGCCTCACAGGAGCCCAGGGAGGGACACAAGAATTTTTTTTTTTTTATGGCCTCATTTATAGGATATAGAAAATGAAGGTCAGACAAGGATGGAGGGAGGGTCCAAAAGAATGAGAGGGCAAGAGGAGCAGGGAGGAAGTAAAAGGAGAGGAAAGGAATTTGGAAAGAAAAGAATAAAGGAAGGAGTTCAGAGGGAGAAAGATGATCTACCAGGGGTGGGAAACCCACAGCCTCGAGGCCACATGTGGCCCTATAGGTCTTCAAGTGCGGCCCTTTGACTGAATCCAAACTGCACAGAACAGATCCCTTTAATGAAAGGATTTGTTCTGTAAAACTTGGACTCCGTCAAAAGGCCGCACCCGAGGACCTAGAAGGCCTCAAGGCCACAGGTTCCCCTCCCCTGATTCTGGGAAGCGGAAAGAGATGATTGGCTTAATGCCAATAATAGCAGCTAACATTAACATAGTGTTTAGGAGGTGCCAATCACTGCACCAAGCCCTTTACAATCATCAGCTCATCTGATCCTCACAAGCCCCTGGAAGCCAGGTGATAAGGAGCTCCTGACCCCAGGCCTTTGTGCCACCAGCTCGTCCTGGACACTGGCTTATAGGGACAGGCACTGGAGGTGCCAGCAGGATCACATGTGTTTCTACCCTTCATCAAATCACTTCACCCCCTCAGACTCAATTTGCTCATTGTCAAATAGAGACCTTCAGAAATATGAACAATTCAACAAAATTTGGGAAACAGATAAATTGATACAGAATCAAATACACACAACACTAGAAACAATTTACACAACCAGTATAGGAATGGAAATGGAAAGAATATTTAAAGAAAACTGAGTGTAGCATAATTTTAATGAACAAGCCTGGAGAAGAGCTGAAAAAAGGCAACTCCCTTCATTGCAGAGGTGAAGGATTACAGGTGTGGAATATTACATACACTGCCAGACATCACAAATATGTTGATTGGTTTTATTAAGCAGTATTTTTTTTTTTTGTCCTTTGGAGGGGGGAAGGTAGGGCAATTGGGGTTGTAACTTGCCCAAGGTCACACAGCTAGTAAGTATTAAGTGTCTGAGGCCAGATTCAAACTCAGGTCCTCCTGACTCCAGGGCCAAACAGTATTTTTTTTAAATCTTTGTTAGGAGAGATGGTGTGATGAAGTAGATATAGAGCTTAGCTAAGAGTCAGACCTAGACTCAAGTCTTATCTCTGACATACAACTGTGAGACCCTGTTCTAATTGCTAACTTCCCAGTACCTCCAGTCAATTTTTTAAGACTATAATTTATAATTTTGTTTATTTGTTTTTCAGCTCTTACTGACCCCATTTGGCATTTTCTTGGCAAAGATACTGGAATGGTTTGCTGTTTCCTTCTCCAACTCACTTTACAGATGAGGAAACTGAGGCAAACAGGGTTAAACGACTTGCCCAGGTTCACACAGCTAATAAGCATCTGAGGCCAGATTTGAACACAGGTCTTCCTAATCCTATTCATTTTGGCACCTAGTTATCCTATAAATTGTACAGCAGGTGTGAATCAGCTTTTGCAGTGGGAGTTTCTTCAGTATATGTTCTCTATGCCAATGAAATCATAGGTTCAGGCCAAACACACGCCCAAGTGTGAGTGTGCACGTGTGTGTACACACACACAAATATGTATACATGTATATATACATATATGTGTGCATATGGATATGGATATGTGTATATACATTGTATATGTGTGTGTATATATATATACACATATATATGGAAAGACAAGATGAGGAGCAGAATGCAGAGGGATATATTTAGAAATGAATACAGTGTCAAAACAAAAGATTTATTTTTAAAGTTTTTTTTAAGTAAATAAACCATTGAGCCAAAATACAGTCAAAATATACTCTTAGCAACTGCTTTCTGTATGCATAAATCTTAATTTTTTAAATTTTTGAATTAAATTTCTACATTCTACATTCATGGAGCTAAGCAGATTCATCACAAATGTGTAGCATTTTAATCTCTCTTATAACATGAGGTTCGTACCCCCAATTAGCATCCCTTTCCTTTCTACAGAAGAAAAACAAAGTTTATTTTGCATATAAATTATCTCAACCTAGTTCATATGCTAAATTAAAGTATTCTGTTAAGTCCTTAAATTCATCAATTTACTACTTATTTTTGTTTTAATTTTCAGAAGAAATCTTCACTTTTTAAAAAATCAATTTAATTTCAGAGGATTAATAAGAATGCTGTATTCAGGTTTTGTTTTAAAGCATTTACCCCCAGCTGACTATATGTCGCTCAAAGTTCATTAGAGAAAATCAAAATGTGCTGTGATTTAAATAAAATTAACCTTGACACAGGTTATTATCAAATGACTCTAGAGACAGAGACCAAGAAAGAGAGAGCGACAGATAGATACAGATAGAGACAGAGAGGGTCAGAGAGACATATATGGAAACCCAGAGAGACAGACACAGACACAGACAGAGGGACAGACAAAAGACGGAGAGACAGAGCAACAGATAGAGACAAAGAGTAGAAAGACAGACAGAAAGAATGCTTAGCCTAAATGATCTCCACGGGCTCTTCAAGAACCATATCCTATGATCCAATGATTCGTGCCACAGATTCTTGAATTTTTCCTGAACCTTTCTAATCTCAAGACTGGTAGCCACCATCCAAAGAGTCAGGGAGATTGGAGAAACTCATCAACTTCGCAGACAAATCCGAGACCTTTCAGGAAGGCAGAGCCTGCTCTTCCAGATTGGCATGGGTCATCGAGGGCCGGTGTTGTTTGTTTTTTAGAGGAAGCTCCTTCACACACATAGAGTTTCAGGTTTACCCCCAGTCTTCCTCCATTTTGTTTCCATACCATGGCTGAGATAGAGGAGCAGATCAGTGCTATCCCCAATATATAAATAAGGGCACCAAAGTACCTAACTATTGGAAAATATGGCCAGATTCCCATTGTGAGTCAGGGCTAAACATGAAACCAGTATCTCCTGACTCCTGTTCCCATGCCCCATTATGAAACTGTGCCACCACACAAATATGACTATACACATGCAAAGAAATACTGTTACTCATGGTGATTCCAGACAGAATTAAATTATTTGAATATAAAAGAAGGGTTAGACTTGTTCTTCTTAATCTCAGACTACTAGTAACAAGGAGAAGAAGTTATGGGGAGACTGATTTCTGCTCAAAAGAAGGAAGAGTTTCCTAAAAATCGGGGTTGTCTAAAAATGGAGTGGGGGTTGCTTTATCAGATGGTAAGATCCCTGTCACTGAAGGTATCCAAGCAAAAACTTCTGACTTCAACTGAGACCATGCCAATCCCACTTCAGATTGCTAAAGGAAAGAACTCTGGGAAGAAGCTGACATCAGAGGAACTGGCAGTCTCCATTGTGTTCCTATCCCCAGATTGCTATCCTAGATTTCAAGGCACTTCTCCTTTAGGTGATATCGTGGACTCTCTCTCGGTTGAGCTCCCTTTATAGAAGAAGGAAGACTTCCTTCACTCTATATTGTCTAAAATACATTCTCCTATTTATACTTTCTTGGATTTGGGGGTTTTGTTATTGCCTTAGGTTTCTTCGCTTCCTACTATGTGTATTTATTGCCAGCTTGTTTTAGATGGTAGCCAAAAGCACCCAAAGGGACCACAGAACCTGAAGAAACTCAAATTGAGACTCCAAGAAAAAAATTGAGGAGCTCTCCACTCTCAGGGTCTTACCAACTCCTCCTTACCCATCACATAGGCCCCTCGTGGAGGCTCGAGGCATTGATGAAGAGAGAGTCCCATACCAATGGCCTTTGGGACTTAGGGTACATCCATATGTACACAAGGGTGTGGGGGGATAAAATGAGATCAAGAAATACAGTGCAATAATGTAAAAATACAAAAGAGGAAGGAGTTCAAATTTGGCCTGCAAGAAGCACCATAGAGAAAATAAAGAACAATAACACTGAAATGGGAGAATAAAATTCATAATGGATTGGAATGGAGAAGAAGTAAGGATTACAAAGTAAATAAAAATGCAGCAAGGGTACCACATAAAGTATGCTTTTTAAGTTTATGGGGAGAAGAGGAATTTTTGAACCATACATTTGTCTGGATAGAGGAAAGGAAGGGTCAAAAGGAGGGGTGACCAGGTAAATGAAAAATAATTAAAGCTATATTAACCATTTAAGTAAATGCAATGAACTTTGTATAGGGTAGATAAATCAGGGCAGGGTGGGAGGAACCAAGTAGGAAAAGAATCCTTGGGAAGGGACTAGCATCAAATTAGTGTAAGAAAGTGAATCAAGGGGCGGCTAGGTGGCGCAGTGAATAGAGCGCCGGCCCTGGAATCAGAAGGACCTGAGTTCGGAGCGGACCTCCGACACTTAATCCATACAAACAAAAACCTAGCCGTGTGACCTTGGGCAAGTTACTTAACCCCAATTGCCCTAAAGGGGCGGCTAGGTGGCGCAGTGAGTAAGAGCGCCAGCCTCGGAGTTGGGATGACCCGAGATCAGATCCAGCCTCAGAAAATGAGCACCCACGCATAAATAATGACTAGCCGTGTAACCTTGAGCAAGTTACTTAACCCCAATTGCTTAAAAAAAAAAAAAAGAAAGTGAATCAAAGGGACAAAGTGTTGACTTAAAGGAAGAATGGGATAGAAGTCATGGTGGCTAGGTGGCACAGTGAATAGAGCAGCGGCCATGGAGTCAGGAGGACCTGAGTTCAAATCCAGCCTCAGACATTTAACACAAAATTAGTAGTGTGACCCTGGGCAAGTCACTTAACCCCAACTGCCCTACCTTCCCCCCTCCAAAAAAAAAAAATGGGACAGAAATCAATTCAAAAGAAATAAATGGAGCATAGCACAAACCTAAAAATCACAACCTGAAATGTAAATATGTCAATCTAATAAAGCAAAAGAGAATGGCAGAATGGATATGAAAATAAAAGCAAATGAATAAAACCCAAACCAACATACCAGAAATATAAAGAAATATATGAATATGAAAAATAAAGACATGAATGAAAATGAGAAACTAGAACAAAATTTACTTATGTTTCAGGTGATTGCAATCACCTATCAGACTAAGCAAAGATAAAAATTCACAATGCCAAGAGAGACAAATAGGGAAACTATATTTTGCTCAAAAGAAAAATTTTGAATTGCAAAGGGATGTAGATAGTATCATAATAATTGTAGGGGACTTTAATGCTCCAGCACTTAACACAGTGTCTGACTTACTGTTGTTATTTTTCAGTTGTTTTCAGTTCTATTCTTTGTGACCCCTTTTGAGGTTTTCTTGGCAAAGATACTGGAGTGGTTTACCATTTCCTTCTCCAGCTCATTTTACAGATGAGGAAACTGAGGCAAACAGGGTAAAGTGACTTGTCCAGGGTCACATAACTAGTAAGTGTCTGCGGTCAAATTTGAACTCAAGTGTTCCTGACTCCAGGGTCAGCACTCTCTCCACTCTGTCGCCTTGCTGCCCTGTCTGGAATATAGTAAGCAATCAATTAATTAATGCTCTATCTTGCTATTTATCTACCTATCTATCTTGTTATCTTGCTTTCTCTATCTTGCTATTTTTTGTCTCTTTCTATCTATCCCAGAGCTAGATAAATATAACAGAAAGATAAATAAAAAGGAAAATAAAGAACCGAATAGATTATTGAAGTTAGATTTAAAAGATATGACATCTTCTGAATCAGAATTTTAAGGAGTAAATATTTGTCTCAGCATCACATGATGCTGAGAAAAGTGGAGTTACAAATTACAAAAGTGGAACATGTGCTAAGAAAACATAAATAAAAGTTAAAAATCCAAAATATCAAACACACACTTTATAAAACATAACATAATAAAATTAATAATATAGCAAATTGCAAAAGATAGGTACCTAAATGGAAATTGTAATAATTTTGATGATTTAATAATTTTAATAATGACATGCTGAGTGGTGAGTGGGTTAAAGAACAAATCACAGAAATAATGAGCAAATATATGAAAGAGAATGATTACCATCAGATAACATACCAAAAATTTGGGGATTGAATTAAAACAGTCTTCACAGAAAAAAAATTATTTCTCTGAAAACATACATTAACAGAACAGAAAATGAAAGTTAATGAAATGAGTATATAATTTTTTAAAAATGGAGAATCAACAAATTAACAAAACCACAATAAGCACAATGATTTTTTCATTAATTTATTTTTTGTAAATTATCAAGCATTTGTGTTTTTCCTCCATCCCACTTCAATTCTTTTGCAAACTAAGAGTTGGGGCAGCTAGGTGGCACAGTGGAGACTGAATTCAAATCCAGCCTTAGACACTCACTAGCTATGTGACCCTGGGCAAGTCATTTAACCACAATTATCTCTAAAAAAAAAAAACAAGAAAAATAAAACTAAAGGTCCTTAAATGTTCAAAAATTGTTAGCTTTTACAGTGTTGATATTATAGTTTAAATTATTCTCCTGGTTCTGTTCACTTTACTCTGACTCAGTCCATACATGTCTTCCCAGGTATCATCTAAAACTTTTCTTCATTTCTTATAGAGCAATGATAATCCATTACATTCATATATCATAATTTCGCAACCATTTGCCAATTTATAAATACCCCCAATTAGTTTCCAAATCCTTGCTACTACAAAAAGAGCTGCTACAAATAATTTTTAGGGATCTTTTCTTCTTTCTTTGATCTTTTTGGAGTATGGACCTGGTAGTAGTCAAAAGCTACACACAATTTAATAACTCTGGGGACATAGCTCCAAATAGCTTTGCAGAATGAATCGACCAATTCACAGCTCCACCAACAGCAATGTATCTGTTTTCCTACAGCTCCTCCAACATTTTCATTTTCCCTTTTATGTTAACTTTCCCAATCTAAGGAGTATGAGACTAAACCTCAGAATTGCTTTAATTTTCATTATTTACCAGGCATGACTGTATATGTCTATAATCCCTACAACCAGGAAGGCTGAGGCTGGTGCATTGCTTGACCTCAGTGGGCTAACTGATCAGATATCATGAGGCACTGGGAGTGGGAGTGGGGAGAAGGGGCACCAGGCTGCTTTGCAAGGGGCAAACCAATCCAGGTCAGAAACAGAACAGGTCAGGATTCTCATGCCAATCAGTAGCAGAATTGGACCTGAGCTACCATTGGGGAATGGCTGTTCCTTTTTTCAAATTTGAATCAGATATCTTGGAAATGAGACCTTTATCACAGAAACTTGCTGCAAAGACTTTTTTTTCCTGTTAGCTGTTTTCCATTCTCTTAGTTACATTGGATTTGTGCAAAAAAAAAATTATGTCCTTTATATTTATCATATAAATTCCTTTATATTTACATCTATTCTTACGCTTAATTTTATGTAATTTAATTTTGCATGACAGTATCATGTATTTATCCTGTTCTCCTATACGTTTTTCTCTCTTTGCTTCCTGCCCTCTCTTTATATAGAAGAGGGGTGTGGAACAGCATTGTATTCCATGCTTCATGTAAACAGCTTTCCCCCTTCTCTGTGTCTTTGGCATCATAATGGTTCTTTATCTTTTTTTTCATTACTCATTCTTCCAGCAAACTGCTCTAGCCATTCTGGCATTGCTGGGCCAGTTAAGAGTTTGGGGAGCTAAGTCCATGCTTCACTCCCCTCTAGAGGCATTGTGCTACCCATCTGGGCCCAAGTCTGAGACTATGATCATCTCTGGACATCCTCACTCTGCTAGCCTACCTTAGAACCCTGAGCACTGAGTCTGTGCTCCCTGCCTATCACTGTACCATAGTGGTACAGTCACTTGCCTCTAGGCTAAATTGGTGAACTTGGACTGGAGAGATGACCCACTATAGTTTCCTCTTTGCTCTGCTTGGCCCCAGGGATAGAACTATAGAAACAATGGGTAGAAATAGAAGACAAGGCAGATTTAAGAAAAATGTTCCTGACAGCTGTAATTGTCCAAAAATGGAATCAGCGACCTTGGGAGGTGATGAATTCTCCTCTACTACGCATAGGTAAGCAAAGGCACTTATGCTTGCTGAAACTCTTGTAAAGAGGGCTCTTATTTGGGTATGAGATGGTCTCTGAGGGCCCTTCAAGCTCAGAAATCTTGTGATCCTATGATCTTCAGTAAGGTTGTTTCCCATGTTATCTTTCTCTTTTTTCCTTTTAAATTTATTTATTTTTAGTTTACAACATTCAGTTCCACAAACTTTTGAATTAGATATTTTCTCCCCCTCCTTCTCCTCCCTCCCACTCCCAAGATGGCATGTAATCCCATATAGGTTCTACATATACCTTTGCATTAAACATATTTTCACAATAGTCAAGTTGTAAAGAAGTATAATCAATGAAATGAACCAGAGAAAGAAGAAACAAAAAATAAAAAAAAGAGAGAGAGATCAGATATCTGGCTTCAATCTGCATTCAGACTCCATAAATTTTTTTCTCTGGATGTGGATCATGCTATCTTTCTATGGGGAGGTATTTTTTTAAGTTCCCAGTCTGTGCTTTATTCTTTTCATCCATAAAATGAGGAGGTTGGATAAAAGACCTCTAATATCTTTCTCAGCTCAAACATTCTATGATAACTTCTTCTAGGATTGCTTCTTCCAGTGTCCTGGATGTGTTAATGTCTGGACCCCTATGCCAGAGAATAGAAAGTTAAAAAAAAAAGGAAGAGAAAAACTAAGTTGGAAGGAAAGCAGAGTGAATTAGAGGAAAGGGCACTGGATTGGAGAAAGGACCAAAGTCAAAGGAAGCGCCTTGAAAACCTGCCTGTATCACCTCTATAACTGTGAGTTATTTACTTCATCTTTCTGAGACCCAGTTTCTTTTTCTGCAAATGGAGGGGATTGGACCAGATGACCTCTAAGATCCTTTCCAGCTCTCACTTCTAAGATTCTATGATAGAGGGGTGGCTAGGTGGCGCAGTGAATAGAGCGCCGGCCCTGGAGTCAGAAGGACCTGAGTTCGGATCCGGCCTCAGACACTTAACCCACACAAACAAAAACCTAGCCGTGTGACCTTGGGCAAGTTACTTAACCCCAATTGCCCTAAAAGGGGCGGCTAGGTGGCGCAGTGAGTAAGAGCGCCGGCCTCGGAGTTGGGATGACCCGAGATCAGATCCAGCCTCAGAAAATGAGCACCCACGCATAAATAATGATTAGCCATGTAACCTTGAGCAAGTTACTTAACCCCAATTGCTTTAAAAAAAAAAAAAGATTCTATGATAGAGCCTGACTTGTGGATCTCTGATGCCCTCCCCACCCCCATGCTAGGAGGCCAGGCACATAGTTCTGCCCATTCCCCCAGACACAGGCTTCTGAGGCAACTGGGAAAAGACAAAAGACAGGAAGAGTAAGAGAAATACTCATATAGGCTTAAGGAACTTAGGGAACGGAAGGCTAGAAACTACATCCTTCATTCTCTCCTGGGCTCATCTAGGGCTATAGCTCAGACCTGGCCAAATAGAGCTTTCCCAACTCATCTCTCACCCCCACAGGAGCCTCTGAGGGCAGACTACCACTAGCCAAGACTGAAGGGAAAAATGCTGAGTTCCATTGCAGCCTGGCCCCTACTGCAAGGAAGGAAACCACAGGGCCGGCTAGGAGGGATGCTAAAGAGACAGTTTGCTCAGGGAGCCGCCCATGGCTGGCAGGGCCCTGGCGTGCATTCCCTATGTGTGGAAACCAGAGGGAGGAGGCAACCTGGCCCCTCTTGCCCACCCACCCACCAAGCCTCCTTGTCTCAGAGCCAGGGCTCTGTGGCCGTATGGTGCTTTGCTGGGCACAGGAACAAATGGAGGCCCTTTTCTGCACTTATGGGTTTTCTTTTTCCTAGAAATGTAATACCTTAGAATCATAGAACATGGTACTTCAGGGCTGGTATAAAAGCCACTAGATCTCAGATGACTGGGTTCAAATCCTGCCTCTGTCACTAACTTACTGTGTGACCTTAAATGAGTCATCTTTCCTTACTGGGCCTCAGTTTCCTCCTCTGTAAACTCATAGGTTTGGACCAGGTGAGTTCTAAGCTTCCTTCTAACTCTCGATCATGAATCGATCATTGTAGAGGACAGAAGACAGCATGCTAGAGTTGGAAAAGCCTTGGAATCATAGAACTTAGAACATTAGGACAAGAAGTGCTCTTAAGAAACTGAGACCCCAAGAGGAAACCGCCTGCCCTAAACTTATCTATCTTCAAAAAAACAACACTCATCTTTCACTGTGGCTCACATTAGGCTCTGACTCTTGACAACAAACAAGCATTTGAAAAGCACTTAGTACATTCAATGTACTGGGACAGACACTGGAAGAGACATGAAGTTTAGATAAGATTTGGTCCCTGCCCTCATAGAGTTTATAGTAGGAGGATAAGACCCAAACATAAATGGACATGATGGATACAGAAACATATGGAAAATTAATTGTAGCTAAAAATAAAGTGTTAAATGAGGTCAAAGGCATTAATGGGAATGAGGCATCAAGGAAAGCTTCTTGGAGAAGGTGGATTTTTAAGGATGGGTTAGAAGCCAACAGGTAAAGAGGGAGAAAGGTCATTCTAAGCATAGGAAGTTGAGCAAATAGTCAGAAGCATGGTTTTTTATGGATTATTTTTAAGGGGCAGGAGAGAGGAGGTAGAGAATAAGTCAGCTTGGTTGGAGCGTAATATCCATGGAAGTGAATAATATGAAATAAAGATGGAATGCTAGGGTGGTACCTGATTATTGAATACCTAGCAGAGGATGCTAGGAAACAATAGTGAGTCCCTGGAGGATTTTAAGCAGTGATATGACCATATCTAGGAACACTCTGACAGCAGGTTGGAGGATGCATAGGAGGGAAGAGGGGGAAGACAGAAAGATCTGTAAGAAAGAATGGCAAACATCCAGATTGGTGGTGATGATCTTCAGTACTAGCATGGAAGGCATGGGAATATAGAGGAAGGAACAGATACAAAGGATATTGAAGAGACAGAATCAGCAGGAGCTGGTAAATGATTGACTATAAGACATGAAGAAGATGGAAAAGTCCAAAATGATCCCAACACTTCAGACTTGGAAGACAGGGTAAGTGTTGGCACCATGGATAAAAACAGACAAGTCAGGGGTGGCTAGGTGGCGCAGTGAATAGAGCACTGGCCTTGGAGTCAGGAGGACCTGAGTTCAAATCTAGCCTCAGACACTCAACCTTGGGCAAGTCACTTAACCCCAATTGCCCTGCCTTTCCCCCTCCAAAAAGTCAAAAAAAAAAAAAAAAAACAGACAAGTCAGAAAATTCTGATAGAACTTGGGAGCAAAAACTGTTTCCCTTTTATCATTATGCCTGGCACATAATAGGCACCAAATAAATACTTGGTAGTTAACTGACTGCTTGAAGGATGAAAGAATGAACAAGGATGAGAGATAGTAAGTTTGATCAGTTTGGGGTAGATTGAAATTGCAGTGATCAGGTCCAAGCTCTCTATTCCTTTCTTAGCTATGGAGGAGATAGGCAAAGGAGATAAGACCACCCCTGCTAATAATCTAGTCATAGGCATAAGACTAAGGTGCAATGGAGAGAACTCTGGACCTTCTTGCTGGTCCTGACTCTGCTATCCTCTACTATATTGTGCAAGGAGCTCAAATCTGTACTCAGTAAACTTGTATTAGTCACCCACTGTGTGCAGAGCTAGGGATGCTTAGCCTACAAAAGGAAAGTCTTATTCAGACAAAATGGTATATTGGAAAGACTTAGAGGACACTGCTATTTCTTACTTTTGGTTCCCACTTATACCCAATTAGGGGTCTAATCCACAGACCCATCAGGGCACAGAAGGCTGCAGGCAACAGGAAATCCCTTGTTCTCCTTCCTTCCTTCTTGGAAGGCAGAATAACCTGGAGTCCCTAGACATTTAAAAAATTTCTTTTTAATAACTTGTTTCTATATAGTTGGTTTTCTTTGCTATGCATTTTATTTTATGAATTTAAAAATATATTCTGAGAAGGGGACCTAGGCTTCACCAAGCTGCTGAAGGGGTATCCATGACAAAAAAATTAAGAACCTCTGCTCTCAAGGCCCCTTCCTGGACACTTCCCTAAATTAGTAGTTGTGAGATGGCCAGCACTTGAAAAAAGTGAGAGGACTTCTTTTAAACTCAATATAACAAGTAAATAGATAAATATATCCATGATAATTTGAGGTGAGAAGAGAATTTAAACACCCAAGGGGATTACAAGGTGACATGTGAGCTGAACCTTGGCAGAAGCCTGGAATTCAAAGAGTTGGATGTGAGAAGGGAGTGTTAGTCCAGGTACAAGGTACAAGCCATGCAGAAGTAGGAGGTGGGAGATCCAGAGCTAAATTTGGATTATGGGAGGGGGCCAAGTTGAGTGGAACACAGAGTGTATAAAGGAAAATGACATTCAATAAATCTAGAAGGGATGCTAGAGGTAGATAGCAGAGGACTTTAAATGTTAAGCCAAAACATTTGCATTTTGTCTTAGGGTCAATAGGGAGCCCTTGAAGGTGTTTGGGTAGGTCTGTAATAGGGCCAGATTTGTGCTTGAGAAGATTATGTTGGCATCTGGATATAGGAAGGATTGAAGAGGAGAGAGACTGGAAACATAAGATCAATTAAGAGGCTTCTGAAATAGTAGAGGCAAAAGGTGAGGAAAGCCTGAAGTGTCGGTTATGTGGATAGAGAGAAAGGGACACATGCAAGAGATATTGTGAAAATAAAATTGACAAAACTTGGCAATTGATTGAGCTGAAGGAGAGTGAGAATTCAAGACTGACTCCAAGTGTGCAGATCTGGGTGACTTGGATGGATGGTGGTGTCCTGAATAGAAATCAGAAGTTAGGAGACATGTGGATTTCATATGAGGATAAGACCCTGGTAAGTTTGAGATGACTACAAGATATCCTGTTAGAAATGTTCAATAAGCAGTTGGTCAAATAGAGTTAGGAATCAGGAGAGAGACTAGGGCTAGTTATATACATCTAAAAGTCATTTGATCAAAATGATCTTGAACCCAGAATGGCTAATCCAGGTTAAGAGAATGCTGTGGTTCCATATCCTGTCAAAATGATAGTTCATGAGCCCCAACTGATGTGCCTACTTTTTCTTTAGTCAGCCAGAGGACACAATTAGTTCAAAACAAAGGTATTTAATGAAATGGTATAGTAAGATAATTTGCTATAGAACATTCCCCCCATAAACCTTGAGCATAGTCTCCCACAAATATATACATTGTTAGTAGAGAAAGTGAACTGGCATAGAGATGACACATTAGAGGTCTACACATGGAAAATATATGTGATGGGATGTTCTGAATTTGTCTTCTTTCATTCCTCACTGAGCAGTGTTTCTACTGGGATCAGTACTCAGTAGACTCAACAATCTACTTCTTTGAGGGACACATTCAGACCTTGTTTAGCTCTAGTCTCCACTGCCTTCAACTTCTAGCTTAGTTGATATCCTTGGCCAGCGTACGGCTATGGTCTTCCAGAAAGAACAGAAACCCTGACCTTCCCTGTTCTATTCCTTCAGTCTTAGCTTTGAGGCCTGCCAGCTCCTGAACAAGTGATTCTCAGACCCAATAGCCAAGCTCTCTGAAACAAAGAACAGGGTTTGCCTAGTAAAATAATGCTCTTAAAAACTTGACCTTTTCTTTCAATGACACTTATGGGGACTGTGCAATACACTCCCCAAATGTTCATCTCTGCAAGCTAGGCTATAAACCATGTAATGGTTATTTGCCTAATAATTATAGAAGGGAGAGAATTCTTCTCCATTTTAGTTAATATAGTCATAGAAGGACCAGAATGCAATGTAAGGAAGGAATTTCCTTAATGTCATCATGGAGGGTTCAGCATATAATCCCAAATGAAGGAAGAACAACAACAACAATGGAAGTATTAAGGAATGCCACAACAATCCTTAATCACCTTGAGAGAGTTGGCCTTGGCCATTGGATGACACAGCTGACACCACCATGGAAACATCTTGTGTTTGGCTGAATTATTCCTGTCCCTTGGGCCTATGTATAAAAACAGCAAACCAATCAGCAGTTGAAGAATCAGGCTCAGGAATGATTTATGGGGGAGATCCCCTTGGACCAACAAAAAGGGACTTTATCTCTTTTATTTTTCCATCATCCATATCATCAGGGCTATTGAACCAATAGAAGACAATGTAACTGGTTAGAAGCAGAAACACATACCCAAGAACAGGCACAGATGCAGAGAGATAGGACCTGTATGAGGAAGCAGCTTTGAGGAAAGTGAACCTTTGAAGCAGAAAAAAGTGCCAGCTTTAAATCAAAACCCCAGGAGCCCAGCTAAGGGACCACCTATCAAAGATGCTGCTCCTAAGGGAAGATGCACAAGACCTTAGGAGATAAAATAATTCCAGTCCATGTAGTATCAGATGTGAGTTATTCTTTGCTAGATGTGTGTTTCTCATTGCCCTTCTACTCTAAGTTTGAGCTCAATCTTTCCAGACACAATATATGCATTTGTGAGAGTACACACTAGGTTTTAAAGAAACAATATTTTATACCAACTATTCTTTTTGTTTCTTTGTTTTTTGGAAGGGGGAAGGCAAGGCAGTTGGGGTTAAGGGACTTGCTCAAGTTCACACAGCTAGTAAGTGTCAAGTGTCTGAAGCCAGATTTGAACTCAGGTCCACCTGACTCCATGGCTGGTGCTTTATTCACTGTACCACCTAGCTGCCCCAATACCAAATATTCTTGCTGTGCCATATTAGTGAATGCCTCTGCTAAAAGCAAATTATTTACTAACTGGTGAGCCCACCAATTGTGGCCCAGGAGCTAAAGAAATAGGATTAGTCACCCACAAGGTTATTCCTAGAAGAAGAGGAGAACCTAAGGTGTTCAAGTACAAGTGGGGCAAGTATCCCAGAGGGGGGTATCATAATGATCTGTCAGCTTTTAGACTGGAGTTTCTGAATTTGTAATGTTAATGGGATTTGAAGATCTTCCATGCCCTTGTGTTGGCAAGTAAACAGGTACTTAGCACTGAATTTCAAGTTAATTATATCAAGCCTCTGTTGAGAAACAGAAGGTCTGAACCCCTGTTGCTGATATAATAGGAAGGGGTGGGGCAGGAAGGAGCCAATAACATATATAAGGTATTAGCACAAGCTGGAGAGTCAGAACTTCTTGGAACAAGCTGTGGGGAGACTGAGGAGGAGAGGACCAGGCTGGAGAAAGTGATTTTGAGAATAGAGCTTATGGTGGTGGAGCTTCTTCTGAGAGTCAGCAGAAACTTTTGCTGAGAGCTTCTGAGAACCAGCCAAGCTGGCAAAGATATCCAAGGGCCAGCTGGATCTGCCAGAGAAAGCATGACCGTGGTATTGGTACTTTGTCTGTTTTCGGTCTATGTTGATTTCACAGGCAGGAAGTGATTTTAATGAGGGTGCTGGCATCATGCATGAATGTTATTGTGGCTTTGTTAAGTCTTGTCTTCCCAAGAACAGAAACTGTGAAAGATTTGAGGTGGACTGGACAATGTGAGCTTCAATATGGAACGGGGACTGAACCAGGAACTGGGAGTTGTCTGCCTTTGAACTCAGGTAGCAGTTGGTTGGATTCAGGTAGGAGCTAGACCATGGAAGAGAAACCATGGAAGCTGAGAGCCTGCCTTGAGTCAAGATGAAAAGACCTCTCCTTAGGTATTTTTTAATGCTGACTGATGAGATTGTAATTTATTTGTTTTCTAGGGGTGGGTGGCCTTTGTACTTTCCACTACCCCTTAAGAGGGTACCTAATAGTGACTGATAATATTGTAACATAATTGTGACCTAGGGGTGGATGATCTTTATACTTTACACTACCCCTTAAGAGGGTACTTAGTAATGACTGATGATATTGTAACTTAATTGCAGGTGGAGAACTTTGACCTTTGTACTTTGTGTCAATTAAGGAGGCTTGCCTCCTTAAGGGTGATTGAATTAAGGATTTGCTAAATGAAGGACTTACTAAATGAATGTTATCTTTTGTTTAAAACTATGTGACCACTTTGGTGAAAACTGTGTGGCCATTTTAGTGTTAAGTTGTAAAGCTAAAACATTCTGAATGCTGTATTTTGATTTTCTGTGAATGTTTTGCCTTAATTTGTTACTGAATAAATAGAGAGTTCACTGTGCTGTGTAATCAGAACCTTGAAAAGCTGTTCACAGCAGCAGTCCTCTGGAAAGCTGCTCATGCTTGGCTTTACAGAATTAAAAGAAAAAAAACAACTTTGCATCTCCCATTCATATATATGAATAAGTAGAGGGAGAAAAGATTGTGATTCCTGACCTTTTCACATGCAAAAGTGGTCACTCAAAGTTGTAAATGGGCACAAATTTACAGAGATAATGGAAAAAGTAAAGAGAAGCTGCCCAGGAGAGGACCTAGAGATAGACCTACAATTAATGTTCAAGACAGATGTAGATGAAGATCCAGCAAGGCAGAATGAGAAGAAGCCATCAGAGAGGTAGGAGGAGAACCAATAGTGAGTATGTATCACAAAAACCCAGAAAAGAGAGAGTATAAAGGAGAGAGCAGCTGACAGTATCAGATACTTCAGAAAGATTGAGAAGAATGAGAATTGAAAAAAGCCATTGGATTTAGTCATTAAGAAATCATCAGTAAGAATGGAGAAATCAATTTCTCTTAGATACTGAGACAGGAAGAGAGATCACAAGGGATTTTGGAAAGGAAGAGAGAAAATTAATGCATCATGTGTGAATCACTTTTTCTAGGAGTTTGCTTATAAAAGAGAAGGGATATAGGAAAATAGTTCAAGGGAATGATAGAATTAAATTGAAAGTTTGTAAAGGTAAAGAGGTGGGGTGTGGAGAGACTATTAGAACCTCAACAGAATTTGGAATCAACTTTTTTTTCTTTTTTTTCTTTTTGGAGGGCAATTGGGGTTAAGTAACTTGCCCAAGGTCACACAGCTAGGTTTTTCTGCAGTTTTTTCGTGTGTGTGTGTGTGTGTGTGTGTGTGTGTGTGTGTGTGTGTGTGAGGCTGGATCTGAACTCAGGTCCTTCTGACTCCAGGGCCAGTGCTCTACTCACTGTGCCACCTAGCCGCCCCTGGAACCAACTTCTTACTGAGGATCATGCAAAGAAAAGATAGAGACTGCCTGAGGCAGTGGACCACAAGGACACAAGGTATCAAGGCAGGAGGAGAGCCTGATACCAACCACCTCATCCATATCAGCCATGACTGCAGCATCCAGAATAAGAAAGGACAGGATCAAACAAGACCTATCAAATACATTTAAGATTGCTAGAGGAACCAAGCACAAGATCCCAAACCAAGACCTGAGGCTGAAAATATGAGTAAACAGAAGAACATGCCAAACACAATGAAGAACTGTGATGATTTAAGAGAAGCCCAAGAGGTTAGAGCAGAAGAAAAAAGTAACCCCATAATAACTGCAAGTAGAGCCACAGAGGGGAATGGCTTGGCCACAAGGACTACAAGAGTAGAAGGGGAAAAAATGAAGTAAGAGATAAAAAATAAAATAAGAAATAAAATGAGACTTCAGGAGGAAAAAATTATGAGTATCATAAATAATGTAGAACAGAAGGTGGGAACCTTATCCAAGAAATAATGGACTCTCTTAAAATAGAAGGGAGCAAACAGAATCCAGTAGCTTTGTAAGACAACAAGAAATATTTGAGCAAGGATGAAAAATTGAAAAAGAAAAGAAAATATAAGGTATCTACTATTAAAAATAGCTGACAGGAAACATGCCAAGGAGAGATCATTGAGGCTTCATGAAAACTGCAGCTAAACTGAAAACAAAAACAAAAACCCTAGGTACCATATTTCAAGAAACCTTAAGATAAAAGTGCTCAGATCTATAAGAACCAGAGGTCAAAGTGAAAATAGGAAAAAAAAATCACCTTCTAAAAGAAACCCCAAATTAAAACCACCTAAGAATATTATTGCCCAAATACAGAATTTCTCAGTCAAAATAAAAATACTGAAGACAGGCAGAAAGAAAGAGTTAAAGTGCCAAGGAATAATATTACTCAAGACTGTGCTGGAGCAACCACAAAGAGAAGAAAATCTTGTAATACAATACAGATAATTCTCCCTTTACATGAATTTGCATTATGCAAATTCTATTTTACATAAAGAAATCCACATTCTAATAAAAAAAAACCTATGCTAATTTTATTGTACCATACTGTGTTCTGTCTCTCTCTCTCTCTCTCTCTCTCTCTCTCTCTCTCTCTCTCTCTCTCTCCACTCCTACCCCTTGACTTATGCTCCATGGCCTCCCACCCATGCCCTCCAAGAAAAACCAAAAAAAAAAAAAAAAAAACCCTCCAAATTAAAGCAGAAGAACAGAGGAGTAGAAGATCTTGACTTGAGACTTCTGGTGCTGAAAGAGGATACCCTTGCCCTACTCCAGCCACCTGCCCTTGTGTCTGGTCCCTTCATGTCTGTCTTCTACCTGTCCACACTCGCCCAAATGTGTTCCTCCTCCTGTTCTTTCTTCTTTATCCCCAGCCCCAATAGGTCCTTGAACTGTGTACTCCTTTCCTTCACAGGCACATGGTCCCCTTTCTGCTTGCCTCCGTCTCTTCCCCACATCCATGCCCAAATTTACATTACATAAAAATTACTTTGGATGTAGGTCTATGGAACAGTCTACTTACATAAAATGAGAATCATCTGTGTTACAAAAGGCAAAAGAAAAGGATTTACAATCAAGAATAGCCTAGTCTTTAAAAGATTAGAGGCCTTTAAATCATTCCTCATGAAATGACCAGCACTGAACAGAAACTTTAAAATACAGGGAAATCTAAAGCATAATTTCCAAGAGAAATCTTAAAAGAGTAAATACATTTGAACAATTTGAAGGAGCTAAAAAAATCATGAAGTGCTTACCTTCTAATGGGATGAAAGAGACAAGTGTCTTTTCAGAATCCTAAAGTCTTCAAGGGCCACAAAAAGGGAGTTAAAATAAGACAAATCAATGGCTAATGGGGATAGAGTTGAGGAGTAGGCTTCTAGATTGTTGGTTTTAAGAGAGGAAAGAAACAAGAGATGAAAAGGTGAAAGCCAGGAAAAAATTACCATTTTGTATAAATGAGATACATGAAAAGGTTATACAAACTTAGAGCAAGGAATAAGGATAATGTGCATCTCATGACCTCTTAACTGTATAAAAGAGTATTTAATGGAAGGGAGGAAGAGGAAGGAAGGGAAAGAAGGAGGGAGGGAGGAGGACTGAGGGGGGAGATAGATGGACAGAAAGAAAGAGGAAAGGAGAAAGAGAGAGAGAGAGCAACGAGAGAGAGAGAGAGAGGTGGAGGGAAGGAGAAAGAGAGGGAGAGGGGAGAAAAAAGGAAGAGAGAGAAGAAGGGAGAGGGGAGAAAAAGAATGGGAGAGAAAGAGGGAGAAGGGAATAAAAAAGGAGGGACAGAAAGGAAGAAAAAGGGAGAGACAGAGAGGGAGAGGGAAAGGAAGAAAGGGAGGGAGAGAAGGAAGAGAGAGGTTGTAGAAATATATTAAACTCAACAAGGATATGGATGGAGACAAGGAAAGGTGAAATGGGATAAAAGAGAAAGAGTAGAGTCAGGGAGAGAATAGTCTCAAGTAAAACAAATTTTTACTTGACAGAATTAATCATGAAGGATGATTTTAAAGAGGGTAAAAAAGTATAGGAACCAGAGATTGATATTGAGGGAGAGGAGTAGGAATAAACCACTCTGATTATATGTTAATCGTACTTATCAGATTCCTTCTCTTTCTCCACCTCTTCTTTGTAAAGAGGATGTAGAGGGAGAAAGAGAAAAAACTATAGAAGATCATATTGGAAGGAAATATATAATTAACAGTTATAACAATAAAAATGAATATGATGAGCTCACCCATAAAATAGTGGATGGGAAAATGGATGAGAAATTAAGGTAAAGCAAGGGGCAGCTAGGTGGCACAGTGGATAGAGCACTGGTCCTGGAGTCAGAAGGACCGGAGTTCAAATCTAATCTCAGACACTTAATACTTACTAGCTGTATGACCTTGGGCAAGTCACTTAGCCCCAATTGCCCTGCCTTTCCCCCTCCAAAAAGCAAAAGAAAGAAATTAAGATAAAGGAAAATGTTTTTTTACAAAAATATATTTGAGGGGCAACTAGGTGGCACAGTGAGTAAGAGCACCGGCCTTGGAGTTGGGATGACCCAGGATCGAATCCGACCTCAGAAAATGAGCACACACACAAAAATAATGACTGGCCGTGTAACCTTGAGCAAGTTACTTAACCCCAATTGCTTTAAATATATATATATATATATATATATATATATATATTTGAAATGTAAAGACTCAGAGCTAAAATGAAAGACTGGAAAAAAATTGTTATCCTTTACGTAAAATTGGAAACGCAGAGTAACAATCATGATCTCAGGTAAGACAACCAGGAAAAATAATAGATAAGAAGAGAAACTACATTATGATTAAAGGCATCATCAATAATTAAATAATATCAATAGTTGATAAGCAATACTACTAATAGTTATTAAGCACTTACTATGTGCCAGGTACTATGCTAAGAGCTGGAATAAAAGAAAGTTTTTTTAAAATACATCCCTGTCCTCAGGGAGCTTGCATTCTAATGACGGAGGCAACATGTACATGTAAGCAATCTATCTAGCAAATAGAAGGTAATCTCAGGGGGAAAGCACAAGCAGAGTTGAGGTAGGGAGGGTGAGACCAGGGAAAGGTCACTTAGAGAAATTGGGATTTGAGATGAATCTTGAAGGAAGCCTGGAAATGTAAGAAGAAGAAGTAAAGACCAGTCTCCCAGGCACAGAGGAGAGCCTCTAAGAAGACACATTCAGGTGATGGAACATCATATGGGAGGGACAATAAGCAGGCAGATGTTGCTACATTATGAAGTTTATGGAGAAGAATAAAATATATAAAGTCTGGAAAAGTAGTAAGGATTCAGGTTGTGATGGTCTTTAAATGACAAATAGGGCATTTTCTATTTTATCCTGGAGGTAATCAGAAGTCACTAGAGTATATTGGGGAAAGGGGAGGGGCGACATGCACTTTATGAAAATGACTTTCGCATCTCTGTGGAAGGGGATTAAAGTGGGAGACACCTGGGGCAGGGAGACCAACCAGAGGCTATTGCTAAAATTCAGGTGTGAAAAAGTGAGAGCCTGGAGCAGGGTGGTGGAGAGTGTGTGCGGAGAGAAGGGGACATATATGGGATATTATGAAGATATAAAAATGACAAGACTTGGTAAAAGGTTGAATATGTGGAGTGGGTGCAAGAGAGAAGTCAAAAATGATGCTGAGGGCAGAGCCAAGATGGCGGAGTAGAAACAGCTCGTCCAAGCTTCTCTGCCCCCAGATTCTCCACAAACTATGTAAAAAAGGACTCTGAACAACTTCTGGAGCCCCAGCACCCACAGAACGACACAGAGAAGCTAACCTCCCGCTGAGGACAGCCCAGCACCCTGCAGGAAGGACCAGCGCAGTGGTCTGGGAGCCGGCAGCGCGCAGAGCTCAGAGCGCAGGAGCCGAGCCGAGCCCAGGTCCACGTGAGCCGAGGTTTTAGCCCCAGGGCGGCAGGGCCAGCAGCCGGCTGGAGGAACCCCAGAACACCAGGAACTGTGGAGACGCCAGAATTATCAACATAGACTTGCCTAGGACAAAGTAAGAGGTTAGTGTCCTATGGACTTTGGGACCTGTATTTGGGGAATGCGTCAGCTCCCTCCCTGGGGGCTAGAAGCCGCTGAGGAGACACGCCATTTTGTAGTTTTCATAGGCATTTCCGGCTCCCAGCCTACAAATCGTGGGGAGATCCAGCGATCAGTCTTGGGGGGTAATCGCTCTTGCTTTAACCTCCCTGGATCTGAATTGTGATCTAGGGTGGAAGTTGTGGGTGGGTTTACAGCTTGCCAGAAACGGAAGTTACCCCCAACACGTTCGGGAGGAAAATTCCTCTATCTGGCCTTAAAGCCATAGTGTGGCAACAAGCCCAAAAGTCAAGCAATTAAGTGGCAACATGCCAAGGCAAAGGAAACAGAAAAATGCAACCCTAGACTCCTATTTTGGGGGCATAGAGCAGGAAAAGGACTGTGAGGTCAGAAGTCCTGCTCCAAAAGCCCCAGGGGAAAACATGAGCGGGTTGCAGGCCATAGAGGACCTTAAGAAGGACTTTAAAAATCAAATAAGAGAAGTGGAGGAAAAATTGGAAAGAGAAATGAGAAGGATGCAGGAAAAGTATGAAATGAGGGTCAACAGCCTGACTGAGGAAAACAACACCTTAAAAAATAGACTAGCTCAAATGGCAAAGGAGGCCCAAAAGGGCAATGAGGAGAAGATGCCTTAAAAAGTCGAATTTGCCAGATGGAAAAAGAATCTCAAAAGTTCACTGAGGAGATTCATTCCTTCAGAGTTAGACTGGAGCAAATGAAAGCTAGTGACTTTATGAGAAATCAAGATGCTGTTAAGCAGATCCAAACAAATGAAAGATTAGAAGGCAATGTGAAATATCTCATGGGAAAAACCACTGACCTGGAAAATAGATCCAGGAGAGACAATTTAAAAATTGCTGGACTACCTGAAAGCCATGATCAAAGAAAGAACCTGAAATCTCAAGAAATTCTCAAGAAAAACTGCCCAGATACGATCACCTCACTGAAAAAGATCCAAAAGAAAACTCCCAGAAATATTATAGTTCAGAATCCCCAGATAAAGGAGAAAATAAGTGGCCAGGAAGAAACAAATTCAATATTGTGGAAACACAATCAGAATAGCCCAGGACCTGGCAGCTTCTACACTGAGGGATCAAAGGGCATGGAATATGATATTCCAGAGGGCAAAAGAACTGGGAATGAACCCAAGGGTCACCTACCCAGCAAAACTGAGTATTTTGTTTCAGGGGAAAATATGGTCATTCAGTGGAATAGAGGACTTTCAAGCATTCTTGAGGAAAAAACCAGAGTTGAATAGAAAATTTGACATCCAGACACAAGAAGCAAGAGATGCCTGAGAAGGTAATCAGGGAAAAGAAATCAAAAGGAACTTATCAAGTTGAACTATTTACATTCCTATATGGAAAAGCAATAACTGTGACTGATGAAATCTTTCTCACTATGAAAATAATGGAAGAAGGGGGTGTGGTCATATGAATACATATGTGAATGTGTGTGTATATGGTTACAGTTATATATGGATAGAGGGCATAGGTTGATTTTGTTGGGAAGGGAGAGTACTCAAGGGATGAAATTATGAGGTGAGAGAGGAAAGTGGCAAGAGGAGATGGGGAGAGACATGGTAGGGTAAACTATCTCATGTAGGGGAAGTGGTTGCAAAGGAGGGGGAGAATAAGGAAGGCTAAAAAGGCAAAACCACATTCACATTGAATTTGGTTCAGGGAGAAAATGACATACATACTAAATGGGATATCTCAACCTGCAGCAGGATAGGGGGAAGGGGGATGAGAGGAGGGATGATGGATGGGAGGGCATCCTTGGGGTGAGGGGAGGTTGGAAGTACCCACTATAGAAGAGGGACAGGATCATGTAGGGAATGGACCAGGTGGGGGGTGGGATGAGTGGGAGGGAATTATAAGCAGCCTTGTACAATATATCTACCATGATAATGTTTTGCATAGCTAGACATGTACAACATATACTGATTTACTATCCCAAGAAGGAATGGGTGACAAGGGAGGAAGGAAATGGATCTGAAATTCAAGGACGTAACATTAAATGTTTCAAATATATATATAAATACTATTATTAATACTCTTTTGCCTATAATTGGGAGATAAGATGTGCAGGCATTGGGACACAAAGATTCATCTTCCTCTAATGGAAAGTCGATGGGGGTATGGGAGAAGGTATGGGAGAGAGCAGATTGGAGGAAGCGATATCTTGTGGGACTGCTATTCTGGGAGGTTGGGTAGGGGAATAATGGGGGGGGGGGAAATGATTGTAACTCAAAATCTGGAGGAAATGAATGATGTAAAACAGAAGTTAATAAAGTATTTGTTTAAAAAAAAATGATGCTGAGATTATAGACCTAGATGACTGGGAAAATGGTGGTAGCCTCTATAGTAACAGGGAAATTTGTAAGAGAAGAGGTTTACAGGGAGGGAGAGAATAGTTAATATACATGCACTGAATATTATAGCATATTTTAAAAAGATAATTGAATTACACCGAGAAATAGCAAACTATAATCACTGAGAACCTCAGTATACCTGTTTCAGACATATAGAAACCTAAGAAAAAGATAAAGTTAATAGACATGAATAGAATCCTAGAAAAGTTAGATATGACATCTCTGACAGTTATTGAATTAGAATTGAAATAAACATAAAATTTTTCTCAGCTATGAATGGCACCTTTATAAAAACTGAACATGTACTAGAGTATTAAAAATTCATAAGCAAATACATAAAAGCAGAAATATTAAACATCCATTACTGACTACAATGCAATAAGCATTATAATTAATAAAAGAAATTTGAAGAAAGGATTCCAGCTTAAATGGAGATTAAGTAATTAATCCTAAAGAATTGTTGGGTCAAAGAGTAAATCACAGAAATAATAGATAATTACACTTTAAAAAAAGCAAGACAACATTCAAATATTTTTGGGATGCAGCCAAATCAGGCTTTGCAGGGAATTTATATCTCTAAACATTTTCATCAACAAAAGAGAGAAAGAACAGATTAATGAATTAATTATGCAACTAAGAAAAAGATGGAAACAACAAATAAAAACTTAACAAAAAATAGGAATTCCTAAAATAAAAGAAAAGATAAATTGAAGGCCAAAAAAAGAAATTTGACTTGAAAAATGAAACAAGGAGCCATTCTTTTTCAAAAGTGGTTGGCCTAAATAGCTACACTGGAGGGGGAAAAAAGTAAGTGAATTTTTTAAAAAACCTTTTTGTCTAAATTATAATATGTAGTGATGGTCAGTCCATCAAGATGACTAATAAAGAAATATATCAATGAAGTTGAATGGCCAAGAACTGAATCAAAGGAAAAGAGCAGGTTAGATTTAGAATATTCTAGTGTTTTGTTGTTCTTGTTCTTGTTCTTGTTTTGTGCTGAATGTGGTGACTTTATTGATGGTACACAATACAGGACTCTAGGTTTTCCCCCCTATTATAGGGGAGCTTTGGTACCAGGATGTGAATGGGACACAGGATCCCCAGTATAGGAACGTAGCTTAGGAATGTAGGCTCCCCCGTGGTGGATCTCCTCTTTTTGGATGGGGATGAAAATCCAGAGATTTCCACTTTACTCCTTGGAGGCCATGTAGACCATGAGGTCTACTACATAGCTGCTATGACCATACTCATTGTCATACCAAGAAATGAGTTTGACAAAATGGTTGTTGAGGGCAATACCAGCACCAGTGTTAAAGGTAAAAGAGTGGGTATTGCTGTTAGAGTCAGAGGATACCTGGTCCTCTGTGTAGGATGAGATGGACCTTCAAGGGTCCCTCTGGTGCTTGCTTCACCACTTTCTTGATATTATCATATTTGGCAGGTTTCTCCAGGTGGCAGGTCAGGTCCACAAAAGATACATTGGGAGTAAGTACATGGAAAGCCATGTCTGTGAGCTTCCCATTCAACTCAGGTATGACCTTGCCTACAGCCTCAGCAGCACCAGTGCAGGGATGATGTTTTGGGCAACGTTACATCATGCCACAGATTACCAGAGTGTCCATCTACTGTCTTCTGGGTAACAATAATGGCATGGATTATAGTCATGATTCCTTCCACAATGCAAAAGTTATCATGAATGACCTTGATGGAGATGACCAAGTAGTTGGTGGTGCAAGAGATATCACTGACAATATTAAGGGAGTTAACATACTCCCTTAATATTGTCATACTCCCATCATGAACATTGGGACATCAGCAGAAGGGGTAAAGATGACAACTCGCTTGGCTCCACCCTTCAAGTGATGCCCACCCTTTTCCATGATGGTAAAGACTTCAGTGGACTCTATAACGTACTTGACTACAGCATCTCCCCATTTAATATCCCACTCCTAGAAGATGGCAATAGCTTTTCCATTGATCACCAGCTTCCCATTCTCAGCCTTGACAGTGCCCTTGAACTTGCCATAGGTGGAATCCTATTGAAATATATAAACTATGTAGTTGAGGTTAATGAAGGGATTATTGATAACTATGATGTCTACTTCACCTGACGTGAATGCAACCCTGGTCACCAGAAGCCCAATACGGTCAAATAAGTTGATTCCAACCTTCACTGTCTTATTTCAGGGATGTGACTGAAGCAGAAGAACCTGGCACCAAGCTTGGAGAAAAAGTCAAAAACTATAGTGTTTTTAATGACCCCTAAAGCAAAGATCCAGTTCTTCTGGTGATGCTATGTGACTGTGAATCAAAAAATGCCACAGTGTATGAAGAATTAAAATAAGCCACTCAAAAGTCAACAAAGAATGATATACAATGAATACAGAGAAGCATGAAAAGATTTACATGATCTGTTGAAGAATGAAGTGAGCAGGACCAAGAAAACAATGTACACAAGGACTAAAATAATGTAAATGGAAAAAAAAAAACCAACTACAAAACCATCAAAAGTAAATGTTTCAAAATGCCAAAAAAAAAAAAAAAACCCAAGCAAATCCCTGAAGAAGAGATATTAGAAGATGCACCTACCCCACTCCTCTGTAGATGTGGGAGGTCCACAGATGTTATACATTGCATAAATTTTCTGATTTTTTTTAATGGAGTGATCAGTTTTGCCACTTTTTTCTCTTCTTCATCTTTTAATTTTTTTTCTTAAAGCTATTCTTTATTATATAGGATGACTGACTGAGAAGAGAGAGAAAGGGATAACAATAGCAATTCTGGTGAAATAAAAAACAAAAAATATCAATAAATTTATTTTTTTTGGTTTTTTTTTTGTTGTTTTTTAAAAGCATTTATTATGTGCTAAATACTGTGTTAAGTTCTAGGGATATAAATATAAGGTCCCTGCCCTCAAAGAGTTCACATTCTAATGGAGTAGACAACATGCAAATATATATATGTATATACAGTGCAAATGGAAGGTTAAAAATGGATGCTAATCTCAAACTTCATTTCCTTTCAGGGTTGGGGATAGGCATAGTATTAAAGAATTATAGTTCTTTGGGTTTTTTCCATTACTGTTCCAGAAAGGGTGTGTGTGTGTGTGTGTGTGTGTGTGTGTGTGTGTGTGTGTGTGAAGAATTTATTTATTTATTTATTTTTTGTTATTAAACAAATGCTTTATTAACTTCTGTTTTACATCATTCATTTCATTCAGATTTTGAGAATGGGAATGAGTGAATGAATGAAAAGGCGTGCATTAAATGCTTGAACATTCAAGGCGTTTTTCAAAGCAATGGAATATAGATGCAAAAAATGAGACAATTCCTACCTTCGTGGAGCTTCTAGTCTAAGGGAAGACAATACTTTTAGGGGAATGGTGGCCAGGGAAGAAACTTCTAATTTGGTAAGTTACAGGGACTGTGAGTAGAACAATGAGGAAGTTAATTGACATACCCCTTCCAGAAGTAATGATATTCTTGATTTGATTACTATGACCAAGCAAGAGGAGGAAAATGGAGACAGCCAGATAGATAGCAAGATCTTGGTTGGATGACTGGATGGGTTACGAAGGCAAAACATGGCAGCTAGGTGATATAATAGATAGTGCACTGAACCTGGAGTCAGGAAGACTTGAGTTCAATTCCAGCCTCAGACAACCTACTAGCTGTGTAACATTGGGCAAGTCACTTAACTTGTCTGCCTCAGTTTCCTCAATTGCTTGGGGGGAATAATAGTACTCAGGATGGTTGTGAGGATCAAATGAGATAATATTTGTAAAGCACTTAACACAATGCCTTGCACATAACAGGTACTTTAAAAATGATAGTGATGATGGTGGTGGCAGTGATGGTGATGGTGATGGTGATGATGGTGATGGTGATAATCTGGGGCCAGTTAGACATAAGGGTTAGATAAATTTGTACTTGTAAAGTGACTCAGTCACTGCTCAAGATGTCAGGGCCACAGAGCAGAAGTTCCAAAGAATTAATTAGTGAGGGGGGAAAAGGGTGCAGCATGTTACCAACAAAGAATTACATCTTAGAAATATTATTAAAGATATAATCAAAGGTATATACAGCCAGAAAAGTAGATGACCTGTCATACAGTAAGAATGAGAGATAACTAATTGATGGATCATTCACATGTCCATATCACATGTCAAACAAGCTAGAAGAAGGCACCATACATGTACCCCTTGTTTTTAGGAGGACATGGACAAGAGCCTGACAAAATGAAAAGGCATAGATGAGTTGTTATCTGCACCAACGGAAGGAATACCACATCAGTGAAATCGCAGATCCATCAAAAGATTGAAATAATAATAATAGCCCACATTTATATAACACTCTAAGGTTTACAAGATACTTTGCATCCATTATCACAACACCCCTATGATATTGTCTAAGCAGATCCATAACTTAGAATATTTTTACTTGGGACCAAAAAACAAAGTGGAGAGGAGGGTTTTCAGGCTGCTTTCTTTGGGATTAGGAGAGAGTCACAGAGTCACAGAACTTGAGAGTGGGAAGAGATCTTTCAAACATCTTCTCTAAACAATACACACAAGAGAATTCCTATTAAGACAATAAAGATCTCAGAGTAGGAAGATGCCATAACCTCTCTGGGAAACCCATTCCATTTTGGGATGGATCCAATTGTTAGAAATTTTTTCCTAGCATTAAACCTAAATTTACTTCTTTGCAACTTCCATATATCAATCCTACAATCTTCTGGGGCAAAACAGGAAAAATCTGATCCCTCTTCTACAAGTATTTGAAGATATATAGGGCAATTGGATTGCCCAGTGGTTAGAACACTGGGCTTAAAGTCAAGGAAGATCTGAGTTCAAATCTGGCCTTAGACACTTACTAGCCATATGTCCTTGAGTAAATCAAATGATTGCTTCAGTTTCTTCAACTGTAACATAGAGTTAATAATAAGTACATACCTCATAGGGCTGTTGGGAGAATCAAAGAAGATAATATTTGTAAAGCATTTAGCACAGTACTTGGCATACAGCAGGGACTGTATAAATGCTAAATATTATTACAACTATCATGTTCCCTCCTCTTGCCCCCAACTTCCACAGTCTTCTAACTAATCCTTGCGTGGCAGGGACTCAAGATCCTTAACCATTAACCATTCTTAAACTGTGGCTCTGAGACCTGAACATAATGCTCCAAATGAGGTCTAATGAGGTTTGTTACCTTCCCTATTCCTAGAAGCCCCATCCTTCTTAACATAGTCCAAAATAGCATTATCCTTGGGGGCTAATACATCAAACTAATGACTAATATTGAGCTTTTGGTCCACTAAAATCCCTAGATCTTTTTCAAGACAACTGCTGCCTATTGATGCTTCCCATCTTACCATTTTGAAGCTGATTTTTTGTGTGGTTTGGTTGTTTCAGTTGTGTCCAACTCTTTATGACTCCACTTAGGGTTTTTTTTGGCAGAGATATTAGAGTGGTTTGCCATTTCCTTCTCCAGCCCATTTTACAGATGAGGAAACTGAGGCAAACAATTAAGTGACTTGCCCAGGATCACATAGCTGAGGCCAGATTTGTGTAAGTGTCTGAGGCCAGATTTGAATTCAGGAAGATGAGTCTTCCCGACTCTAGGCCATCATGGCCCAAGTCCAATACTTTATATTTCTCTCTATTGAATTTAATATTATTAGGGTTTAGGTGTTCCAGTCAGGATCCTTTTGGATCCTAATATCATCCAATGGGCTATTTATTCTTCCCAGCTTTGTGCCAACTATAAATTTGATGAACTTGCCGTCCATGCCTTTATCTAAAGCACTGATATAAATACTAACAAACATAGGAGCAAACAAGGGATCTCTTGCCACACTCACGATTACTCTTGGAATCTGGTCATCCAATTGGTTCCAGATCTATCTGACTGGATTACACCTACTCTATATGTCTCCATCTTCTTCACAAGAATAGCCTGAAACACTTTAACCAAAGTGTTGCTAAAACCTAGGTTAACTACATCTACTACATTCCCTTCACCTCCTAGATTAGAAATTCTGTCAAAAGGGAAATGAGGTAAGCCCATGATAAAGCCAGGAAGCCTCTTTGCTCCCTTTCTGGATGTTTACTAACCGTCTCTCATAATCTATCCTAGAATGTTCCTCCTAGGAATCAAAGTCACATTCACTTGCTTTTCTTCTCTCTTTTTTTTTTTAACCAGGGTATTTGGTCTCCTCCAACCTTATGGTACCTCTCCTCATTTTTTCTATGATCTCTCAAGTGTCAGCTCACTGGCTCACCCACAGCGGCCTGTTTTTTTTTTTCAATTCTCAAAAAAGTAGGTCATCTGGGCCTGGTGAGTTGAATTCATCAGGGCTAGCTAGATGGTACAGTGGACAGAGTGCTGGGCCTGGAGTCAGGAAGTTGTATCTTCCTGAGTTCAAATCTGGCCTCAGATATTTCTTTTACTTATCTTGAGTATAGGCTCCCTGTTTATTTTAGTTCTGTTATTTTAGTTTTGTTTTGTTTTTTAATTCTAGTCATTAGTTTTAGTCATTTGAGTTTTGTTATTTCCTCTGCAAAGGTCATTCTCCTTGAGAGAGAAAGCAAGCAAGAACTGAGCATTGAGTTAGCCTCAATCCATCCACCCCCAAGCAAAGATCATTTTCTTCTTTGATCTTCTTCCTCCCTCCCCAGTATGGCTAAATAAGCACATTTCTGAAAGCAATACTTTGTGGAGTGGCCCAGAGACAGTTGTGCCCCAAGGAATTATGGGTCAATAGAGGACTTTGAGGTGATAAGCGGTGCAAGATCTTTTTCAGATCCCAATTTGTCTGAGGCAATGCCCATTCAGTGACTAAGGAACCTAAGCATTAATTTAGAAAGGCCACAGTCCTGCATTGCATCCTAGGCTATTGCCAGTCATCTTGATTTTTGTCCTGCCATTAGATGGGTCTGGAGCAGAGAGTGAAGCTGACAGCTTTGCACAGTTCTGCCTCACTTAAATTCAATTCATGTGCAAGACACACCATCGCCCTCCTGATGTCACTGGTCAAGAACAAAGGACCAACAAGTAGAAGGGGAGGGGAATTATCTCCAGTCCCACTCCCATGTCATTGTCCTGGGGCATGGACATTGTTTATTGTTACATGCTGATTATAGTTCTGAAAACAAATATTATTATTCCCACTTAAAGAATATAGAGAGGAAGAGCTCAAGGTTACATGTCGATAAATGGTAGAAACCAGAACTATCTTCCAGGTTTTCTGACTCTAATTCTTTATGATTTTTCAGTGTCAGACTAGGAGACAGAAGCCCTGACTTCCTGTTCTGGCTTGGTCATTCACCCTGTGATCTTCTCTGGGCCTCAGTTTTCTCACCTGCATAAAGAAGGAGATTGGAATAAATGATCCCCAAGGTTGCTTCCAACTTTGCATCTTCTCATTTCTTCTCTTGTCCTGGTCTCTCGCTGTTCCACATGGGACAGTCTCAGTACGGTACCTCAAACTTTATGGATGCTTCATAAATATTTGTTATAGTGAATTGAATCTGCTAGCCAGACTATGAACTCCAAGAAGGTAGGGCCTGGGTCTGCTTCTCTTCTACCTCCCCCAGGCTGTGGAAACCCTGAGCAAGTTGCTTGGATCATCTGGTCTTCCTCTTTCCCTGGGGATGGGGGGACGGGAGGTTACCAAGAACAGGAATAAGGGGCTTCAAGAACAGACTTGAATGACTAGACTGAGCTGGAGTAACCTTCCCATCCAAGCTATGGGCCTACCCTTCCTGCTACTGTTCTCCTAGGTCAGGGTCATTACCAATACCCAACTTCCCTAACTAGTTAGGGAATCTATATGTATTTGGGCAGAAGGATGGGGAAAGATTGGATGACTTTAATCCTTTAAGATTCTGTTTATTTTACCTAATGCTCCAAAAAATTACATGAAGAACCAAGTAGACACAATACTAGTTTTAGTGCAAAGATCTTTGGACTTGGAGGCCAAGTGTTAATCCTTGCTCTGGCACTAACTCACTATGTGACCTTAGACAAGTCACTTTTAGTCTAGGGATTTAAGTCTTTATCTGCAAAAGAAGGAGATTAGACTAATTATCTCATAGTTCCTCTCCAAATATGGTATTCTGTGACTTTGGGATTAATAGCATCCTAAGAGTCCTTTGCTGCTGGTTCCCAACCTCAGGTTGGCTGTATCACCACCAGAAAACATAAATTATGTCAGGAAATGTAATGATATTTCCTCTTGGATCTCATACAGTACTCTGTGTGTGTGTGTGTGTGTGTGTGTGTGTGTGTATCCCTAGTGCACACTCTCTACCTTACTGGCTTCTGTGCAACAAGAAGATTCCCTTGTAAAAGATTCCTAGAAGATGAGTTGTACCAGTTGTAAAGTCATGGGAGGGTTGTAATCAGCACTGGTGGAAGGCATAGCTACATCAGTGAAGTCACAAATTCACTGAAATATCAAAGAATATACTTATCATATACTATTGTGTATTATAACTGTGTTGGTGTCATATTAGACCATGAGCTCTTTTTTTTTTTTTTTTTTGCTTTTTGGAGGGCAATTGGGGTTAAGTAACTTGCCCAAGGTCACATGGCTAGGTTTTTGTTTGTGTGTGCATTAAGTGTCTGAGGCTGGATCCGAACTCAGGTCCTTCTGACTCCAGGGCCAGCATTCTACTCACTGCACCACCTAGCCACCCCTCTTTTTCAGTTCTAAACATAAGGTTCTACACAGAGAAAGCACTTAATGAATGTTTGTTGAATGAAAAAATGAAAGAACAAACAAACAAGCTCAAGGAAATGTTCATGGGCTGTTTGTATTCCAAATCACCTTGGACCGCTGAGGCCCATAAAGGAGCAGGTCTAAATTCAGAGGAAATGGAGCTCAGAGATGCTAAGTGAGCGACCTAAGAGAACAGAGCAACAGACGGGCTGACTCCAGGCCAGAGGAGCCATGCGGCCTCCCTCTCTCCTCTCTCCAATGAAGGAACTGTGATTCCTTTCCAGAAACCCAGCATTGGGAGACAGCCTCAGGAAACTTCAAGGGAGAGGCTGGGAAGAAATTAGTAACCCTTTCCCAGATCTGTTTAGAGAAGCTCTAGATGCTGGGCCAGGCCTCATCTGTCTTCGAGTCTCTGGGGCTCAAGGAGCCAAATTCTTCAGTGGTCAGACAGCTTTGGAGACGCTGGAGAACTGACAAGCCCACAGTCCTGGAGAGAGGATGGGGTGGGGGTGGGGAAGCTTTGGGCTGGGGCATGCTGCCTATACCCTGCTCTACCCTTCAGAGAGGGTAAGCAAGCTGCCCAAGGTAGCACAGCAAAGCATAAGAGGGTCACCAATTCCTTCTCTTTTCTTCTCCATTCTCCTCCCTCCACACCCCTCATTTTGCCCCTTCAGACTCCTGGAACCTTCTTTAGGCTCATACTAGACACAAGGCATTGTGTTAAGAGGGGAGAGGGTGAGGGGTAGCTAAGTGGCACAGTGAATAGAGCACTGACCCTGGAGTCAGGGGGACCTGAGTTCAAATCCAGCCTCAGACACTTGACACTTACTAGCTGTGTGACTTTGGGCAAGTCAATTAACCCCAATTGCCTCACCTTCCCCCTCAAAAAAAAAGATTGGAGAGGATGTCCTGCAGACCCTTTGCCCAAAACATGGGCATGTGCATAGCAATTAAAGTATCTCTTGTCACAAACGTTATTACATTTCATTTTCCCAACATATCTGTGAGATGAACAAAGAAAGGGTTTATCATTCTCATTTTTGAGATGAGGAAATTTAATGAAGTAACAAACCCAAGAACACAGAGGAAATTAGAGACAGGGCCAAGACTAGAACCCTTTTCCAAGCCTCTTTCAATCACACCCCACTCAGGAGAGTTCCCAAAGGAGAGCCTTAACATGAGGGCGATAGACAAGATCCTCCCCTTTAGTGATGGATCCTGGCTATCACTGACAGATTTCACTAGGCTAGGCACCTCTGTCTGAGCCTTGTGGGGATGGAGGGAACAGGAGGAGCTCATCCTAAAATTAACCAACATGATAGTCAGGATGTTCCTCCAAAGGAAACGCCAATTCTTAGCTGATGGGAAAAAAGTATTTTGTCAAATACGGTAGAACTCTACTGTAAATACATATGCTATTCTCCAGAATCAGATATCTATGAATACAGAATGTCAGAACTTCAAAGGGCTTGGAATCATATTGAAAGAGACCTCAGAAACCATCTAGTCTAACTTGTTCCTGATTAAGAATCCTGTATGACATCCTAGAGAGTGGTTATCCAGTCTCTCCCTGAAAACCATTAGTGATGAGAAGTTCATCGCCCTCTGGAAGCAGCCCACTCCATGCTCAGCTCTCATAATTGTTCGGCATCTCAAGCCCAGTAGTGTTTCTGTGACACCTCCCCTACCCTATCTTAGTTCTGCCCTCTGCTTCCAAGCAAAACCAGTCTGATCACTCTGAAACATCGCAGGATTTCAAACCCCTGAAGACAGCAATCACAAACCCGTAATTCTTCTTGCCACACCAAACATCTAATTCCTTCAACAGACACTTCCTTCTTATGTTTTTAGGTTCTCCTAACCATTCAAGTTGCCTTCTTCTGGATGAATTCTGACAAATCAATGTCTTTCCTATAAATGCTCTGAACACAATATCACTAATGTGGTCTGACCCTCCTCATCTGGGTATGGTACAGTGGGTATTTCCCTTCAGAAATGGTGCCTGAGGTCCCTTCTACCTCTGAAATTCTGTAACCATATGGCAAGGGGATAAAAGGGGGATATTTAAATAACTATAATGCATAACATTATATAATAAAAATTAATTTGATGCCAAAGTACCATGAGAAATTCAAAGGAAGAAAAGAGGCAGTTAAGGAAGGCTTCTTGGAGGACGTATTATTTGAGTTGGACCTTAAAGGATAAGCAGGAATTAAATCAATGAAGAATGGGAGAGGTGACATAGTAGACATAAAGAATAGCACAAGGGTGGCAACAGGAAAGTGCTGGCAGTGTGCAGGGGACAGAGAGGAATCCACATCAAGAGTGACTGGAGTATACAGTTCACAGAGTGAAGCAAAGTGATAAGAGTCTGGAGAACACCAAATAACATGAGATACAGAGAGACAGACATGATAGATGAAATGTACATAGATATGTTTGTGTACATACATACATGTGCACCTATACATGTGTACATGTGTGTATATACCTACATGTGTATGTGTGCGTATTTGTGCCTATACATACACATGTATGCATGTGTGTTGTGTCTGTGCGTGTGTGTGCACATGTATGTATATACACACATGTGTATGTGCGTGCATGTGCATCTATACGTGTGCATAAATATGTGTGATGCAGGTATGTGTGTGTATATACATATATATGTGTGTGTATATGTTCCTTTCTATAGAGAGAGAGAAGTAAGCTGAGGGTCAGAGAGTTTGAGTAACTTGTCCATGATCACCCAGCTAATAAACATCTGTGTGAGGATTTGAACACCATTCTCTCCTGAATCCAAGTCCAGCAAGCTGTCTGCTGTATCTGGGGTTGACTCTGATCTATACTTTGTCTCTTCCTGAACTTAGTGTGCTGTACACAACAGGTATGCAATGCATGCTTATTTGGGGTATTGATATTGTTGCTCCACAGTGAGTCAATAAGCCCAAATGTTAGTCCCATCTCTGCTCTGTGACTTTGGGCAGATTACTTGCTCTTTATAGTCTTCAACTTCCTCATTTGTAAAATGAAGCAGTGTTGAAGGGGCTTTGGGAAGCTAGGCACTAATACACTGTTAGTGGAACTGCGAATTTGGCCCAACCTTCCTGGAAAGTAATTTGGAATTATGCTTTTTTTTTTTTTTAAGTGACTAAAATGTCTCTGCTCTTCAGTCCAGAGATTCCACTATTAGGCATACCCCTCAAAGGAGGTCCAAGACAGAAAAAGAGATTGTTTATATGCCAAAATATCCACAACAGCATGTTATGTGGCATCTAAGAACTGGATACAAAAATAGGTGCCAATGACTAGGGAACTGCTAAGTGAGTTGTGGTACATGAATATAATGAAATATTACTATACCATAAGAAACAATAAATATGAATTCAGACAAGCAGGAGAAGGTTTCTGTGAACTGATGCAAAATAAAGTAGAACCAAGAAAATAATATATACAATGATCACAAAAATACAAACGAAATAAAACTAATAGCAATAGATAGATAGATAGATAGATAGATAGATAGATAGACCAAAAGTAGTGTAATTATAATGCTCAAGTTTGGCACCAAAGAAAAGTTAAGAAAATGTATCTCCCTTCCTTGCTTGCAGAAGTAAAGGAGCTATGAGAGTCAAGCACTGCACATATTGTCAGATGTCATTGATATAGTGATACATTGGCTGGTTTTGATGAACTGGGGGTTTTTCCCCCTTTTTTGTTCTTTGTTACAAAGAAAGGCTTACTAGATAGGGAATGAGAAGAGATGTATTTGTAATGAAGCTGATGTAAATATATATATATATACACACATATACATATATGTACATATATATAAGAATATTTTAAAATAAAACAAAGACACTGAACTAGATGGCCTCTGAGATGCCTGTCAACTGACATCAAAGGATCCCATAAGCATTCCAAATTGCTGGCATTCATAGGCCCTTTCCCAGCCTGTAACCCCTTTTGCCTCTGGGTATATCTCTGGAGTGGAAACTGGGCAATCTTTTGCCTTCTTATGGTCAGTAACTTTCTGACCTCTTGGGGCTAAATTGAGCCTGTTCAGAATCTTCACATTCTAAAATTAAGAGCTCAGATCCTTCTATCTATTCCGTCTATGACTTTCCAGAGTTTGAGGGAAGCTTTCCAGATATCTGCTCTTGGGAAAATCCATTGATGGCCATAGCTTTCTTATCTCCTGTCATCCCAGCCCCAGATGTGGTGACTAATAGTAAAACTCTCGCAAGTCATTGGATACTTGTACTACTTTTACCCTTTCTTTACTCCCTTCAGAGATTTTCCTCTCCCTCCGAACACATGGCCTCTTTCATAAAAACAGCTGGTGGAATGGGAGCTTTTTAGGGCTTAAAATACTATCCTTTTCCTTCCTTCATCTTGACATTCAAGGCTCTCTCTTAATACACCTCACCCTACCCCCATCTATATTTTAGACTTATCTCCTGCTGCTCCCCTGTAGTTATCCTCTGTTCCAGCCAAACTGGATGATTCATAATTTCCTAAATCTGTCTCACTTTCCTGACCCACTAACCTTGTTCATATTGTGCACTATTTCTGGAATGTCTTCTTTCAAGTCTTGACTCCAATGGCATCTCTTCCTGTGAAGAGTTTCCCAATTCTCCCTGCCTTAAGTGATCTTTCCCTTCACAGAGTTCCCATAGCCCTTTGGTTGCAACCCCCATAGACTCCAACATTCTGTCTTGTATGATGGTTATCTGTGGATTTAGGATTTTAGATTTAGAGCTGGAAAGAACCTTAGTCCAAAGTAATATTAATAGGATTTAAGATCTTCCTCACCCATTAATAGGAACCCATAAAGAGAAGTTTGCTTATGGGAGTCTTGCTTACAAAGGCTTTGACACCTTTTGCTAATTTCTAATTAGGCATTGAGTCACTAGGGTTGTGATGCCTTCTGGCTCTGAAAAGTGTATATATACTCTGAGTTGATATTTTGCTTTGGGGGCTCACTTATGAAAAGGATCTTGTGATTCCCTGGTTGAGATTTTGAGTGGCCAAATGTTCAGAACTCCCTGACTGCTCAGATGTAAAGGCTCTTAATCCAGGGGTGTATGTGAAGTGTATAGTTGATTCAGGCAGTCAGAGCCCTGTCTGTTCATCTTTATTTCTCTGCTTGTATTTTCTTTGTATTTTTTCTATTTGTCTTTTCTTTGAAGTTCAGGGTGCTGACTTTTCCCCTGAACTAATGAATGTAATTAAAAAACACTGTTGATCCCTTAAACAGCTATCTTTCCTCATAAAGCAGATCTAAGAACCTGTGCTAACAGCCATCATGGATATGCCAGAGTGGTTGCTACTACATTTAACTTGTCCAATCCCCTCATTTCACAGATAAGGAAACTACGCCCAGAGAAATGAAATGACATACCCAAGGTTACAGAGGTAATAAGGGGCAGAGCTGGCATTCAAACCCTCATTGTCAGGCTTCAAATCCAGAATTTTTTTCACGCTGCAAAATGCCAGCTTTCATTTCAACTCCAATAAACATTTATATTAAATAAACATTTCTACCAAAGAGGCAGTTAGGGGCACAGTGGATGGAGTGTGAGGCCTGGAGGTAGGAACTCACCTCCTTGAGTTCAAATCTGGCCTTGGACACATTCAAGTCTTACTAGCTGTGCCCTAGGCAAGTCACTTGACCCTGTTTGCCTCAGTTTCCTCATCTGTAAAATGAGCTAGACAAGGGAATAGTAAATCATACTTGTACCTTTGCCAAGAAAACCCCAAAAGGGGTCACGAAGAGTCCAACAAAACTGAAATAAATGAACAACAAAAAACACTCATATTCAGCATCCCAAGCATGCAAAGCACTGTGTTCAGGGCTAGGGGGGAGAGAGAGAAGGTTGAAACAGAACAAGGCAGTCCCTGCTCTCATGGATAGTGGAAAGAGATGGACTTTTGAGTCAGTACCAGATTCTAGTACCAAGTTTCTGTCGTAATAGCCACATGACCCTTGAACAAGTTTTATCACCATTCTGAGCCTCTGTTTCTTCATCTAAAAGTGAAAAACTAGGATGAGATTTTTCTCTAAGGCCCCTTCCAGCTCTGAAAACAATAGCTATGATACAAAAGAATATGATAAGAGCATCAAGGGGCACAAGCAAAATCTATATGAATACTAAGGGAAGGAAAGCTCATTACCTATTGGGGACAATCAGGGAAGATTTCATGGAAGAAGCAGCATGTAGCTTCCTAACAGTAAGCTTTGAGGAGGAAGGATGTGCCTTGCTCTTCTTCTCTTTCCCACATTATGGAGCCCAGTCTATAGACAAAGACAACAATAAAACAAATGAAAAGATCATGTAAAGGAAGCCGGACCTTCTGGGGGGGAGAGGGGAGGTGGCGTGCTGCCAGGGTGGAATCTTGCACACAATGTCAGGCAGAGTCATCTTATCACTTGTATTTGCTGAACTGTTTTTCTTGGTTACAAGGCAGAATTCAATTAGAGGCACACAGCATGAACTGGACGTAGAAGGGAGGCAGCAGCATCCAGAAATGGACATCGTGGTAAAAACAAAAGGCATTCACAAATTTGATAGAGTAAGAAATGAATGGATGAGATAAAGTGTAAGAGAGGAGAGGGGAGAAGAGGGGAAAGGAGGGAAGGAGAGAAAAGGAGAGGAGAGGAGAGGAGAGGAGAGGAGAGGAGAGGAGAGGAGAGGAGAGGAGAGGAGAGGAGAGGAGAGGAGAGGAGAGGAGAGGGAGAGAGAGAGAGAGGGAGAGAGAGGGAGAGAGAGGGGAGAGTTGAGGAAAATGTGAATTGAATTGTACTGAATCACCAAGAAAGAATTTCAGACACCCATTCTGGAAAATAAATATGATTATAAATGCCAGACTGAATTAGGCATTGATTTCCAATATAGGTAGATCCTATTTTAAGGTAATCTAATAGAGAACACCTTTGCAATTCATGACAGAAACTCACCAGAGATCTTTGCAGATAGAGCTATAATTGGTGGCTAGATGAGGGAAGCCATGTACCTAGTATACCTGAATTTCTGTGGGACATTTGACATTTCTCATTAGATGTTAGTGTACATAGTGGAGATGGTCTGAATATTAGTTCATTTAGTTGGTTTCATAATTGCTTCATTGATCAGACAGAAGGAATGTTAATTAGTGAATCAATGTCAGACAGGAGAAAGGTCTCTGTTAGAATGCCCAAGGGCTCCACCCTTGGCTCCAAACTGTTTAACAAAGAAGAAAACTTAGCTAGAATGCTGATCAGATTTGCTAATGGTACAAAATGGTGTAGGTCTGTTAACCTATCAGATAACAGAATCAAGATCCACCTGAGGTCCTCAGGCCAGAATGAAGGACCAAATGTAATAAAAATGAAGCTTAATAGAGATAAATATAAAAGTCCTATACTTGGGTTTAACAAGTTGACTGCATGCATACAGTGAGGGATGTTTGATTAGGCAATAGCCAAAAAGGGATTTAGGGTTTTAACAAGCTCAGTATGAATCATCAGTATAGCATGACAGCCAGAAAACAAATGAGATCCCAGGGAACCTTTACAGAGGCATCACATACAGACCAAGAGACCAAATCTGAAATATTATGTTCAGTCCTGGTCAGGAAATTTCAAGAACATTCATGAGCTGAAGGTGATCCCAATAATGACAGAACTAGCCATAGGCATCAAAAGGGCTGTCTTACGAAGGAGGGACAATATTGATTTTGCTTAGTGCCAAAGCATTAGTACTACCAGGAGCCAAGAATCAATGTTACAGACAGGCAGATTTCAGCTCAATAAAAGAAAATCATCCTAACTCTCAGGGCTATCCAATAATGGACTAATAATACCATGCCTACTTAACATAGTACCTGGCACATAGGAGGTGTTTAATAAATATTGATAGATTGATTGGCTATCTTTGTAGGTACAGAATTTCCCATCATTAGAGATCTTCAAGGACAGCATGGATCAAAAATGACAAACTCACTGCCTGCAAAAATCCTGAATGAGCCCTGAACCAGAATAAAATGTAATTGGGAAATGTCTAAGAAAATAAATTAAAATACAATGTGACATAAATAATGTTAATTTGTGGTTTCTAAGTCAATATGTGGTCCATAGGGATTCTCTAAGAAAATCCATTTCAAATAAAATATAACACCTGGAGAGGAAGGGGGGAGGGGAAGGGAAGGGAGTGAAGGGGACAGGAACAGAGGGAAAGAGAAGGGAGGGATAAGGGGAAGGGGAGAGGAGATGGGAGAAGACGTGAAAACGAAAACAGAGGAGAGAAAAAGGAGAAAAGGGAGGGAAGGAATTTTAACTGGTCATCACCGGCATGGGTGGCTATTTGCTGAACATACTATGATCCAGTAATACTAGCCTCCTTGCTGTACCGCTCACACACCACTCCATCCTGCAACTGAAAGTCTGTACCTGAAAGTCGCCTGTACCTGGAATTCTTTCCCTCCTCATCTCTGCTTCCTGGCTACCCTAGATTCATTCAAGTCTCAGCTTAACCCACCCTCTGCTCTTTCTAGTCCTCCTTAACTTTAGTGCCTTCCCTCTGAGTCTACCCCAAATTTGTGAGATTTTTGAGAGCAGAGACTGTGTTTTTTGCCTTCCTGTCACCATTACTTAGCATAGTGCCTATGTTTTTTAGCACATGTTGTTTAGTTGTTTGAGTCATTTCTGACTCTTCGTGACCCCTCTTTGAGATTTCCTGGTCAGAGATACTAGAGTGGTGGCCATTTCCTTCTCATTTTACATATGAGGAAACTGAGGCAAACAGGGTTAGGTGACTTGCTTAGGATCACACAGCTAGGAAGTGTCTGAGGGTGGATTTGAACTCAGATCTTCCTGACTCCAGGCCCAGCACTCTATCCACTGCACCACCTGGCTCCCCTATGCCTAGCACCTAGCAGATGATTAATAAATGATAGTTGGCTGACTGACTATAAAGGAAAGTCATGGGATGAGTGGGGAAGGTCTTCTCTATAACCTCTATGGCTCTTTCCCACTGAGGGTCAGCACTAGTGGCATTCTGTTGCAGGGACGGGTTAGGAGACTAGGTTCAAGTCCTAAGTTCTACAGCCCAATCATTGCTTGACCTTGGGCCAAGGCTCCTCTTCTTCCCTTAGTCAATGTCACACAAAGGATAGATCTAGGACTAGAACTATGAGATATCAGTTTATAGGGTCATAGGATTTAGAGCTGGAATTGACCATAGACATCATCTCACCCAAACCCCTCAATTTTACAGATAAGGAAATCAAGACCCTGAGAGGGGATGGGACTTACTCAAGGCCACAAAGAGAGAGCAGAACCAGAATTTAAACCCAGGACTTCAAAGTCTAAATACAATATTCTTTCAAACATGCCATGCTAGTTTTCATGAAGATCTCCTCTAGTCCTGACATTCCATACCTTGTGTTCCAGGGTCCCTTAGAATTCTGTCCAGTCATTGTCAGGGCTGCTCATCCACTTTTGGTGTCTCACTTGGGGCTCCAAGAAGCCATAGCACGAGCGGCAGCCAGTACCATCTCAGCAAACAGGCCAAATCAGGTGGAAGGTAACCAAAAAGCCTGAAACCCACTGGTGAGTTGAGGGATGTCTACCCCAAGCATGTGAAGACATGGGTGGGTGAGAACAATTTGTTCCAACAGCCATGAAGACAACTGAAGCAGGTGCTGTCATATATTGAAGACTCCAGGGGTCATCCAGTGCATCCTGGGCCATTACCGGTCAGCCTGACTTATCTTGCCACTGGACTTCAATGATTCTGGAAGAAAGAGTGAGGCCGACGACTTTGTGCAACTCACGAGTCAAGATATCACCCCATGATATCATTGATCTTGGAATATAAAGTTAACTCTCAATGGCCTTTACCTGACTTCTTTACTTTGTGGCATCAGTTTTAAACCCTAACCAGACTTCTGGGTGCCACCCTACATGTACCTAAGCCACCTGTTTGTTCCTGCTGCCAGTTGATATGTGCTCACAGAACAGAAATCAATGGATACCAGCACAAAGCAAACAGTTAGAAAGCCAAACCAGTCACATGAATTCACAAAGAAATCACAGTCTGTACTCTAAAGCCAAACAGAAATCTGAAAAATAAATAGATAGACAAATGAAAGAATGAATGCATAAATAAACAAATGAGTTAGTTGATGATTGATATTATCTGCATCACATTCTTCTCTCCCAAGTCACTCAAATAGAAAAAATCACAAGTTGATGTATTTGTTGAATTACAAAGAATTCTATCAATTCGCCAAATGAATGTCATTTCAGTATGTAAGAGCTAGAAGGACCCTCAGAGACCATCTTATGGTACTCTCTCATTTTGTAGATCAGGAAACAAACAGAAACCCAAAGACACACAAAAACCCCAAGGACACACACCCATGTCTCCTGAGTCCAAGATCAGGATACTTTCTCAGTTAATATTGTGCACTCTTTTTCTTTCTGTCTCTGAAAACGTACATTCTCCTTAATAAAAATGACTTAGTATAGTTCCCCTATTCTCTCATAACTCCATGGGCTGTGACAATGTGTAAGGAAAGGACTTGACCTTGTTGAGGAAGATGGGAGGGAGAGCCATATTTGCCCGGATCTCATCCCATACTCTCCCCAGGCCCATGGGGGAAGAAGCCAGACAGAACATCTAGAAATTGCCAAAGACCACATAACCAACTATCAGTATCTCTACCCTGAAGTCACAGGAAAAGACAATTCAGGACACTGGAGAGAGTTCTCTCTGGGAGATGTGGAGGGGTGTGAAGTAAGGGAAAGGGAGGTCTGGGAAAGAAAGTTGTATATCCAAGGAGAGCAGATAGAAAGACTAAAAGGAGTGGAAAGGCAAGGGGCAAGAGAGAAGATAGATACAGATAGGGAAGTGGGGAGAGGAAAGCAGATAAGGATGGGGCAGAAAACTGGGAGAGAGGGAAAGAGATGGAAATGGAAAGAGAGAGGGAGGGATATGAGAAAGACATGGAGAGAGCAAGAAACAAAAGGAAATACAGAGAGAAGGAAAACAGGTAAAGAGAGAGAGGGAGGTAGCCATCTCTAGGGCCAGGAATAGGAGGGGAAAAAAAGGTAAAATTTACATGATAACATTTTTTAAAGCAATTGGGGTTAAGTAAATTGCTCAAGGTTACGTGGCCAGTCATTATTTATGTGTGGGTGCTCATTTTCTGAGGCCGGATTCGATCCTGGGTCATCCCAACTCCGAGGCGGGTGCTCTTACAAGCCGCCCCTTGTGATAACTTTTTTATATATTTAAAAGCAAAGTTGTACATAATAGATTTGCAATTTCATGTGCAACCATCTTTTTTTATTATACTATGTTATGGAAATGCTTGTTTTATTCCATAAATTAAAAATAAAATAAAATGTTTTTAAAACAAGACAGTTTTTGGGTAGAAACAAGGGGGAAAGAGAGAAAGAAAGGAAGAGTGGGAACAAGCAAGAGGGTAGAGAAGAGAAGGAAGAGAAAATACCCATCGTGGGGAGAGAAGAAAAAGAAAGCCAAGGAAATATTAGGAAGAAGTGGAGGGAAGAAGAAAAGAAAAGGGAGAAGAGGGAAGGAAAGCAAAGCAAAGGCAAACTGGAAGGGAAAGGAGAAGAGGGAAACCAGAGATGAAAGTGGGGAAGGTCCTGGGGTTCTTGCCCCTTTTTCTATTGTTCCTCATTTGTTGGGAAGGCATTAAGACTCTGGTAGGAGCCTGGGCATCCATCCCATTCTTTTATAGGGCTTTCCCCAAGCTCATATAGACAGTTCCATCTATCTCAGATGGAGGCTGTATGGCTGGATCAATTTTGACTGAAACTGAGACTGGCTCCCAGTGGTCAGGGAAACAGGGATTTCTTGAGAACTGCCATTAGCCTTCCCTCAGAAAACCAAACAGGAATGAGGAGGGGTCACATTGATGAAAGAGAGAGAGAAGAAGGAGGAGGAGGAGGAGAGAGAAGGAAGAGGAGGAAGAGAAAGGAGGAGGAGACAGAGAGGGAAGAAGGGAGGGAAGGGGAGAGAGAAGAAGGACAAGGAGGACAGGAGGAAAGGAGAGACTGAGAGAGAAGATGGGAGGGACAGAGAGAGACAGAGAAGTAGGGAGAGAGAAAAGAAAGAAAAGGAGAGAAGGAGGGAAGGAGAGAAAGATGGGGATGGCTAGCTGGTGAAATGGATAGTGCTGGAGTTAGAGGCAAGGAGACCCAAGTTCATATAAAACCTCAGTCACATCTTGTGAAGCTTTGGACAACCATTTAATATCTTTCAGCCTCAGTTTCCTCATTTGCAATAATAGCCCCTACCAGACAAGGTTGTTGTGGGGATCAAACATGAACATATGTTAAGCACTGTGTTAATCTTAAAGTCCTATGTAAATGTTCACTATGATGATGATTGTGATGATGTGTCTGTGACCAGAAACTGACCAGAGTTTTGATGCTGACCAGTGTGTCTAGTTCATGATAATAGTGCACATTTGTCTAGACCCTTAAAGCATTTCGCTGACAACAGTCCTGCAAAGCAGGTATAATTCTCCCCATTTTACAGATAAGGAAGCTGAGGACTAAAGAGGGTGTTTGACCAGGCCGAAGTCACACAGGGAGTTAATGGCAGGTAGAATTTGAGTCTCCAGGTCTTTAGATCCTAAGTCTCACATTCTTTCTACTACAATGAACTTTATCTAGAAAGGAAGAGCTTCTCTGCTCCCTGGTTTAGCAAAAGCCCCCTTGCTATAACTAGGCCTCAATGTGTCCTTTCCCTGAGGTCCCTTTGTCCCTTTTTCTACCTGCACTTTATCAGAACCATAGAATCTTAGGTCTGAGAATGGCAATGAACTTTGAGGGATCATCAGGTCCAGGCCTGTGCCTTTAAGTAGGTCATTCCCATTTCACAGAGAAGAAAACTGAGTCAAGTTCACGTATTAGAAAGGGGGTAGAGCAGGAAGTAAAGTCCAGGTCTCATGTGCTCCAGTGATATACTTTTACTACTTCATTGCACTTAAAATTGTAAATTTTCTGATACTCTTTGATTGTGGTATTAATTAATTAATTAACCAATCAATCAATCCCTCAGATTTAGGTAGGACTTTGCCATTGGTGGAACACTTTGATATTCATTATCTCAAGCTGCTGTCTGGGTGTCTCTGACTATGTCTTATCCCCTTACTAGTCCAAGAGCTTGCTCCTTGACAGTAGGGCCCCGGCTCATCCTTCTGTTCCCCCTGAGAGCCCCAGCACCCGGGAGCAGAGTGGGTGTTCTGGAAATGTGTGTTGGACTGAGCTGCACTACCACTTAATGAAGTCAGAGGCCATCTGAGGGCGCCCGGGGAGCAGAAACTCGTACCCCCCCACCCCCACCCTTCTACTGAGTGGTAAACACCCCTACTGTTCTAATGGAAACCACATGTTTAGGAGGAAAAAGTGAAAACTTAGCCAGGAAATTTAATCCAGTCATAAACAATGACTTCGAGCTTGGTGTATTGAGGGGATTGGGGGGGGGGAGTGGTGTGAGGGAGGAGGAAAGATCGGGAAATGAAAAAGGGGGAGAAAGGGGTGGGGGGTGAGCCATGTGTCCCTATGCGGGAAGTAAATTTATCAGGGATATATGTGCATGAGAAGTGTATGAACAAGATGTATACATAGAAGGTGCGTATTTGAGGTTATATTTGTGTGTGTGTGTGTGTGTGTGTGTGTGTGTGTGTGTGTGTGTGTGTGTGAATGATGTGATGGGCATACATCTGAGGAATCATGTGGGGCATGGGCTATGCCTATTTATATATATAAGGGAAAATACATGATGTGCCTGTGTTTGTATGATACATACGTATAAGTAAAGAGCACGTACATGGGGAGGGGATGAGGGCTATGGATGCCTGGATAGTGTTGTTGAAGGATGGGTGGTGTCTGAATATGGATCTGAGTGCTTATGTGATGTGTATGAACAGGGTTGTATGTGTCTACACGTGTCTTGGTGAGGACAGGGGGAGATTTATAGCTGAGTATCACCTCACTAAGTGGACTGTTCAAAGGGGCCTAAGGTGCTGCTTTTTTCTGGGGGTTCTGATACATCTCACTGAAATGAGCCCCTTCCCAAAGTCAGCCCCACAGTCACCCACCATGCCATGACTTCTGGAGAAGCAGCAGCTCAGGGAAAAGATGGCCTCTCCTGTGTCTCCCTAGGGAGAACTGGAGTGAGCCTCAGTGACAGACAAGAATATACAGAGATGAGAGACGAAGTCTCAAGACCAGACGTTCTTAGACCTGGCAGAGAGTTGACAGATCATCTCCTCCATTTTGCAGAAGAGGAAATTAAAGCACAGAGAGGCCGATGACTTGCTCCAGGTCACACAGCTCATAACTGAGGCCTCCTAACTCTTTCCACCACCCATGAAGTCTCCTAAGAGCCACCTTGTAAGGCACAGACAGTACCATTACTCCTGTTTTCCCAATGAGGAAACTAGAGAGGTCTCAGTGGGATGAAGGAGTAGTATGACTGATCTGTGATTATGTTGCTTGTAGTGCTGACTAGGATTCCAACCTGTGACTCTAAAGTCCCTTCTGATTCTAAACCCAGCATGTTTTCAGCTACACAGAGCTGCCAGTTAGCAATGAGGCAGTCCAGTGCATAGATAGATAGTTCCTGGCCTGGAGTCAGGAACACCCAAATTTAAATCTGCCCTCAGACACTTGCTAGCCATATAACCCTGGGCAAGTCACTTGACCCTGTTTGCCTCAGTTTCCTCATCTGTAAAACGAGGCTGAAGAAGGAAATGGCAAACCACCCCAGTATCTTTGCCAAGAAAAACCCCAAATGGGGTTACAAAGAGCTGGACATGACTGAAATGACTCAATAACACAGTAGGCTACCAATCAGCCCCAACATTCTATGTTCTGTAACTCTAAAGTCCCTTCCAGCCTTGAAATTCAATGTTCTACGTTCTAAGGTACTGTCCAGCTCTAACATCTTATGTCCTATATTCTAAGAACCCTTCTAGCTTAGACAGCCTATTACTATAATCCTTCTGGCTCCAAACCCAGATAAACTCAAACATCACAGAGAACACTAGAGCTGGGGCGGGCGGGGGGATTGGCAGAAATCATCTTGGTGCCTTTAGTTTCTCACTTTCTCCAACTCAGGAAGCTCTCTGAACCCACTCCCCACCTCTACCCCACTCGCCAACCTTCTTCTGGTGCTAGTTTCAGAGGTCTCCATTTTCCTACAGAAAATCCTGCCTTGTCATCAGACCACAGAATTAAAAACCAAAAAGACTTTTGAGACCATCTTCTTTTCCAGAGGAGGATTGTCACTCGGTCCTACTTGAGACCCTGCCTCTCAGCTTCCATATACCAATTAAATTCAATGAACATTTCTCAGGCACCTACTGTGTTCTGAGCCCTTGACCCTATGCTGGAGAAGAAACTGAGGTTCAATTCAATACAGCAAATGTTTACTAAATGCCTAGTGTGCTTCAAGACCAAAGTTCAGACAAACATTATAAGAAATATGAAGAAGGGAACATCAAAGAGGAGGCATCATCTGCATTGGGCCTTGAAAAAAAAGGAAGAATTTCAACAGAGACTAGAGATTGGACCCAGTCCATTCCAGCATCCAGGCAAGAGATGGGAGAGGTGTTCAATTTGATAGGAACATAGAATATGTAAAAGTATAGTATGTACTTTAAAAGATCAGTATATTAGGTAAAATAGACCCAATTATGCTTTACTTAGAAGGCAGTAGGAAGTCACTGAATGTTTTTAGTACAGAAGTGACATGATTTCTATTTGATTTTGTTTCTCAAGACTGTCTCTCAATCTTGCCCAAGCTGGATGTGCAGTGGCCATTCACAGACCTGATCCCACTATTAATCATCATAGAAGCTTTGATGTGCTCTGTTTCTGACCTGGGCCTGACTCAACCCTCTCTAGATAGCCTAGTGGTTTCCCACTCCTGGGGGCCCACCATGTTGGTGCCAGATTTAGTGCAGACAACCGGTTGATTTTAGTCTACTGTAGCTCAGAAATCCAACCCACCATCCTTAAGTCTCCCCAGTAGTCAGTCAGTCAATAAACATTTACTAAGTGCTTACTGTCTTCCAGGTACTACACAAAGCTCTGAAATTACAAAAAGAGTCAAAGGACAATCTGTATCCTCTAGGAGCTAACAACAAACAAACAAATATGTACAAACAAGCTCTATACAGGATAAATAAGTGGATGAGGAGTGAAGGCACTAAAATTAAGAGTTGGGAAAGGCTTCCTATAGAAGCCTTTAAGATTTAGTTGGGACTTAAAGGAAAGCAGGAAGATCAGGACCCCAAGATAAGGAGAGAGAGCATTAGAAGGGGTTACAAGGTATGCAACACAACCTCCAACAGCACATCAAAAAGACTTCAGGGGTGGGGAGGACCACCGTGAAAGATAATTTGTCGAGGGGATAGACATGAATCAGGGAGACCATGGGATATGCAGAAATGGAAGAACCTTGTCATCTTTCTCCCCTAAATCCTCCCCACTCCTAATGACTTTCTTATTTCTTAGGACATCTTTGGGCATCAATCCAACCCATATCTGAACAAAAATGTGCTCTGCAACCTCCAGAGGAATTGACCATCCAGCTTTCTAGTAAGAAAATAAATTTATGTCTGCCAAGCTAGCTGATTATACATTCACTATCAGCTGAGATGAGCTAGAAAGTTACTGAAATAGTCTAGTTGAGAGCTGGGCAGATAGGTAATGTAGTAGATAGAGTACCAGACCTAGACATTTTCCTGGGTCCAAATCTGGCCTGAGACATGCACTAGTTATGTGGCCTTGGGCAAGTCACTTAACCCTGTTTTGCCTCAGTTTCTTCATCTGTAAAATGAACTGGAGGAGGACATGGCAAACCACTCCAGTATCTCTTCCAAAAAAAAAAAACCCAAATGGGGTACAAAGAATTGGATATGACTGAAACAAGTGAACAATAACATTGGTGAGAGTGGTGGCCGTGTGATTGGAGAAGGACGGGAGGGATGGTAGAGATATTATGGATGTAGGAATGATAGAACTTGGAAAACGATAGGGCATTGGGGGAGGCTGGGAAAGGGAATAATCACAGATGATGCCCAAGATGTGAACTTGGAGGACCAAGAGGATTTCACCAGAAATAAGAGAGGTCAGGTTTGGTGATCTCTGAGTCCCCTTTCAGCTCTGATTCTACTCTAAATTGGGACCTTCTAGGATATAGAATGGAAAAGAATCTTAAAGCCATAGTATCATAGATTTAGAGACGAAAAGGATCTTCTAAATCATCGAGTCTGGAGCCCCCCAATTTTATAGAGAAATCAAAGCAAGGAAATGATAAGTGACTGATGAATCAAAAGTCACACAGATAGGATTGGAACCCAGGTCTTTGATGCCAAATTCAGTGCTTTTTCTACATCAGTTGCCTTCTATTTTTGTCTAATTGTTCCAGGATCATCTTGCTTCTCTACTGGACTATCAGCTTCTTAAGGGCAGGGTTTTATATCTCCCACACGCCTGAACAAAGGGTACATGTTCAATAACCCTTTCTTGAATTGGACCAGGTGAATTCCACTTTGCATTGTGCCCAGGTCAGTTGGTCAATGTTCCAGGCCCAGCCTGTTGGGCTCTAGCTGCCCAACAGAGAAGTGCTGTTTGCTTGAAATGAGTTGTAGAGAATCTCTGGGCTCCAGGTTTATGAGCCAGGGCCACATTTTTGATGGGTCAGAAACTTGAGCAGGCCGATGGCAAGGGAGGCACAGAAAGTTTGGAATGATCTGTTCTCTTTAAAGCATGGAATCAATGCAATCCAAAACTGACTTGAAAACATGAGAGAAGATGGTAAACATCTTATCTAGTGATGAATAAAAGAAAAATTGTAGGATGTCAGAGTTGGAAGGACCTCTTAAAATCATCAAACATAGAATGTCAGGGCTGGAAGGAACTTTAAACTCGTGGAACACAGGATGTCAGAGCTGGAAGGAGCCTTCCAAGATGATCTAGTCTAAGCCTTTCTTTTTTGCAGACCATGTAACTGAGGGCCAGAGATGGAGAGTGGCTTGTCCAGGTCACACGCATAGAGCAAGTCAGTGGCAGAGTCTGTACAAGAATCCAGCTCTCTTCATTCTCAGTTCAGGGCTTTTTCTACCATACCATGCAAATATTTATGATCTTGGAGTCTGACTCTTATAAATAAGTCTTGCAGAACCCGCTCCATGAACATTATCTTTCATGCAATTAAAGATATGTTTATATTGAATTTTCTTGGCTGCATGCCCAAGTCTCATTACAAGACAGATAAAATGAAAGATATATCCAAGAAGTCAGGGAAGGAGGGGGGATGGTTCAGCTAGAAATGGAAGAAGCCCTGGATAGAACTTGATTTAAAATCAGCCTCTTTCTAGGAATGTAATTTAATGCGTCTGCCTTAAAGGTTCATGTCACACTTGGATCGGGATACAGAAACATATGATAGCAATAAAGTGCACACATATAATACTTTATGGTTGGAAAACACTTTCATAGGCATTGTCTTATTGGATTTATTCAATTCAATAAACATTTATTGAACTCCTACTGTGTGCAAGGGTCTGTTTGGGGATACACAGATGGATACAATACAACCTTTATTCTCAAGGAATTAACAACCTAAAGGCATTTACAGAAGTAACTATCATAAAAGGAAAATTGACATTAAGTACAGAGGAGATATCCAGGAAAGATGCTAAGGGACATCTAGGAAGGGAAGAGAACACTTTTAGCTGCAGGTGGGAATTCAGAGGACAAATAAAGGAGGCTTGATATAAGAAATTATATCTCTCCCCCACCTACCTCCACCCCCTCCTGCCAACAATCCTGTGAGTAGTTTGGTAGCACAATGGATAGAGCATAGGGCCTGGAGCCTGAAAGACTCATCTCCCTGAGTTCAGATCTGGCCTCAGACATGTACTAGCTATGTGGCCCTGGGCAAGTCACTTAACCCCTGTTTGCCTCAGTTTCTTCATCTGTAAAAATGAACTGGAGAAGGAAATGGCAAACCATTCTAGTATCTCTGCCAAGAAAACCCCAAATGGGGCCACAAGGAGTCAGACACAATTGAAAATGACTGAACAAGAACAAAAAATGACCACGTGAGGCACACTTGGAAAGTATGATTGACCTCAGAAAGGGCAAATGACCCAGATGGCATGAGATACAGATGGGATTCAAAGCTAGGTCTTCTGACTCCAAGTCCAGAGGTCTTTGCATTATAGTATCTACATAACTGAGGCAGCTGGGTGGTGCAATGGATAGAGCCCTGGGGCTGGAGTTAATACGAGTTCGAAATCATCCTCACACACTTACTAGCTGTGTGACCATGGGTAAGTCATTTAACATCCGTCTGCCTCAGTTTCCTCAACTGAAAAATGGGGATAACAATGCCGTCTATCTCCCAGGGTAACAGTGAAGCTCCAATGAGATAACACTTGTAAGACACTTAGCACAGTGCCTCGCGTTTCTTTCTTATAACTCACCCACCCTTTTATTTCTGTAACTGAATAGAATCAAGACTTTAAGCTAATATTTGGAAAACCATGAAGAGCCACTGAAGGGTTTTAGTAGGCAAAGGATATGATCAAAACAAAGCATTAAAAAATTAACCAAAAGGAAAAAAAAGAAAGAAAGAAAATTAATCAGACAACCAAGTGATGGTTGATAGGCTCATAGATCTAGAATTGGAAGGAACCTTATTTTACAGATGAGAAAACTGAAACCCAGAGAGGCTGTGACTTGCCTAGGATCACACAGCAGTTTGAGCTGAGATTGGATCCCAGGTCTTCCTGACTCCACCTCCAAGGCTTGGTCAAACATAACACAGCCAATCCATCAATCAACATGCATTTATTAAGTACTGACTATGTGCTAGGTATGATTTTGGGCACTGGGGATACAAAAAAAAAGAAGGAAACAATCCCTGCTCTCATGGAATTTACTTTTAACAAAAGGGAGAGACTGAGTCAGGACATGTTTTGCAATAGGAAGCTTTTACATTCCCCATTTTCTACTTATTTATAGGGAAAAAATGTAAACAGATTTCAGAAAAAGAAATTCAAACTATTGCCAACCATCTAATATTGTTCCAAATTGCTAACAATTAGAAAAATTCAAAGTAATTGGCAAGGAAGATAAAACAAGATGGAAATAGTCCATAAAATGTCACAACTGATTGGGACTGCAGAAAGTCAGGCATTCTAAAAGACTGTTGGTAGAGAGGTAAATTAGTCCAACGAGTCTGGAAAGTAGTTTAGAATTATGTGAGAAAAGTTACTAAATACTTTTCTTTTCGACCTAGCAATCCTGCCACTCGGCATGGACTACAAGGAAGTCAGAGACAGAAGGAAAAAATAAACCAAGCGCCCCTGTACACTGAGGGCTGCCAGTGTCTATCATGGATTCCCATCATTGATAGCTTGGGTAACCCCTAAGAAGGAATGTCATAGTGAGGAAGGAGTCTTTTACAGAGCTGTACTGGCCACTGAGTCTCCCTTGAATTCTAAAATCCCACGATTCTGTGTCGCTAAAATATTCATAGTTGTAACTTTTTAAAGTTAAAAAACCAACTAGAAACAAAGTGGATGCTCGTTGATCAGTAACCAGCTGAACAGCTTGTGGAACATAAGGTTAATGACAAACATGAGAAATTTAGAGAAACATGGGAAGACCTGTGTGAACTGGTGAAGAAGAGTGAACAAAGCAGAGTCCAAAGAGCAATGAACATTGTGACTACAATAACAAAAATGGGAAAAACACTAAACCCAAGTCAAATAACTAATAATGACAATGACAGCCAGGAGGCAGCTGGGTGGAATGATGCATACGGTGCTGGACCTGGAGTCAAGAGGACCCCTTACTTACTATCCTTACCCTGTGACAACACCCTTACTAGCTATGGGACTCAAACAAGTCATGTAACCTATCCCAGCCTCGGTTTCCTCATCTATAAAATGAGAATAACAACAGCACCTATTTCATAGGGCTGCCACATGGAGAACTTTGAGGGCCTTCGCCTCCCAGACTGATAGTTTTTTGATGGCAAATTAGGACATCTTTTGTCTCAATTCTTATGTAACCCTTAGACATTGAGTGGGCATGGCCTCAGCAAGCTGAGGAAAGACTTTAATTTAGAAGGGCTAAGGTTATCCATTGCATCGAAGGCCATAGCCATGCATCTTGATTTTTATCTTACCAACAGACTTTAATGACTCTGGAAAGTGAGGCTGATGACTTTGCACAGCTCTGCCTCATTTAAAACCAATTCACTTGGGGTGGCTAAGGGGTACAGTGAACAGAGCACCAGCCCTGAAGTATGGAGGACCTGAGTTCAAATGTGACCTCAGACACTTAACACAAAAACTATCCATGTGACCTTGAGCAAGTCACTTAACCCCAAATGCCCTCCAAAAAGAAAAAAAATTCACTCACAAGTCAAGACATCACCCTCATAATGTCATTGGTCCTCTTTAAGAATGAAGGACGAACCACAACAGCATTTATGTGGTAAGATTTGTAAAGTGCTTCACCTATGCTAACTCACTTGAGCCTCACAGATAACTTATGCAAAATGCTTTTTGAACCCTAAAGCACTATATAAAATGCTAGCTATTATCATTATCATAACTTTGGTGTATATGACATACTCTCTTTGAGGCTATGAGTTGTGTAAGGGCAGCATCCGGTCTGAATTAAATTTTGCATGACCACAGTACTTTGCACACAGATGACACTTTGCAAATGTTTTCTCATTTTGCATTTGAATCTGCCACTGAGGCAAGAATCTATCAGTCTCCTTTAATACCTCAAGTGAAGTCAATAGGCATTTAATAAACACCTACCATGTGTCAGACATTGTACTCAGTGCTAGGGATAAAAAGAAAAAAGGCAAAAAGCAGCCCCTGCCCTCCAGGAGCTTACAGTTTAATAGGGGACACAACATGCAAAAAACAAAAACAAACTATGGACAAACAAGATATAGACAAGGATAAATTAGGATAATCTCAGGGGAAGGCACTAAGATCAAGGGAGACTGGAAAAGGTTTTACTTTGACATTGGTGGTGACAATGAATTCACCAATGAAGAAACTGCTCCCATTCTGCTGTCAGACAACGCTTATTGTTAGAAAGTTGTTGTTTAGATGGCGGAGTAGAAACAGCTCATCCAAGCCACTCTGCCCCCAGATTCCCTCCAAACTATGTAAAAGGGGACTCTGAACAACTTCTGGAGCCCTAGCACCCACAGAACGACACAAAGAAGCTAACCTCCCCCTGAGGACAGCCCAGCAGCCCTGCAGGAAGGACCAGTGCAACACTCTGGGAGCTGGCAGCGTGCTCTGTGCGGGAAGCCGAGCCGAGCGGAGCCCAGGTCCCCATGAGCCAAGGTTTTAGCCCCAGGGCGGCAGGGCCAGCAGCTGGCTGGAGAGACCCCAGAACACCAGCAGCTGTGGCAAATCCAGAATTATCAACATAGACATGCCTATGACAAAGTGAGAGGTTAGTGCCCTATGGACTTTGGGAACAGTATTTGGGGAATGCGTCAGCTTCCTCCCCTGGGGGCTAGAAGCCGCTGAGGAGATGCCATTTTGTAGTTTTCAGAGGCAGCTCCAGCTCCTGGCCTGAGAACTGTAGGGAGATCCAGCGATGATCAGTCTTGGGGGGTAATCGCTCTTGCTTTAACCTCCCTGGATCTGGATTGTGATCTGGGGTGGAAGTCATGGGTGGGTTTACAGCTTGCCAGAAATGAAAGTTGCCCTCCCACATGTTCTGGACGAAAATTCCCCTATCTGTCGGCAAAGACATACTGTGGCAACAAGCCCAAAAGTCAAGTAATTAAGTGGCAACATGCCAAGGCAAAGGAAACAGAAAAATGCAACCCTAGAATCCTATTTTGGGGGCATAGAGCAGGAAAAGGACTGTGAGGTCAGAAGTCCTGCTCCAAAAGCCCCAGGGGAAAACATGAGCAGGTTGCAGGACATAGAGGACCTTAAGAAGGACTTTAAAAATCAAATAAGAGAAGTGGAGGAAAAATTGGAAAGAGAAATGAGAAGGATGCAGGAAAAGTATGAAATGAGGGTCAACAGCCTGACTGAGAAAAACAACACCTTAAAAAATAGACTAACTCAAATGGCAAAGGAGGCCCAAAAGGGCAATGAAAAGAATGCCTAAAAAAGTCAAATTTGCCAGATGGAAAAAGAATCTCAAAAGTTCACTGAGGAGATTCATTCCTTCAGAGTTAGACTGGAGCAAATGGAAGCTAATGACTTTATGAGGAATCAAGATGCTGCTAAGCAGATCCAAACATATGAAAGAGTAGAAGGCAATGTGAAATATCTCATGGGAAAAACCACTGATCTGGACAACAGATCCAGGAGAGACAATTTAAAAATTATTGGACTACCTGAAAGCCATGATCAAAGAAAGAACCTAGAAATCACCCTTCAAGAAATTCTCAAGGAAAATTGCCCTGATGTTTTAGATCCAGAGGGCAAAATAGAGGTTGAAAGAATCCACCTATCACCTCCTGAAAAAGACCCCAAAAAGAAAACTTCCAGGAATATTATAGCCAGGTTCCAGAATCCCCAGATCAAGGAGAAAATACTATAAGCAGCCAGAAAGAAACAATTTCAATATTGTGGAAACACAATCAGAATAGCACAGGACCTGGCAGCTTCTACAGTGAGGGATAGAAGGGCATGGAATATGATATTCCAGAGGGCAAAAGAGCTGAGAATGAACCCAAGGGTCACCTACCCAGGAAAACTGAGTATTTTGTTTCAGGGGAAAATATGGTCATTCAGTGGAATAGAGGACTTTCAAACATTCTTGAGGAAAAAACCAGAGTTGAATAGAAAATTTGACATCCAGACACAAGAAGCAAGAGATGCCTGAGAAGGTAATCAGGGAAAAGAAATCAAAAGGAACTTATCAAAGTTGAACTATTTACATTCCAACATGGAAAAACAATAACTGTGACTGATGATATCTTTCTCACTATGAAAATAATGGAAGAAGGGTGTATGGTCATATGAATACATATGTGAATGTGTGTGTTTATGGTTACAGTTATATATGGATAGAGGGCATAGATTGAATTTGTTGGGAAGGGAGAATACTCAAGGGATGAAATTATGAGGTGAGAAAGTGGCAAGAGGAGATGAGGAGAGACAGGGTAGGGTAAACTATCTCATGTAGAAGAAGCAAGGGGAAGTGGTTGCAAGGGAGGGGGAGAATAGGAAGGCAAAAAGGCAAAACCACATTCTCATTGAATTTGGTTCTGGGAGAGAATGACATACATACTAAATGGGATATCTCAACCTGCAGCAGAATAGGGGGAAGGGGATGAGAGGAGAGATGATGGATGGGAGGGCATCCTTGGGGGGAGGAGAGGTTGGAAGTACCCACTATAGAAGAGGGACAGGATCAAGTAGGGAATGGACCAGGTGTGGGGCGGGATGGGTGGGAGGAAATTATAAGCAGCCTTTTACAATATATCTACTATGATAGTGTTTTGCATAGCTAGACATGTACAACATATACTGAATTACTTATCTTCCCAGAGGGAATGGGTGACAAGGGAGGAAGGAAATGGATCTGAAATTTGAGGTCTTAAGATTAAATGTTTCAAATATATATAAATACTATTATTAATACTCTTTTGCTTGTAATTGGGAGATAATATATGCAGGCATTGGGACACAAATATTCACCTTGCTCTAATGGAAAAGTCAAAGGGGGTATGGGAGAAGGTATGGGAGAGAACAGATTGGAGGAAGCGATATCTTGCAGGACTGCTATTCTGGGAGGGTGGGCAGGGGAAAAACAGGGGGGAAAATGATTGTAACTCAAAATCTGGCAGAAATGAATGATGTAAAACAGAAGTTAATAAAGCATTTGTTTAAAAAAAAAGAAAGTTGTTATTTTTTTCGTATATGAAACAAAAATCTATCTCTGCAAACCCTTACTCCTGGTTTTGCCCTCCAAACCAGGTAAAACAACCCTAACTCTTCTTCCCAAACAGTCTTTAAGATCAAATTCTTGCACACTTCTGTGATACTAATTTTTTAAAAACCTAAATATATATCCCCACATATACTTACTTATTAATTATATACATCTTCTACTATACCAATAATTAAGTCTGCTTCAAAATTTTCACACAAAAAAGTTATAAAAAGATGAAACAAAGGTAAAGTAATATTTGATTTTGAAGGTTAATAGGGAGCCAGTGGAGTTTACTAAATAAGGAAGTAACATGGTCAGACCTGAGCTTTAAGAAAATCACTGGCAGGGGGCGGCTAGGTGGCACAGTGAATAGAGCACCAGCCCTGGAGTCAGGAGAAACTGAGTTCAAATCCAGCATCAGACACTTAACACTTACTAGCCATATGACCTTGGGCAAGTCACTTGACCCCAATTGCCCTGCCCTCCCCCTCCAAAAAGAAAAAAAAAAGGAAAAAAAGAGTAAACTAAAGCCCAGAGAAATGAAGTGACTCCTCCTCCTTCACACAGGTAGTAAATAGGGGACCTCATCTTGTTTTACTTTGTCTTATCTCACGTGCTAGACTCCAGCCCCAGGGCTCTGTCCATTGTACCACCCAGCTGCCTCAGTTAGGTATACACCATCATTCAAAGACTTCTGGACTCAGAGTCAGAAGACCTAGCTTTGAATCCCATCTTCATCTCTTGCCATCTAGGTCATTTGCCCTTTCTGAGATCAATCATCCCTGCCAACTGTACCTCACTTGGTCATTTTTTGTTGTTCAGTCATTTTCAGTTGTGTCTGACTCTTTGTGGCCCCATTTGGGGTTTTCTTGGCAGAGATACTGGAATAGTTTGCCATTTCCTTCTCCAGCTCATTTTTACAGATGAAGAAACTGAGGCAAATAGAGTTAAGTACTCATGGGTAGGCTGAGCCAATATAATAAAATGACAATTCTACCTAAATTAATCTATTTATTCAGTTCTATACCAAACTATCAAAAATTATTTTATAGAGCTAGAAAAAATAATAAAATTCATCTGGAAGAACAAAAGCTCAAGGATACCAAGGGAATCAGTTTTTAAAAGGTGAAAGATAGTGGTCTAGCCATACCAGATCTCAAACTGTATTATTAAGTGGTAATTATCAAAACAATCTAGTATTGGATAAGAAATAGAGTGGTGGATCAGTGGAACAGATTAGATACAAATTACATTATAGTAAATAAACATAGTAATCTAGTAGTATATGATAAACCCAAAGAGCCAAGCTTTTGAAGCAAAACTCATTATTTGACAAAAACTGCTGGGAAAATTAAAAAGTGATATTGCAAAAACTATGTATAAACCAACATCTCACAGTATATACCAAGATAAGGTCAAAATGGGTACATGATTTATACATAAAGGGTGATACCATAAGCAAATTAAAAGAGTACAGAATAGTTTAATTGTAAGATTTATGGATAAGGGGGAAATTTAGGACCAAAGAAGATACAGACAGCATTGCAAAATGTAAAATAGATAATTCTGATTATATAAAATTTATAAGTTTTTGCACAAAAAAAAATCCAATGCAACCAAAATTATAAGGAAAGCAGAAAAGTGGGGGGGGGGCAAAATTTTGCAACAAGTATCTCTAATGAAGGCCTCATTTCTCAAGTATAAAGAGAACTGAGTCAAATTTATAAAACTACAAGTCATTCTCCAGTTGATAAATGGTCAAAGGATATGAACAATTTGCAGACAAAGAAATCAAAGCTATCTATAGTAATGTGAAAAAGTGCTCTAAATCACTATTGATCAGAGAAATGCAAATTAAAACAACTCTGCAATACCACCTCATATCTATTAGCGTGGCTATTATGACAAAAAAAGAAAATGTTAGATGTTAGAGGGAAGGTAGGAAAATTAGGTCACTAATGCACTATTGGTAGAGTTGTGAATTTATCTAACCATTCTGGAGAGTAATTTGGCACTATACCCAAAGGGCTATAAAACTGTGTGTATCTTAATCCAGCAGTACCATTACTAGGTCTATATCCCAAAGACATCCAAAAAAGGGAAAAGAATCTATTTGTATAAAAATATTTATAGCAGATTTTTTCATGGTGGCAAAAAAATTGGAAATTGAGAGAATGCCCATCAGTTGGAGAATGGCTGAACAAGTTGTGGCTTATGAATGTAATGTAAAACTATTGTGCTATATATATCACCAAGGCAATATTCACAGCGCCAACTATGAAAATGGCATATTCATATGCCATATATGCCAGCATATAACAGACTCTCCTTAGAGAAGGCAGAAGTAAAACATTTATTCAGACACGAGAAAGTCAAATCCCAACAACAAAAAACCAAATCCATCATAGCAACAAAGAAGTTAATACATAATAACATCACAGGAAGCAACATCATTCCAAAGCCTTCCCACAAACAAATACTCGCAAGCCTAGCTGTCTGCTTGCCTGCCTCCTCTCTCCCCCAACTCTAACTACTTGGACTCCCAGTTTCCTCTCTTCACTACCTATTCAGCAAGCTCCTCCCACCACAGACTCCATGTGATTATATTTGGCCTATTAAGGGGCAGGGAAGATCTTCAAATTCCCTTTAGGTCTATTAAGAGACAGGGAAGATCTTCAAATTACCATTATCATTACACTATAAGAAACGACAAGTAGGATAATTTCGGAAAAACCTGGAAAGACTTACATGAACTGATGCACTGTGAAGTAAACAGAACCAGGAGAACATTGTACACAGTAATAGCAATATTATTTGATGGAGACTTGTAAATGATTTAGCTATTCTCAGCAATACAATGAATGATCCAAGACAATTCCAAAGTACTGATGATGGAGCATATTATCTGCCTCCAGAGAAAGAGCTGATATTTTTTTAATGAAGACTGAAACATGCTATTTTTCACTTTCTTTCATTTTTTTCTTTTAAGTATTCTTGTACAAAATCACTAAAATGGAAATGTTTTACATAATTATACATATATAACCTATATCTGATTGCTTACTGCCTCAAGGAGGGGGGGAAGGAAGGATAGAATTTTGAACTCAAAACTTTAAATAAAAAGTTTTTAAAATTGGAAAAAATAAATAGTAGAGATTTAAAACTTTTTTTAAAGAAAAAGAATTTTTTTTAAATGTCCTATGGACTTAGCCTTCTAATAAACACAAGCGTATATATATTCTTCTAGGGATGTTGGGGGGTAGATAGAGTCTAAAAATAAAAATGCTTTTTTGGCCTTGACGGGTTCTATATCAAGGGTTGTGGTAGCAAAGTGCATTTGGAGTTAGCCAAAGCCATGGAGATTGAGCTGTGCCAGGACCCTGGGCCCAGGGCCAAGAGAGAAGAGTAAATTGTGTATCAGAATCCTTTTGTGTCTTCCTAGGGCTCATAGCCTACACAGATTTGGGGGGATTGCAGAGGATTAAGGGGGATGAACAGAGAAGAGAATAGGGTTGAGATTAGAAAGGAGAGGACAGGATTAGTGGGGGGAAAGGGCTGTACTCACTGCCAAGAGGATAGATGGCGATGGATCCTCCTAGCCTAGCTGACTACCACATGTTTTTGTTGTTTTTGTTGGTTTTTTTTTTTTCAAAGGAAACAAGTTAGGAGAAGAAAACATAGCTCAGATGGGCCCATAAAACACTGAGAAGGGTGGGGCTGGAACTTTAAAAGGTCCAAGTTTTAAAAGATGCTACAGTGTTATTAACATTCCGAGAAATTATCAAGCTTGGATGTTGGATAAACTTTCTTGAACAACATGACCGCACAGACTCACACAAAACCCCACCACATACACACATTATATTTAAATCTCAGGAATATTTAATCTTTCTCCTGCTAGAACAAAATTTGCTTCTGTCCCTATGCAATAGCCCCCATGAACAGGGTACATTAGTATCGTTTTTCCATACAAAAAGGAGTCTAGCCACAACCACTGGCCAAACTAATGTCCCAGGAGTGATCCCAAGGCACCCAGCAAATGATATCTCACAAGGAGCGGTATCTTGGTTCTGGCAAGATGCCATGTTTTGGCTAGAATTGAAAGCTTCTTTGGGGAGCCTGGCAATAAGGTAAAATCATCTCAAAAAATACTGGGAAAAAAAATCCAGAGTGATCTGAACACATTGGAGAAACTATGAGTCCCAGTCAGGCTTTAGGTCTCCTGCCTCTGCCCATCTGCACATTCTGTCTCTTATGCAGCTTGTAAGAATGCTAGGCTTGGAATCAGGAAGACCTGAGTTCAAATCCCTCCTCAGACATTTCACCTCTCAGCCTCAGTTTCTTCATCTCAGTCAGTCATATGAATTTGTTAAGCACCTATCACATGTACTGTGCTAAGTTACGGAAATACAAATAAAGGTAAAAGATAGTCCTTGCTCTTAAGGACCCCCCAGTCTAATGGAGGGGATCAACGTGTCCAACATATAACTATGTACAAACAAGCCATGTACCACCTAGGTAAAAATGGAAATCATCAACCAAGGGAAAATGGATGAGAAAAGATGATCTTGTAGAAGGTGAGATTTTAGCTGGGACTTAAAGGAAGCCAGGAGGCAAAGATGAGGAGGGGAAGCATTCCAGGAAGGGGAAAAGTCAGTGAAAATGTTCACAGTCTCAATGGGTGACCAGAAAAAGGGCAGGGGGGGGGGGATGAAGGTGTAAGAAGGGCAGAATGTCACTGGGAGGGGAATAAGAGGGGAGCTGGTAATAAAGGACTTTGAACCAAATTGGGATAACAATAGCACCTCCATACTAAGATTGTTGTGAGGATCAAAAGTGATACCATTACTACAGAGCTTTGCAAGCCTTTGAAGTTCATAAATGTTAGCCTAGAACAAAGCCCTGATCCCTTTCTTCCTCTAAAGCCAAGTTCAAGTGTCACCTCATCTTCTGCGAAGCTGACCCTGACCCTGCAAATGAAAGTGATCCCACTTCTAATAAGGCCAGAGCACTTTGGCTGAGTCTCTGCTCTGCACACCAAACACTCCACCCCCCTCATATTCTGCCTTGGATCACACTCATTGGTAAACATTCTGTAGCCACTCCTAGCCCCCATTGCCTTATGACCTCCTGGAAGGCAGGAACTGTGGTGTCTGGTATCTTTCTGCCCCCAATACCCAGAGCAGGTTATTCAACAAAGAAGGCACTAAATAAATTTTGTTGAATTATTTAAAGTCCAAAAGGGATGCATAGAATATTAGAGCTGGAAGAATGTCTAGTTCAACTCCATGATTTTGTGGCTGGAAAAGCAAGTCTAAGGAAGGAAAATTATTTAGGACTAGAGAATGTCGAAAAAGACCTGAGATGTGATTTAATCAAAGCAGAGAAAGTGTTTTCGGCAGAGAGATGAAGTGACTTTGGCTAGGGTCATACCGTAAAAGCAAGATTTGAAATCAAGGCTCTTGAATCCTGCTCCAGTGCCCAAGCTGGCAAACAAGAATCAGTCAGGCACAAGTAGATCAAAAAAGGACAGTGGCATCAGAGTGGACCACAAGTTCAGTATGAGCCTCCAATATGGTACTGTGTATTGACTCTGTTAAAAAGAAATCTAACACTTGTGTGTGTTATCCAGGATAAAGCCTTGAAAGATTGAAGAATAAATATTTCTACTTACTGCCCCTGGGACCAATAAAGTACTTTTTTTTACAGTGTGGAATCCACTCTGGTCTTGTTTTCTGACAGATGTGGAGAAATTGGAAACAATCAAGGGAAAAGCAACAAAATAACAAGAAAGGGAAAATTCAGACCATGGGTCTGAAGAGCTTAAAGTACCATTAAGTGGAAAGTCCAATTTGAGTCCAGATAGAGTGATGTTGGAAATTGACAGGCATGCCTCTTATCAGCTGCTCAGGTGTCCTTCACCGACCCGAAAATGTCTTTCTCAGTATGAGCAGCTGCTACATTGGATCACATCTCTTTGGGGAACGCCAGAGACCTGTTATCACTATTAGAGTTAGAACTCCAGGGAAGGGGAAGGAAGAGTGTTTCTAGAATGGGGAAAGCTATTAAGCCTGGTGGGTAACTCTTGCCTCCTTTGTGTTTCCCAGGTAACAAGATTACCCAGGCCTACAATCCACTTCCAAGCTACCTCTCAGAAAGGACAATGATACAGTGAAAACAGCCCACAGTTTAAAAAAAAAACCCAGTTCTGCCACTTACTACTCTTGGTACTTGAGGCATTCCAAATGACTGAAGTGAGCCTCAGTCTCTTCATCTGTAAAATGCATTCATCTTACTAGATGACCCCGCTTCTGTCTTGATAATCCTATTGTCCAGAAAAGTGTATTAGTGTCTCAATTTTCCCATCCCATCTAACATGTGAATAATCATCATTATTAATAAGAACAATATCTATAGTATAGTCCATCATCTCAAAACTTTCAGCAGTTCCCTATTGACTCTGGATCATCCAAAACCCTCCACAATTTACTGTCCTCCTACTTTATCTCATGACTCCCTTTCATATACTTTATGCCCTAGCTAAACTGGACAAGAGGCACTATGTTATATAGTTTTGTTACTAGAGGACCTGGCTTTCAGTTCTGCTTTTGATGTGGGACCTTGGGCAAGTCACTTCTTCCCTAGGTTTCAATTTCTTCTTCTGTATTATTAAGATGCTGGGGACAACACAGAGGGGATTTCTTTTTAGTTATGAGTTAGCCTAGGTAACCGTTAAGGAATAGATGGACTAGATAGTGTCTAGAATCCCATCTAGGTATCAATCTGTGGTCCCATGATTTAGAGTACCAAAACAATTAACTTAATGGTTCTAGATCCAGGGGTGGGGAACCTTTTTTCCCTTCCACTCTGCAAAGGCAAAAGGGCAATGCACAGAACTGAGGCCTATTTTGTACTTGTGTGTGTGCATAATCAAAATGGATGGCCAAGGCATAGCCAAAGAATTCATTATCTAGTGCCCAGCCTACCACTGACAGGCCTCTCTGAACTTGTCTACCTTTGGTCTTTGGAAAATAGATGCAGTCTCTGTCACCAGGACCATTCCCTACTTGAATAAACTGTAAAGGGGTGGTAGGGCAGTTGGAAATCCCCTTGGGATATAGATGGTTTTCTGTCATTAATACCAATTTTGGTAAATTAATTTGTCAGATTAGCCCTTCAGGTATAATGGTGAAGGAGAAGGGAAAGTTTTGGTACACCAGGACATCTGGGGAGGATGATTCTGGTGGTTTGTCATGTTGGAAAAGGGCCTTGAGCCCTGGAGGAGACCAGTGAGCAGATGTTGAAAGAAACTCAAACAAGTTCAAAATAAGCTTCATTTATTTGGCAGCAAAGTAAATAGAACCTTTGCCAAGTCAGAGGACCTGTGTTGGAGATCTCTGTCATCCTCCAGACAAAGGTTCTCATTAAGGTGAAAGGACTAAGCTGCATTCCATACATCCCAGGGTCAGCTGAAGGGAACATCTAGCCTAGAGCAGAGAGGGCTTGGATTGAGAGCATGAGTGGGAGTATGGGGTTGGGAGGAAGATAGCATCATCATATGATTTTTAATGGACTGTCTTGTAAAAAGGGGATTTAACTTGCTCCACTTGGCTTCAGAGAGCAGGACTAAGAACAACAGGTCAAAGAGGGGTAAACTAAAATAAAGGCTTATTTGGGGGACTGATGAAGGAGAGGAATGGAAACAATGAAAACTGTCTCAAAAATAGAATGGATTGCCTCAAGAACAAGGTATCCCCCCTCACTAGAAGTGTGAAGGTTGAGACCAGATGACTATTTGCTGTGGAAATCATCAATGGGGTTCTTCTTCATTTATGAGTTCGCCTCCATAATCTCCAAGGCCATACTAGGCCCCAGATTCTGTGATTCTACATCCTGGGCCCTTCATTTATTTGCTGTGCAAACTCGAAAAAATTACTTATTTTCTGGGATGGAGCTTTTTGACCTCTGTCAAAGAGGGCCTTTAACCTCTGCCGTGTTTTCTCCAGGCAGAGAGGAAGAGGAACAGTTTCTTTGTTTATTAAGAAAGAAGTTGAGAGAAAATGAGGCAGGACGCTACCTGCACTCCTCCTCAGAAGGAAGGGAAACTATCCCCTGGGCATAATTTTTACAGACACGTACAGCTGTGACTAGACCATGCTGACCTCTTTTATTCCTCTCACATTATTAAAGAACCTTGAAATGGAAAGAGTCAGAAAGCAGGGTTTAGTGTTTGATGGTCTTAGAGACTGTCTACTGTAACGTCCTCAATTTACAGATGAGGAAACAGAGACCTAAGAAAAGAGAACGCACTTACCCAAAGTCACGGTCCTAATAGATATCAGAGCCAAGATTCAAACCCGTGTCCTCTCACTTGAAATTGACAGCACATGACCTCTCCAATTAATAAAGCATTTATTAAGTGTTTACTATGTGCAAAGCAGATAGGTGGTACAGGGGATACGGGACCAGGCCTGGAGTTGGGAAGATCTGGGTTCATATTTGACCTTAAGACACTTTCTCGCTGTGTGACTCTGGGCAAGTCATTTAACCTTATTTGCCTCAGTTCCTCAGCTGTAAAATGAGCAAGAAAAGGAGATGGGAAAACACTCCAGCGTCTTTGCCAATAAAACCCCAAAAGGGGTCAGGAAGAGCTGGACACAACTAAAAAACAACTTAATAACAGCAAAATGTGCAGAGCGTTGAGCTGAGAGGCAGAGATGCAAAGAGAGCAAGATGTTCACCAACCTGGAACTCTCTCCCTCCTCCGCTGTGACTGCTCACCTCCCTGGTTACCTTCGAGTCCCAACTAAAAGCCCACCTTCTACAGGAAGCCTTCCCTAATCCCTCTCAATTCTAGGACCTTCCCTCTGTTAATTATTTCCTATTTATCCTATAGCTATAGCTTGCTCTGTGTGTGTGTGTGTGTGTTTGTGTGTGTATTTGCGTGTTGTCTCCCTCATTAGATTGCAGGCTCCTTAAGGGCAGGAACTGTCTTGCTTCTTTTTGTATCCATGGTGCCTGGCACATTGTAGGTGCTTAGCAAATATTGATTGATTGATTGACACATGGAAGGTTTTAGCTGCAAATCAGATGGAAAAGTCCCATGGTCCTTAGGGTATGGACACAAAGTTGATGTTAATGTCTCTTTAATGTCATTTCTGCTGATAAAATATCAGTTTTCTAAGATAGGAATTCTAAGATCGAGTCCTAAAGCCATCTCTACATACTCACTGTGTGATCTTCAGCAAGTTATTTTACATTTCTGGGCCTCAATTTCCCTACCTATACCAGAGGGGTAAAAATACCTATCCTGACTTTTTCATAGGAATAGTGTGAAGACAAAAGGAGACCACAGAGAGTCTGATATGTAACAAGCTGATGTGTAATTACCAAGCTTGGCCCTTCAGGAGAGTTAAGAAATTGCATGACCCTCCTCTCTTTGCAGAGGTGGGTAACTAGGTAACTGCATGGAATGTCACGGGAAGGAGATGAGGGAATCAGCGTTTATTAAGTGTTTACATTGTGCTAAGTGCTTTACAATTATTTATCTCATTAGATCCTCAAAGCAACCCTGGGAGGTAGGTGCTATTAAAATCCATATTTTACAGTTGAAGAAACTGAGTTAGAGGCTTAAGTCACTCTGGGAGTACAGAGCTAGTAAATGTCTGACATCAAATTTAAAATTAGATCTTCCTGCCTGCAGGCCTAGGGCTCTCCCCTGAGCCACCTGGGCATCCCATTGTCAGACAGCGTGGATATGTTGATTGATGAGATTTTTTTTCTCTTTAAAAAAAATCTTTGTTATAAGATTTAGCTTGTTGAATAGAAGGGGGGCTATATTTGGAAGTGCTGATGTTTAAAAAAGAAGAGGGGATATCAATGAAAATCAGATTTTTTTTAAATGTCTGAGTTGAAAAGGGGCATAGAATCCTAGAACACAAAATGTCAGAGCTAGAGGGGGCCTTAGAATCATAGTACACAGAATGTCAGAGCTGGAATTGGAGGAAAGGGAGCAAGCATTTTTTAAGCACCTACTATGTGCCAGAAATTGTGCTAAGAGCTTTACAAATATCATCTCATTTGATCCTCACAACAACCTTGAAGTAGGTGCTGTTATTATACTCATTTCACAGTTGAGGAAACTGAGGCAAACAGGAGTTCTATGACTCACCCAGTATCACACAGCTAGTAATGAGGCTGCATTTGAACTGAGGTCTTCCCGACTCCAGACCCAATGCTTTGTCTACTGTGCCATCCAACTGCCTCTAACTGGAAGGGGTCTTAGACCCATGGAACATAAAATGTCAGAGTTAAGAGGAGCCATAGAACCATAGAACACCAAATGTCAGAGCTGGAAGGGAGGGAAGAGAATAAACATTTATTAGGCGCCTACTTAAAAGTGCCAGGCATTGGGCTAAATAGTTTACAGAAATTATCTTATTTGATCATCACAACAACAATTCAAGGTAGGCACTGTTATTAATTCCAGTTAGGAAACTGAGACTCACAGAGGTTATATAACTTCCCCCACATAACACAGTGAGTTCAGCCTCACAGTCTGAGGTTGAATCTGAACTCCAGTCTTCCTGACTCCAGGCCCAGAGCTCCAGCTCCAGTGCTGTCTAGCTGCCTCTATTTAAAAGGAGCCTTAGAACATAGAATACAGAATATCAGAGCTAGGAGGGGCCTTAGAACATACAGAATGTCAGAGCTGAAGGGGGCCTTAGAACACAGAACACAGAATGTCTGAACTGTAAGGGACCATAGAACACAGATCACAGAATGTCAGAGCTAGAAGGAACCTTAGAACATATAATGAAGAATGTCAGGGCTAGAGGGGTCCTTAGAACATAGAACATGGAATGCCAGAGCTGGTGGAACCTTAGAATCAAATACTGAATGTCAAAGCTGAGAAAGTTCTTAAGGACTATCTAGTCCAATTGCCTTCTTTCATAGTTGAGGAAACCTGTAACTCAGAAAACAGAAGAGATTTGCCCAAGTTCACACAGCTAATGAGTGACTGAGACAGAACTCCCCCCACCCCCAACTCCTCCACCCCCTGATCTCTTGGCTTTATAATGTACAAGCCCCTCCCTGGTTTGGATACAAAAGGCCTGGTTTCCAGGCCTGGTTCCTTATTATCTCAGTGACTTTGGGCAAGTTACTTGACTTCTGAGTATCAACATATTCATAAAATGAAAGAGTTGGATGAAATTTCTCTGGGGTCCCTCTTTATCTCTAAATCCTTTGATCCTATGACTTTTGACTCCTTACCCAGCTCTTTTCACCACACCACTATGGCTGTCTGAATCTCTCTAACGTCTGATCATTCTTGACATTGCTCCTGTGCAAGTGGCAACAGAACAGAACAAAGATGACTTTGGATGACAAAAGACTCTGTGACCTTGGGAAGCACCTCTCAGGGCCTATGACAAATGTAGAGTTTGAACCAAATTCTTTGGAGCAGAATATCTCTGAAGCCCCATTCTAAGCCCTAAAATATGAGATCTTGTCCCTATCTTATCAGGAATGAAACTGAGGCCCACAGAAATGAAAGGATTTGCCCAAAGTTACGCATCACTCTAGCAGGCCATGACTAGACCTCAGTCCTTCTGTTTCCTAATAGATTCCTATGTTTTCAAAGAAAATGTTCTAAAAAGTATAAACCAGATTTCAAATGAAGATTGTGTGAATAGTCACAGAGAAACCTAGCTCTTACACACATACTCCAGAAAAGTTATAAAAAGAGCGCTAGACCAAATAATGATCAAGAATTTCAAAGAGAGTGGGGCGGAGCCAAGATGGTGGAGTAGAAACAGCACGTCCAAGGCATTCTCCCCCCAGACCACCTCCAAACTATGTAAAAGGGGACTCTGAGCAACTTCTGGAGACCCAGCACCCACAGAAGAACATAGAGAAGATAACCTCCTGCTAAGGACAGCCCAGCAGCCCTGCAGGAAGGACCAGTGCAGCTCTCTGGGAGCTGGCAGTGCAGCGCAGGGCGTGGAGAGCAGAGCCCAGGTCTGCCTGAGCTGTGGTTTTACCCCAGGGTGGCCAGGCCAACAGCCGGCTGGAGGGACCCCAGAACACCAGCAGCTGTGGCAATTCCAGAATTATTAACACAGATATGCCTAGGACAAAGTGAGAGGTTAGTGCCCTATGGACTTTGGGACCAGTATTTGGGGAATGCATCGGCTTCCTCCCCTGGGGGCTAGAAGCCACTGAGGAGACATGCCATTTTGTAGTTTTCAGTGGCAGCTCCAGCTCCTGGCCTGCAAACTGTAGGGAGATCCAGCAATCAGTCTTGGGGGGTAATCACTCTTGCTTTAACCTCCCTGGATCTGGATTGTGGTCTGGGGTGGAGGTCGTGGGGTGGGTATCCAGCTTGCCAGAAATGGAAGTTGTCCCCCCACACATTCGGGACAGAAGCTCCCCTGTCTGGTGGCAGAGTCCTACTGTGGCAACAAGCCCAAAAGTCAAGTAATTAAGTGGTAACATGCCAAGGCAAAGGAAACAAAATAAACAGAAAAATGGAATATTAGACTCCTATTTGGGGGGCAAAGAGGATCGAAGCATAGAACAGGAGGAAGACTGTGAGGTCAGAAATCCTGCTCCAAAAGCCCCAAAGGAAAATATGAGTGGGTTTACAGGCCATAGAAGACTTTAAGAAGGACTTTAAAAATCAAATAAGAGAAGTGGAGGAAAAATTGGAAAGAGAAATGAGAAGGATGCAGGAAAAAGTACGAAATGAGAGTCAACAGCCTGACTGAGGAAAACAACACCTTAAAAAATAGACTAACTCAAAGGGCAAAGGAGGCCCAAAAGGGCAATGAGGAGAAGAATGCCTTAAAAAGTCGAATTTGCCAGATGGAAAAAGAATCTCAAAAGCTCACTGAGAAGATTCATTCCTTCAGAGTTAGACTGGAGCAAATGGAAGCTAATGACTTTATGAGGAATCAAGATGCTGTTAAACAGATCCAAATAAATGAAAGAATAGAAGGCAATGTGAAATATCTCATGGGAAAAACCACTGACCTGGAAAATAGATCCAGGAAAGATAATTTAAAAATTATTGGACTACCTGAAAGCCATGATCAAAGAAAGAACCTAGAAATCACCCTTCAAGAAATTCTCAAGGAAAATTGCCCTGATGTTTTAGATCCAGAGGGCAAAATAGAGGTTGAAAGAATCCACCTATCACCTCCTGAAAAAGATCCCAAAAAGAAAACTCCCAGAAATATTATAGCCAGGTTCCAGAATCCCCAGATCAAGGAGAAAATACTACAAGCGGCCAGGAAGAAACAATTTCAATATTGTGGAAACACAATCAGAATAGCCCAGGACCTGGCAGCTTCTACACTAAGGGATCGAAGGGCATGGAATATGATATTCCAGAGGGCAAAAGAATTGGGAATGAACCCAAGGGTCACCTACCCAGCAAAACTGAGTATTTTGTTTCAGGGGAAAATATGGTCATTCAGTGGAATAGAGGACTTTCAAGCATTCTTGAGGAAAAAACCAGGGTTGAATAGAAAATTTGACATCCAGACACAAGAAGGAAGAGATGCCTGAGAAGGTAATCAGGAAAAGAAATCAAAAGGAACTTATCAAAGTTGAACTATTTACATTCCTATATGGAAAAGCAATAACTGTGACTGATGATATCTTTCTCACTATGAAAATAATGGAAGAAGGGGGTGTGGTCATATGAATACATATGTGAATGTGTGTGTGGAGATGGTTACAGTTATATATGGATAGAGGGCATAGGTTGAATTTGTTGGGAAGGGAGAATACTCAAGGGATGAAATTATGAGGTGAGAGAGGAAAGTGGCAAGAGGAGATGGGGAGAGACAGGGTAGGGTAAACTATCTCATGTAGAAGAAGCAAGGGGAAGTGGTTGCAAGGGAGGGGGAGAATAGGAAGTCAAAAAGGCAAAACCACATTCTCATTGAATTTGGTTCAGGGAGAGAATGACATACATACTAAATGGGATATCTCAACCTACAGCAGAATAGGGGGAAGGGGGATGAGAGGAGGGATGATGGATGGGAGGGCATCCTTGGGGGGAGGAGAGGTTGGAAGTACCCACTATAGAAGAGGGACAGGATCATGTAGGGAATGGACCAGCTGGGGGGTGGGATGAGTGGGAGGGAATTATAAGCAGCCTTGTACAATATATCTACTATGATAATGTTTTGCATAGCTAGACATGTACAACATATACTGAATTACTTATCTCCCCAGAGGGAATGGGTGACAAGGGAAGAAGGAAATGGATCTGAAAGTCGAGGTCTTAACATTAAATGTTTCAAAATATATAAATACTATTATTAATACTCTTTTGCTTATAATTGGGAGATAAGATGTGCAGGCATTGGGACACAAAGATTCACCTTCCTCTAATGGAAAAGTCGAAGGGGGTATGGGAGAAGGTATGGGAGAGAGCAGATTGGAGGAAGTGATATCTTGTGGGACTGCTATTCTGGGAGTTTGGGTAGGGGAATAATGGGGGGAAAATGATTGTAACTCAAAATCTGGCGGAAATGAATGATGTAAAACAGAAGTTAATAAAGCATTTGTTTAAAAAAAAAGAAATTTAAGGTTTTAAAATTAAATGTTTCAAATATATAAAAATACTATTATTAATACTCTTTTACACGTAATTGGGAGATAAGATGTGCAGGCATTGGGGCACAGAGATTCACCTTGCTCTAATGGAAAAGTCGAAGGGGGTATGGGAGAAGATATGGGAGAGAGCAGATTGGAGGAAGCGATATCTTGTGGGACTGCTATTCTGGGATGGTGGGTAGGGGAAAAAAATTGTAACTCAAAATCTGGCGGAAATGAATGATGTAAAACAGAAGTTAATAAAGCATTTGTTTAAAAAAAAAGAATTTCAAAGAGAAACTACAGGCAGTAACTTTATCCAGGTGACAATTATCCCAAAAGATAACTACATGCTGGCAGGCATAGGCAAAGAGGTCTCAACTCAGCAGAAAGATGGCTGGACCTCCAGTCAGAAAGACCAGCGTTGAAATCTGACCTCAAACACATACTAGATGTGTGACCCTGGGCAAGTCATTTAATCTGTCTGCCTCAATTTCCTCAGCTGTAAAATGCAGATAAGAATAATATCTATCTCTTAGGATTATTATGAAGATCGAAAGGAGATAATGTTAAAAAAAAAAGGAGATAATGTTTGTAAAGCACTTGGCACATAGTAGACACTCTTTTTTTAGCTAACCATATTTATTTTATTTTGAATTGATCGAACTATGTTGAATCAACATATGACTTCTAAAAAATTTTTTTAAACAGAAAGGAAAGTAAACGAGTGTAAAAGTATCATAACAATTCTAACTGATACACAGGAGCAAAAAATACTTAAATCAATGAATTCTGCATATGAAAAGTAGTAGTAATTGTTGATCTTTAATAAAAATGTAGAGGGGCGGCTAGGTGGCGCAGTGAATAGAGCACCGGCCCTGGAGTCAGAAGGACCTGAGTTTGGATCCGGCCTCAGACACTTAACCCACACAAACAAACACCTAGCCGTGTAACCTTGGGCAAGTTACTTAACCCCAATTGCCCTGCAAAAAGAAAATGAAAAAATAAATAAATAAAAATGTGGAATTTGATGATGATACTAATGTTTTGAGAGAATAACATAGCAATAAATAGATTAAAAAGTGCATGGACCACAAAGATATAGCCCTGTAGAAACAAAACAATTAAAACAAAAAATGAAATACAAATATTCATTTAATGTGAATTAGAAAGCGTTAATCAGGAGAAACTTTTCAGTAATAAATTAGCTGTGGAAGTCCAAGCTCACTTTTTTTTAGAGCAGAATTATTCAATTTATGAACAAAATTTACAATAATTATAAAGTTCATGTGTGCAAATATAGCTCCTTCAGTTACTATCCACTTTTACACAATGTCACGAAGAATTACTTTAAAATCATTCCAAGAAATGTATTGCAGCTCTACATCCAGCCTGAACACCACCTTTCAAGATGGCATATGCTGGAGCCAGTTCTGCATCATGGTCAAGCCCTGTGTCATGGTGTTCTAGCTCCTCGTCATGAAATTTTTTAGGTACCTGAAGGAATTCTTCATAGTTTTCTGGATCCTCTTCCATTAATGTCCTACTCTGGCTGTTATAATGATGTCCTCTTGACTCTTCTATAGCCACAGTGCAATCCATTGCTCCTTCCTTTCCAAATAAAGCCATTCTAGCACCCAACACAAATCCTATTACATTCCAAAAAGGCATCAGAATAGTTGGTCAGACTCTAAATGTAATCATCAACTCATTAAACTTTTTCAAATGGGCCTTTTCTTGATCCCATATTTTCTGAATAACTGGTCTGACATTTGTTCTACCTAGTACAGCCATTTGTCCAGCATATATATGGTTTGCTCCATATTCCCCAGCATGATCCACCCAGATGATACAATCTATAATAATGGCATGGTTGATATTTTCATAGGTCTTTCCTATACTGCAAAATCTGATGCTGGCACTTCTTGCATAAACTTCGGGGAACCTCCGAGCTCCAGAGCATGGTCCCCGGAGCAGAGAAGCCACTGCTGCCCTGATGCAGCCCACCATCGTGCCAAACCTAGGTGACTCTCCACTGATAAGCAAGTGAAAAAAACCAAGCTCACTTTTTAAGGCAACACTCACAAACTGAAAATATTTCTTGTTTGTTTGACAGTAAGTATGTTACCCAAAATGTGTTTCCATTCTTCCTTCCTTCTTTCCTCTAGAAAAGGCAACAGAAGCACAGAAGTTTGCCAGCACAGACCAGAGTGGCTTCCAGGTCACCTGAAGTCTTTAATGTTCTTTACCTAGGGACAGGAAGACCAGAATGCTTGGTGAGAAAGCTCTTGGTGAGAAAGTTGGTTGGAACCCACAGCATTTTTGTGAATCTGACGGTTGACATTGTTCTAAGACCTGGCAGCCTCAAACCAATATGCCCCAGAGTTAGGTCTTGAGAAGTGTCTCAAAGGCCCAGAGGGCTTTAAAGATTACATTACTTTGTACTTGGATAATGCAAGAGGGTTGAAACATGCCAGTATTCAGAGTCCAGATATACCTGGGAAAGTAAAAAACCAGTAGCAGGAACCCAGGAGATTAAGGAAACAGGGCTTTAAACCTTCACACAAGAGCAGGGGGCGGGGAGAGGAAAAGGAGAGGGGAAAGGGAAGGGGAGTGTCTACCAGAAGGCCCCAGATCAGAGACTGAGGCTGGATAAATGAGTAAATAGATGAAGACACCAAATATAATAAAGAAATACTATGGCTTTAAAGTGGAAACGTGGAAGAGAATAACCACAACAATTAAAAGAAGAGTATCAGAGAGGGAAAAAATGGCTCAACTATTAGGACTATTTGAGTACCTAGAAGAACTGAAGCAAGAAGTGCGTGTGCATGTGCATGTGTGTGTGTAAGTGTATATGTGCATGTGTAAAATAAGAGCCCTGAAGGAAAGAACTGGAAGGAAAATAATAATGGGAAGAAATGAAATTAAATAGGAAGAAATGAAAGAAAAATTAAAATAGCTTAGAGCATGATAGAAAAAAACTTCACATCACTGACCTGGAAAATAGATCCAGGAGAGAGAATTTAAAAATTATTGGACTACCTGAAAGCCATGACCAAAAAAAGAACCTAGAAATCATCCTCCAAGAAATTCTCAAGGAAAACTGCCCTGATGTTTTGAACCAGAGGGCAAAATAGAGGTTGAAAGAATCCACCAACCACCTCCTGAAAAAGATCCCAAAAAGAAAACTCCTAGGAATATTATAGCCAGGTTCCAGAATTCCCAGATCAAGGAGAGAATATTACAAGCAGCCAGGAAGAAACAATTTGAATACTGTGGAAATACAATCAGGATAACACAGGATCTGGCAGCTTCTACACTGAGGGATCAAAGGGCCTGGAATATGATATTCCAGAGGGCAAAGGAGCTGGGATTAAAACCAAGAATCACCTACCCAGTAAAACTGAGTATCATGTTTCAGGGAAAATATGGTCATTCAGTGGAATAGAGGACTTTCAAGTATTCTTGATGAAAAAAACCAGAGTTGAATAGAAAATTTGACATTCAGGGGAGGCTAGGTGGCGCAGTGAGTAGAGTGTTGGCCCTGGAGTCAGAATGACCTGAGTTCAGATCCGGCCTAAGACACTTAATGCACACACAAACAAAAACCTAGCCATGTGACCTTGGGCAAGTTACTTAACCCCAATTGCCCTCCAAAAAGAAAAAAAGAAAAGAAAGAAAATTTGACACAATTTTGATACAAGAAGCAAGAGAAGTTTGAGAAGATAAACAGGGAAAAGAAATCATAAGAAACTTATCAAAGTTGAACTATTTACATTCCTACATGGAAAAACTGTAATTGAAACTGACGAAACTTTTCTCAGTATGAGAATAGTTGAAGGGAATAGAAATATATATGTATATTTATATATGTGTGTGTGTGTATATATATATATACATATAGTCTTTATTGGAGGGTATATAGGCATAAGAATACATATGTGAATGTGTATATATATATATATACATATAAACATAAACATATATATATATGTTTACAGGTATACATAGATAGAGGGCACAGGACCAATTGAATAGGAAGGGATGATACTTAAAACGTGAAATCAAGAGGTGAGAGAGGAATATAATGAGAGGAGATGGGGAGAGACAGAATGGGGTAAACTATCTCATATAAAAGAGGCAAGGGAAAATGGGTACAATGGAGGGGAAGAACAGGAAGGCATAAGGGAATGGGTCAACCTTATAACCATTGAATTTGGCTCAGAGAGGAAATGACATACACACAAAATAGGGTATCTCACCCTACAGGAGAGTAGCAGGGAAGGGGATGAGAGGGGGGATGATGGAAGGGAGGGCAGGCTGGGTAGGAGAGAAGTAAGAAGCACACACTTTTGAAAAGGGGCAGGACCAAAGTAGAGAATAGAACAAGTGGGAGGTGGGATAGGAGGGAGGGAAATATAGTCAGTCTTCTACAATATATTTACTATGGTAATGTTTTGCATTAGCTACACATGCACAACCTATATTGAATTGCTTATCTTACCAGTAAGGGTGGGTGACTAGGGAGGAAGGGAATGAATTTGGAATTCAAAGTTTTAAAACCAAATGTTTAAATATATATACATATACTATTATTAATACTATTTTACATGTAATTGGGAAATAAGAGGAGGGGATATCCTGAGGGTCTGCTATTTTGGGGAGATGGGTAGGGGAAAAATGGGGAGAAAATTTGTAACACAAAAACTGGTGGAAATGAATGAAGTAAAACAGAAGTTAATAAAGCATTTAAAAAGAAAAGTAGTAAAGAAAAAAATATTTCCTTATTTTAATTTTCATTTTCACACCAACAAAAAAAGAAAAAAACTTTACTTGGGTTGCCAACTCCATGAAACCTGAAATTGACCATACTCCAAGAGATGAGAGATATTATAACAAAACTAAAAGATTTTTTAAAATAGAAAAAAGTAAGATATCTACTATCAAAAGCAATATACCTTAAGAAAAGGTCAAGAGTAGCTAATTTAAGAATCATCAGACTCCCTGCAAGCCATTACAAAAAAAAGAAGAAGAAGCCTTGATGCCATATTTCAAGATACATGAAAAGTATCTGGTTGTATTGGGCAGCTAGGTAGTACAGTGGATAGAGCACCAGGCCTGGAGTCAAGAAGACCTGAGTTCAAATTTGGCCTCAGACACTTACTGTGTGACCCTGGGCAAGTCCTTTAACCCTGTTTGTGTCAATTTCCTCATCTGTAAAATGAGCTGGAGAAGGAAATGGCAAACTACTCTGGTATCTTTGCCAAGAAAACCCCAAATGGCATCACAAAGAGTCGGGCACAACTGAACAAAAGCAACAGCAATAGTTCTATTAGGACAGTGTGAAAATAGAACTGGTCACCTCCTGGAAAAGGGTTGCAAGTACTATAAGCAGCTAGAGAAAAAAGAACTCAGTTACCATGGAACCATAGTCAAGATTACATGAAACTAGGCAACTACCCTGAAAAACAGTACAATCATATGTGGGGGGCAGGGGAGAAGAATTGACTTCTACTAAAAGTGACTACCAAAAATTCTTTATGAAAGGAGCAAAGCTGAGTCGATACTGTGAAATGCAAAGAAAATCAAGGAAATCCTAGAAAGGAAAATGTATCTAAGCCATTCGAAGGGGCTACTGGCCCCTCTCTAAATGATGAGGTGCTTTCGTTCTAAAAGGAGGAGGAGAAATGAGTGTCCCTTTGCAACCCTAATGTTTTCAAGTAGTAGTAGTAGCAGCAGCAGAATAATTGCAGCAATAATAATAGCTAGCACTTATATATAGGTTTTCAAAGCACTTTACATATATTATCTCACTTGATCCTTTCAACACACTGTGAGGCAGATCCCCATTTGACAGACAAGGAAAGTGAGGCTGAGAGAGATAATATGACTTGCCCCAGGGTCACACAGCTTTTCAACATCAAAGGCAGGATCTGATCTCAGGTCTTTCTAATTATAAGTCCACAGAAGCAGTTTAATAAGACAAACAGAAGACTTAGGTTTGGTTATGCTCTGTTTAAATGGTCTTGAGAAAGGGAGTAGAATTTACTATTTCTAGTAATCAGATTACTCAAGAAGAAGAGTATATAAATACAAAGGAAGTTATGGTGGGAATGAGTATCATATGAATGTCATTCTTTTCTGAACCAGACAAAAGAAAGGTAAATACACACACACACACACACACGCGCGCGCGCGCGCACACACACACACACACACACACACACACACACACACAGAGTTTAGTATAGAAATACATTCAACCCAACAGGGAACCAGTAGGTATAAAAAAGGGAGCAGATACAGAAAAGAGAAAGCAAGGTATATGAAAAAATGGTAGAGTTGAGAAAAAAATAGTAATGAGGAAAAGAATCTTTAAGTATAGAGTGCTGATTGTGAAAGGGAAACCAAAAAGAAATTTTAAAAAAATTTTAAAAATAAAACAGTAATTGGGACACAGATGAAGAAGTGGGGGGAGCAACAGAATAGAAGCAGGGCACTTCAATTATAGACACTAGCATTAGTCACAATCCTTTTTCACCACCTTCTTCTTTGTAAAGAGCAGCATAGAAAGCAATAAGAGAAAATATCAGACTATGATGAAGAAAAATACACAATTAACAATGATAATTATGAGCATGAATGGAATGAACTCACCCATAAAATAGAGGAGGATGGCAGAAGGAATGGCCCTGGAGTCAGGAGGACCTGAGTTCAAATCCAGCCTTAGACACTTAACACTTACTAGCCATGTGACCTTGGGCAAGTCTCTTATCCCCAATCTCCCAGCCCTCCCCCTCCAAAAAGCAAAAAAAAAAAAAAA